>JAMPIV010022934.1:0-423206 GCA_024509875.1 Oreohelix idahoensis
TAGTTCTGAAATTAGGAGGTACCAACCTTCTTGTTTCAGGGACTGTGGTTCCTAAAGTTCTTGAGCGCACCTGGTCTGAGCTTTTGTCTGAAATCTGGAGGGCTGACAGCATATCCTGGGTCCAGATAGCGACTAGTGAGGTGTCTCCAGAACACAGGGGAGCAATCGAGCAGAGGAGTCTTTTCCTGCCGCCATCACGAAAGTTAAGCCTCTGTGGCCAGTGGAGCTCAACATTATGTGTCCCCTCAAAAATTGACATTTTAGTAAAAAAGAGGGACAATACCTTGTTTAAATTGACAGGAACTGTGAACTTTTTCCCCATACTATTTCCAGATAAACAAACACTTGAAGTCATGATGACAAATAACAGCATAGCTTGAAAAACAAAACCAGTATTACCTCATAGTACTACTACACACTGACACACATAGGATAATATTAATAAAATATGTCACTACAATGTTCATATTTATAAATTCTGTACATATAAATTGTGATTACATTTGAATGTGATTCCTGGTTCACTTTGTAGTTGAATCGGGATATATACTAGTGAAAGTAATTAATACATAAATATTTGAAACTTTACCATTTAAGATAGTCTTATAGAGTGTTAAATGTGTGTGAGTGTCACAGTGTTGTCAAGTGTGGTGGAATAAATTAAATTGTTTATCTGTCTGTTGTTGTTGTGACTTACACTTCATCATTTACATAACCCTAGACATTTAACGTAGTCATCACAATATTCCAGAATAATTCTGACTGAGTTATAAATGTGGTAGCAAGTAAGGTTATCTGTAAAACACTACACCTATTAGATACAGATACCTTCACAGCTGATCTCAGTCGGTACACTAAGTCCCCTATAAATATTTATAACATCCCACTTTACCACAACTGTATTAATCGATTATCAGTCGCCTAGTGGCTTATAAATTATTTTAAGCATGTCTCACTGGGAACAAACGGGTAATTAAATTTACGTTATATCTAGAGAATTTTCCTACAGGTTTATTTAATACGTTTTCAATACACACGGAATCCCAGTGAAATAAAATGAAACAACAGACGATTAAAATCACTTAGATGCTAATAACTATATTTTTACCGCAAAACCACAGAAACTTAGAATTTAATTCTCCGCAAATTTCTTGTAGAAATCTGATAAATTTAGACTCCGAAACTGCGCGCTAGACCATTCTAGAACTCTTGGATTTGCAGACTGACACAGAATTAAGTGCTCCGGACTATATAACTGAAAATGGCTATCTTTCATCTCCTGTTCGGAGTTTTAGCACCTCTGTTCGATTTTCTTTGTATGAGGGTCCAAAATCGCGCTATTGCCGCTCGTAGACAATTTCGCTTCCCGGCGTCTACCTTTAGATCTTTCTCGGCGTGCAAATTGCGTTTCCCGAGAGTACATCAAAGGAACTGCAGTCGCTATAAGTGGTTAAGGCCCCTATCCTGTCATAAACGAACCGTTGACTCTCTAAAACTACAAAAAACTCTAAGGCCGCGCCCTTCCCGTGTTTCAGTTGACGTGCTGACGCAATCCTGACAGCAGGTAAACCCTTTTACAAGGAAAGACGGATTTTGCATCTATATATCTGCGTTCTAGTGTATGAAAACAAAGACAGGAGGCGTGGCTAGACTAAGAATCGGACACTGGCAATAAAGGCGCTAGGCTTCCACGTGTATGACTGTGCATACTTAACTAGCCCGCGATGGAAATTCAACGTGTTAGTTGCTTGAGTCCAAATAATGAGGGCTCGTGATGGTATGAAATAGAAACGGAAAAGGTTATCCATTCTTATCCGTCACAATGATAAGGCATTATTTCATCATGCTACAGCTATGAAGGGTGATAGAAAATTCACGTCCTATTTTTACATTTTAATATCGCCACTCTTTTTCCAATGGATATACATAAAAAATGTCCGAGCCGTAAGCAATAACTGTTATTTGATAAATAAATTTTACTTTTTATTTATTTATAATTGTTCTTTTGTTACTCACAGAAGCAAAATAAAATAAAATGTAAAATGACCAATAAATCGGCATAACAAAAGACAGCAACATTGCCGCCCTTTGTTAAATCCTCTGTTGAACAGATCGGATCTCACTATGAGTTGTAATGTTACCTTGCAGAAAAAGTATCCATTGTCTTATAGTGACTGAAATACGATGACTCGATTATCCACTTCACATAACAACTCCGTTCGCTGGCTGCTAGTGAGTAGGAAAGGTTAAGTGCTCGCTTATATAGGGAAACAGTTTTACTTTTGAGCACATGTGCTCTCTTTCTTGATAACGCAGTGGCCACAAAGAACGGTGGGACATGCCATTGACAAAGGCTCTAGGGAAACGGGGATTCTCCCCGATGCGACACGATAAAAGAATACGGTCCCCGGTTGACTGCGTGATTTCAGTACCGTACGGCCTGCCATGGGTCCGAAGACCGAGCAGCTCAGGTGACATACAAAAAGGCCCTGGTCGTGCAGGAGTTCTCGTTTTCCCGTATGCCCGCAGAAAGTTAGATCATAGATGAGAGCAAAGGAATACTTATTAGGTAGCTCTCCCCTGAATCAAAGATATCTGAAAATACACCGTGACTAGCATGAAAGTATTCTGTCGGCTCTGTGTGGACGAGCAAAAGATACATGAGTGAAGAGGCCATATGGGATGTCTAAATGAAGATTAACACTGTCGGGTCTGGAATTTTACAGTAGACTTAACGGAAAAAGTAGGAGGGGGTGGGGGGGGGAGAGACAGAGAGAGACAGAGAGAGACAGAGAGACAAAAAGCAAGGATAAGAAAGGGGTGGTTCAAACGCTGAAAAAATCGACTCTGAGTCAACTTATCACAAAGACATAACAAACAATTATTAAACAACAGTCTTCAGCCAAATTCCTAAAGTTTAATGCATAATATATGTATATATCTGTTGAATTAATATATATGTTTACTGCCTGTTTTTAAACATCACTTGTAGAAAAAAAAATACCTCCATTCCGGGGCCTGGACAAAACCGGTAAACTGCCTGGGTTAGAATGAGTTAACCGTCTTGAAACATTTCTATCAAAATGATATCTAATTAGCATGAAAATATTAACATCCACAGAAAAATAGAAACTGCATGCTTTTCTTACTTCAGTACATGGGGAATCTCCCAGAGGCCTCTGATGATACAACAGAAAGAATAGGGTAACCACTCCAACGGGCATGTCGTACCAAGCAACTAACATCAGGTTGCGCATGAGGCTGGCAACCTCATAGTGTAAACAAATTTCTACAGAAACCACTGCTGCAAGTGCACATAGATGCTTGGTGCAGGTTTCCTGCAATGGGACCAGCTTCAGCGATGGCTCTATACTAATGGAGCATAGCTCAGCTATGGGCATGGTATATGATGAGAAACTTAAAATACATCTTAGGGTATAGTATATAGTGTATGATGGGAAACCTATCGTGTAGTGATGGGTATAGTATGTGATGGGAAATTTAAAATACATCTATGGGTATTGTGTATGATGGGAAACTTATCATGCGGAGATGGGCGTAGTATCTGATGGGAAAATTTAAATACATCGATGGGTATAGTGTATGAAGGGAAACCTATCATGTAGAGATGGGCACAATATATGATGGGAAATGTCACGGATTGCCTCCTCTGCTTTGCAGTACTGGTCCACCAGTGGCCAAACCTTAAGAATATCTAAAATGGGTCGTCAAAGTTGTCTACCTTCGCACAAGATTATTCTTGGCAGAGTTGTAGATAGAAGGGTAAAGACGCTTCTATCTCAATGGAGTGGTCATAAGATATTTCCCAAGTCAAGAACAATGCTGTATTGGCTGAGCAATTGTTAACCTATTATCGGTCCGCCGCCTTTTATGAAGATTTAAGCAATGGTTATAGCTCGTACAAGCCCCCAGCTGGTGTAAATCCAGTGAAATTCCCTTTTTATAAGAATTAGCTCTATAGACGTATACACATATTAAATAGTCTTGCTCATACGTATGCTTTCACACTTATAATAACTGAATCAACTAAGATTGTTATGTTTTAAAATAACACGTAACACATTTAATAATCAATTAGTTTTAACAGGTTAAAATAAATAGAATGATGGTGAATTTTAGATGAAAATAAAATTTCTCGTCATCGAGATTTGGTTTGAGGATTTTAATTTAAATGTCCGGTTGCTGGTGCCTTTTAAAAGTACTTAAATGGCATAAGTGAGTCCTGCAGCCTTGGTTTCGTCAATTCTTTTGTGATGATGACACTTCACAGTCTGATAGCTTCGTTCCTCGAACGGTCTGATAGCTTAGTACCACGATCTTTTAGACAAAATAAAAACAAATGCCTCTGCTAAGTACATTTGTTGGCTGCAAATTAGCAGGCGCATTGTCTCGCTGTCCACCCACCGATGTTATTCTCTCGGAATAATTATTCTTGATTATACACAGCGTAACTAAGAGAACATGATTAGAAGTCACCAATATTTTTCTGGGTATTAAAATGGAGAAAATGTGTCTGGACAGCGCGAACTGCACTGATTTGCATGAATTACTAGTAACAAGGTACATATATCTCACAAAATGATATGATACACTTGATGCACACGTGATGTAATAATCACTCATCACTGCTCCAGTCGGAGTCTGGGGTCACCTCTGCTGTCGGTTTTCTGTACGACTAGCAAGAAGCGATCACCAGCGCTTTCTGTAGTGGTTTATGAATATGTTAGTTTCATATGTTGAGGTTGCCAGCCTCATATTTAACCACTTAGCACCAAAAAACATGTCAAATTCACACTTGTAAAATAAATGTTTACACTTACCCCATAATTTGGGAATACAATCTCCTCGCACAGTTTAGAATGGACACTAGCAACTAAGTTTAGATGCTTTCGAATCACTTGGTCTGGGAAATTATAGTAATCCTCTTATGGCGGGTGTTCTGTGAATCTCTTGGCCTGGGAAACTTTAGTAATCCTCTTATGACGGGTGTTCTGCGAATCACTTGGCCTAGGAAACTTTAGTAGTCCTCTTATGACGGGTGTTCTGCAAATCACTTGGTCTGGGAATATTTTCTCTTATGACGGGTGATCCAATTCCTTAGGTTTCCAGCCTGTGGTGAAAAATTCTAACACCCATATATAAATTAGAACATAAATGTAAAGCAGAAAGCAAATATAAGAAAGAAAGAAGAATGGAGAAAAACCAGTGCTTTCCCAATAGCGCAAAAGCCTGAGATTAATAACGCCGGAAGGGATGAACGCAAAATCTCTGCTTTCCCTGCTGCATTCTTCAAATAATTGTATCGCCACACCCCCTATAAATGATGTTCTGTATTTTCTCAATGACCTAGATACTAAAACAAACATTAGTGTAATTACACGCACAAGGTTAACTTAGAAAGACAGTATTTTTAAATAAGCCATTTAGTCTCATGATAATTGTATATTCGGGTTTCTGAAGACTTGTGGACAAAGAATATGTAATTGGTTGTTTAAATAGTCCATTAGATAATTAAATATTGGTAATAAAACATATAGAGAACAGAGATACTATCATGTCGAGTCATATCTGCTTGGATGGAATGGCATGATTTTTTGAAAACACGTAGGTGAAAGAAGGCTAAAATAATACGAAGTAGGGGATTGGCTTGATTTTGAAGGAAGCCGAGGTATGATTGGCTAACTTAGATATACGAATCTAGTTGTTGATAGTAACACATAGTAGTGTGAGATTTTTTTTTTAAAAGTTAATTCAAAAATAAAGATAGGCTTAGTCCGATTGGCCAAGGCATGTGACCTTAACGAAAGAGTACGCTGCTCGTTGCCATTTTAAAAAAAATATTCATAAGAGCAGGAAGCGGTGACAGACTTGTGCTGTGTTTTATAAGATATAACTACAGAAATCAGTCTGGGACAGTGGGCAAATCTAAAAGTGTGCCATATTCAAATGCCTTATTCATCGTAACCTGTGTAGATTTCCTTTACATGTGGTAAGATTGATTTTATTGACTTTTTTTATTTGAAAAAGGGTTGTGTATAAGAAAAGGCCATGACAAAAGGTTGTAATTAAATGGTTCCATAGCAGACTTAGGCATGGCCTAGTTGTTGATGCATTATACTATGGACCATTTAAGAAAGTTAGAACTACAGGAATATATATGATGATCATGCAGAAACATTACACCTATCTTATTGCATGGTGAAGTATTGCAGGAATGGCAGAGGCGTAGCCTCCATTAGGGGAAAAATAAAAGAAAACTGGTACCATTTGTTCCATCATATGAAAGTGGAGAAGCTAGGTTGTCAGAAGAGCTGACCATGTTCTTTTGTGAAATATATGTTTACAGGTAAATTTGGAGGAATTAGTTTGATATTAAGACAGAACCATAACTTGCTTTGACAGGGGTTCCTGCTGGTACTTGTATGATGCTGATACTGAATGATAGAGCAATTCAGCACTAGATCAAGGAGTCTCTGACACCTGCTGTTATAAAAGAGGCTTAAGACCAGAGGATTGTGAAGCGTTTGACCAAACTGACTGCAATTGCTGCGATTCCAGGGCTCAGATAAGTGATATCTGGCCTGGAACAACTTATTACTATTCCTGAAAGATCTCCTGTATTGAATAAAAACATTCCTCCAAAAAAAAAGAATAACAGAGACCATATTATCAAAACTAAAGAACATTGGGATGATGATAAACCCCAAGCGGCTTCATAATACCAGTAATTAGATATATTAAATCAAAGAATATCCATTTGAAAATTGTACCCATGTACTATAGACATAATATCTATTGCATGTAAATATTTTAATATATATTTGTAATTATATTATGCAATCAGATTGATTATCATTAACTAAAGTCCTGACCAAAACAATATTTAGGCTCAGGACCAATAAAGTTTAACAGAAAATTTTTCATTATAAAATTTAACAGCTGGAGTTAGTTGAGTTTATCTTAGGATTTAATATTTGTTTGTATATGTTTTGTATTGAGATTATTCCACAACACTTTTACAATACCCT
Source organism: Oreohelix idahoensis (assembly GCA_024509875.1). Lineage (NCBI taxonomy): Eukaryota > Metazoa > Mollusca > Gastropoda > Stylommatophora > Oreohelicidae > Oreohelix > Oreohelix idahoensis. The sequence goes on from JAMPIV010022934.1 coordinate 7,050, forward strand.
AGACACTTAACGAAGCTATTATTCACATTGATCAAGAATAAGTCTGATTGAGATCGAAATGTGGTAGCAAGTAAGGTCTTCTGTATACACACCAAACTTATTATCTTCATAAACCTTCACAGCTGATCTCATTCAGGACACTAGGTCCCCTCTCCCCATATTTATACCTCATAAACTCACCACACAGTCTTAATATTTAAAGTCCTGGTCCCTTAAGTTTAGTCTTTGTATTTAAATATGCGAGTTTACTTTTAAGTTCTAAAGTTGCCCAAATACTCGATCTCTCACGTATAATTACGGAATTCTAAGTCCGATGTCTCACTAGCTTCTGGGGGTTTGCTCATTTGACGATGCGATGCAGTCTGTGATCTGTGTCTCTGATTTCGCTAGATTATATCCCAGATTGTGCTTCCGACGAATTTCCAATGAAATCCATTGTTTATCCGGCTTGTTTACCCCACCTCATCCTGATGAACCTAGTATCATTGCACTCATTGCAGCAGTATCTGCTATGAGACTCAAAGCTGCTCACCTCTCGTAAAGTCTTTCGCGTGCACTGGAAAAAACACCGAGTCCCTAGTCATTCAGTAGCAGACCGTTTGAATGTTTTACGAGTTCTTTTAACACACCTCTGAATATGTCTCAAATCACTAATTTACTGTATGAGGAATTCGATTTTCATCAGTCTTGTTGTTTGTTTGTTTTTTTGTTTTTTTTCCTTTTCATTAATTTTTTTTTTTAATTATTTTTTTAAAATTCTTTATTTTTCATTTTTTTTTTCTTTTAATTTTTTTTAAAAACATACTTTAATTATAATGATTATTGGGGACCCCAAGATGCAGCAATAGTGAATGCAGTCAGCGACCCATAGCTGTACTGCTTGCATCAGGACCAGCGAACCAGAGCTGGTCAAGACCGCACTCCACCTCCACGTGGTGGTCCTGGAAACAGTCTGCAGCAGTGCAGTCTGACTGAGCGAGTGCGGATCGCAATGGGAAGGCAAACCCGGTCCCTAAAAAATGCCGTGCTGAAGTCGGATGTGTCGACCGAAAGGTGCAGATATCACAGCTTAGGCGTAAACAGACACAACGCAACCACCGTCCTTTTCAGGGCGAACGAGGAAGAAGGAAGGAAGAAGAAAATGATTATTGCAAATGTATGATGTTGTATTACTTTTATAATGATAAATGCCTTAAATAATGCTTAAAGTAAATGTGAGGATGAAAGGATTCAGTATACATGATGAGAGAGAGAGGAAGGGCAGAATGTCAGACGGGCCTGCGTGCCCAATTCTTAACCCTTTGAAAATAAAGTTCGTTCGTTCGTTCTCAAATCAATCTAATCGAAAGCTCTGGAGTACATGGGTAGGGGTGTTTAATTTAATTCTCACCCGCGTGTTTTAAAATATTACATTTTAAAATTCCATCGCGTGACCTCTTTCAATATGTCGTAATGCTTCCGCCAACTCACAAACAAATCTGTGAACTCATTTCCTGGCGTAATACTTTCCGCCAAGATTGCCTACCCAGACAGATCCTCGGCAATATTGATACCGAGTGGGCTCAGATGACACGATTATCTAATTATCACCGGTGTTTTCGCCCGTCCTTCAGGCGGCTTCCTTAGATAGCAATCTGGCTTTCTGTGCGTGTTCGTGCGATACCACGCTGCACAAACAACTGACGTATCTTTCAAAGGTGGCCAGACGGACTTACGTGATAATCGTATTAACCTGATAATACTACGTTCCCCTAATGAAACTAAACAGTCTGGGAGCGGTCATCGCAAGAATAATGAAGATGCATATAATATGCCAAATTATCATGACGATGAGCGAGAAAAATGAAGAAATGAAGTGATACTGCCGGAGTGGATGAGAGTTATAAAAAATTCACGACTGATTTCGTCACAGGAAACTTATCATTTAGAGATGGCATTGTTTATGGTGAAGACTTTATCATATAGATATGGATATTGTATATGACGGGAAACTTATCGTATGGTATATGATGAGAAACTTGTCATATAGCGATGGACGTAGTATTCGATGGGAAACTTATCATACAGATATAGACATTATGTATGATAGGACACATCGAGATGGAAAAGTATTATGGAAAACCTATCACGCAAAGATAGTGTATAATGGTAAATTTTCTGACTGGAAATAGCTCTTATTTGAAACCATCTGACGCAGGTACGTTTTTCCTCGCAGATTCCAGGTCGTGTGAAAGATTTATTTGTTCCACGTGAAGGGCGATACATCCCCTTGCACTTTTTAATTCAACAGCGCGAGATTTTGCACACGCTGCGTGAGGTGTATATACTACGAAGGCTTATAACCGGTAGATATAATTCAGACTCGATACTTCCGGTTCATTCTTTCGGACAGATGACTAGTCTAGCGTAAACAGAATTAAGAATGATGTAAACTGTTTACTCGGGTGCGTCTTTGGCGCTGGGTGAGTGGAACCATCGTGGAACAGTTTCCATATCGTCTCTGGCATACACCTGCACATGCGTACACCCACACAGACATACGGCATGGAGCTTCCTTGCAGCGTGAAACACTTTACTAAATGAAACGATAATGTCAACTTTAGATAAAACGTTTTAGACATCAGCCAGATATGAGCATGCTTCCTATAGTTGCCGACAGTCTCTTAATTGACACTGACACAAATAGGACAATTGCACCTCAGACATGTCACACACGGCAACTAATATGATGTTGTGCCTGGAATTGGCAACCTCATCATGTACAACACATTGCCACATAAACCACAGCTTGAGCATGTGAATGCTTGGTGCAGGCTTTCTAAAAAGGAACAAGCTGCAGTACTGGCTCCATGCTCCGTAGTGAGCTCTCAAAGAAAAATTATGCTGATGATGATAAGATATCTGAATACATTTCTCAAGACACCGTGACACGGTGTCAATGGATATTAAATACTCATTAAGCCAAATACCAATATCATATAACCATTATCATAATTCTTTAGCTCTCTGTAATGTATAGATCTATATTTAGGTCACACGAAGCATCCCTGTCTTCAATTTCTTTTAAAATCCTCCATATCCTTTTTTTTTGTCTGTCTCCAGTTCATTTCTCCATGTGTTTTTACGCCCTTGTGTTACAGGGACACACACAAGGAGCAAATAATGGTAACACTATCCTATCAGCGTCTGACTGGCTCAGCGGTTAGAGCGCTTGCCTCTCGCGGCAAAATTACCGGGTTCGGGGATCGAAACCTAGTAGCGTAATGCTTCAGTCTTCCCAATTGAAAATGGATACCTGACTCTGCTCGCGAGTTAGAGACGGCAAAGGCAGCGAGGAATGGAACTGGTCACCCCACCTCATAATCTAGACCTAGTATAGTGGTCTCTAACACTTCGCTCCCCTACGGCAGTTTCTTATATGGGACTACTATTTAATCTACCAGGCTGTTTGTAGACAGCAGCTAAGGACAGCTGGGCATGGGTCCGGCTATTCCATCGTGTAGAGGCCAAACAAACGCCAACAACATGAACAAGTCATTCACAAGTCATTCAGGTCATTCAAGGCAGCCATCCAAGATGGACGAAGGAAATCTATCAAAGAGGCATATCTGCGTCTTCTTCTTCGTTCGCCCTCAGACTTCTACATTAATGACTCTAATAAAGTCAATAGTCAGCTCAAGGTATCACGCTGGACATCAGCTTGACATTTAAAACACAACAAAAACACAGATTAGGGCAAAACAGCGCATGGCCATCATGAAAAACATTAGCTAGTACCACATGGGGTGCTGTTGAAAGCATCCACACAAAAACTGTACACAGGCATAGTTAGGCCTGTTATGGAATATGGCATCGCAGCTAGGTCACATTTTGATACAGTAAACAAACTCCAAAACGAAGCAGCGCGTATCATAACAGGGGCCCTAAATTCCACGAAAATCAACCATATGGAAAACATTACAGGGCTACAGTCAATGGAGTACAGACGAGACAACAGAATCTTACAACAAGCTGAACATTTTAAGAGACTCGAAGGACACCCCACGTGCACGAGAATAAAAAGGCTAGGAAGAGGCAGGCTCAAGCGAACTAAGTTTGTTGCCCAGGCAAAATAAAACATTAACAAAGATACCATGCTAACAAACTCAATCGCAAAGAAAATACCCCCAAGCACAATTACCCAACTGTGGAAAAGAAGATGCTTTCCTGATCTAAAATTTTTGGCAGTAATAGAGAATGCAGTCAGCGACCCATAGCTTGACTGCTTGCATCAGGGTCAGCGAACCAGAGCTGACCAAGACCCTACTCCACCTCCACGTGGTGGTCCTGGAAACAGGCTGCATCACTGCAGTCTGGCTGAGAGAGTAGGGATCGAAGAGGGAAGGCAAACCCGTCCCAAAAAATGCCGTGCTGAAGTCGGATGTGTCGGCCGAAAGGCGCAGATATCACAGCTCCGGCGTAAACAGACACAACGCAACCAACGTCCTTTTCAGGACGAATGAGGAGGAAGAAGAAGAAGAAGATATACAATTTGATATTCCAGGCATTGAAAGTAAAGGAATTCAGACAGAAACACAAAGAAAGCGAATAGCAACTAAGTATATTCACCAACAATTTCCAGCAAAGCTCTGGACACATGCATATAGTGATGGTTCGGCAACAAGTGCAATTGGAAATGGTGGAGCTGGCATTAAATTAAAGAACAGAATTCACTCTATGGCTATTGCCACTGGCAAATACTGCAATAATTTCAATGCTGAAGCAGAGACCCTGAAGCAGACAGCGGAAACTCGTATTGAGTACAAAGCACATGCAGAAAAAAAAAAACGATCTTTACAGATTCCCTCTCAGTAATAACAGCCTTGAAGAGCCACCATGCTAAAGGAGGCATATGGGAGTCGAAATAATTCTGGACAGCTGACTCACCTTTTTTTCTTCCACGTAAATCTTCAAATTCAGCTCCTAGAATGTTCCAGCACTAAACGTACGAGGAAGAACCGCATAGTTGGCAACGGAAATGGATAACTATAAAATGGGCATTCTGAGACTGCGTGAAATAAGGTGAAAGTGGATAGAAAGGAAAATACTAAACACTTCAGACATGGTGCAGTTTTCCTTACATTGTGCGGGATATTACTATTTCTCCTGTATTCAGTGTTCTCTTTAATTTTATCTTTCACCTTGTTTCACATCGTCCCAGAATGCCAGTGTTATAGTATTTTTCGGTTCATTCTGGTGCTACCTATGAGGTTCTTCCTTGTTCGTTTAGTGTTCGAACATTCCAAATGCCCAGTTCAACGTGTCTCCTAAGCGAAAAGAGATGAGTTAGCAGGCCAGGAAAAAACAACGCATGGGTGTTACTGTGGCGTGTAAGGAGGGCAGAGACACATGACACGGTAAACTACCACATATGTCATGTAATGTGACTTAGGAGGGTTGGGTAAGTGACCGCCTACCTCTGCTGTAAAACATCTGACATATAACAGTCAGTCAGAAGCGAGAACACGTCATCAAAAGCAAGTAGTTCAAATAATTCAGCTCAGCAGTTCAGATTGGAAACACTAGCATCCATACACCACAATGTTTTCAAGAGTTAATTCAGCACTGGGACATTTTCTGTCAGAAGAAGACGCCAGGCACAAAGTGAAAATGTGAGATCTAAATCATTTTAAAACATTTAACGTGCTACAACAGCTGCTAAATAAATAAATTATTATAATAAATTATTATAATAAATAAAATAATAAATAAATACTTATACAACAGCTGCTGCTTGTTCTGATTCTCTGCGTTATGTATACCCCATAGGGGAATTATATATTCCACTCTATACCTCATTTTTGTAACTCATTGTGGTGGGTTGATGTTAATACAGTTTGTTGTTAAGAAATCTTAGTGTACTGAATGAGGTCAGCTGTGAAGGTCCCTGAATATAATAAATATTTGAGTAAATTTCCAGGGCACCTTTCTACTTCCACCACTATGATCTCATTCAGACTTATTCTAGATAGAATGTAAGATGACTACGTTTGGTGTCTAGGGTTATGAAATGTTAGTGTAAGGTTGCATTACCCAACTAAACATATAAACAATTACACAAATTATTTTATTATTTAATACAACACAACAGTACCACGACAATCACATACAAACTACACTTTAAAAGACTATCTTTAGTAAGTCAGTGGTTGAAAGTTAAGGTTTTTTCAATTTATTGTCCTGAATCTGATTTAATTGGAATCAGGACTGGCAATCAATAGTGAAATCATAGAAATTAATTACATCAATCAATTTACACAATGGATCATCTGATCATAATACACATATTAGTATATAAGGGTGTAGTTGTATTGTTTAACTGAGGTGACTTCTAGTATACACTGTGTAGCGTAGCAAATGTTGCGTAAGTATTATATGTGTTGATAAATGTTCTGTGGAGGATGTCGCATTTGCCACACAACGTTGAGGGTGTTGTAATTCATCTGCTCCTCTCAAGGTATGATAATCCTGGCCTTTGCGGAGTAGTGTGCCACCCTCAGACACCAGGGATGATGAGGCGTAGTAACTTGGTGTCTGTAGTCTGGTTTAAGTGTGATGTAGATGTGTATACAGACAGTGAGCATTACGAACAAGTCAATCCACACAATGACGTCACGTTAACTCACTATGTGAAAAGTCAATGATGCTTGCAACAGCTAGTGACGGTTTTGTATAATTTATTATAAACGCCACAATGACGAAGTGTGTAGACATAAACAAGCAGGTACATCATAGGTACGATCAAACAGTCATTATTACATATGTAGACAATTCAACTGGCACAGCAGACAGCATCAAAATAATGTGCATCATCTGCCTTTTAGGATATCGTAAAGCCGCTGTACATGTAGTCAGGTAGTAAACTTCCCCCTTTCCATAAGAGCTAGAAGATATCAACTAGGAGATTAAAGATGGTCTCCTCGATTTGACCTCAACAAGACAGGCATGTCTTTTGAGCGCCACATTATCGTCCTCTATGTTCCTTATACAGCAAAGGTATCAAACCTAGATCCATCAACAAAGTTCAGGAAGCAAATAGTCCGTAGGACAGGCATCAATCGATGCGTGACAATCTAAGTGGATCGTGAGCTGAGCAAACTAGTCATATCGTAGACTTTAGAATAAGGCAGGCTAAGCAAAAGTCAACATCACAAGATGGCGATAAAGTTACTCAGCCAAAAAAGGGATTTAATTACCTGTTCATAAGGAATTAAATGAATAATCACATATGCCTCCAGGCATTAGGAATAACACAGAGATATATCATCTCAAGATAGGAACAACAATCATGAGGACTCCTTCCTGAATAAACTAAGCGAAGACTAGCACATAGCTACGTCTCGCCTTCACAGCTTCTCAGCACAGACTGACCTGGGCGGAAATCGTTTTACCAACGCCACAAAAAGGACATGCGCAGAAAACGCGAATCGAATACAACTCAGGCCAATTTACGAAACGAAGAATGTTCTACATTGTTCGACTTAAGACCTATTACCTTAAAAGGAAATGAATCTTGAAACATTGCGATTGCCAACTGTTTTCAAAGAACTGACGATCTGAGCGCTCCATATATGGTCGTGACTCAAAATCGTTCACACAGCTATCGGCAACCCTAGCTATCAAGATAAGACAACTTCTTAACGATAGCTATCAAGATTAGACGACTGTAGAAATAAAAGTGACTACAATTCCATGAGTTCCCTCCCATGCATTAAAAAATGAATATAGTCAAAATGCATGGTCAGAATAAGTTGCTACAAGTTTTTAGCAGCAACACACTGGTTGATTGTTTATTATCATCATCTCTGCATGTTGTTTGTAAGTTTTTATGGACACTGATGGAATGTTTATATCACTATTCCCAGTCTCTTTTCTAATATAATGTTAGTAGAGCGATCAGGTGCCGAAACATGCACCTAACTTGGTAATATGCTGTAGGAATCTTCCTGCACTTCGCTGAACGACAACCTTCAGCTCCCACTTCTTCAAGAATGATGGTGGTTTACAGTTGTCTCCGAAAAAGGCAAGACTGTGGCATGAATATATCGGCCCACTGTAGTCTGGCACCAGTTATTGACAGCAACCAAAAACCTCTGAAATCAGAAGGATATGCCTCCTTCGTAATCAACAGCCTACACTAATACTCAACAACCAGGACAGGCACATTACAAACAAACATGCAAGATCAGCTCTTTACGACAATCCCTTTCACCAGTTTCTTTTGATGTGACCAGGTATACTAGTATTCCTCTCCCCTAATAGTTACAACGCCTCTGCAATTCCAGCAATAATCTGTTGTCCATACAATAGGATAGGTATTATGCTCCTGATGATAATCCTATATAATTTAGTTGGTCTACACCTCTCTGATAGTCTTTCATATGCTGGATCAATCTCTAGACTCTGTTTTGAGTCTGCCATAGACTCACTTACTTACAGTCGTATGTTAGTATTTCACATTCAAATTTTATTTTAAATAAAATATTAAGAAAATCAATCTTACCACAGATGCAAGGAAATAACACAAGTAAAACGATGACTAGGCAATAGAATCTGGCACATTTTCGATCTGCCCCTATGTCCAGGCTTTTCCTATGTTAGAAAATTCTCCGCCTGCTCTCATCGATCTTGCGTTGCACAAAATTTTCTTGTAATGGCAGGGAACAGTCCCCGTTTCGTGCCTATATCTACTGCTTTGTCCAATGGGACCATGTTTACATTTAATTTTGAATCTATCGTTTCAAATAACGACTCTCAATATGTTTCAAGGCAAATATATTTTTAGTTTTTGGTCAACCAATCATACTTCGCCTTCCTTTAAAATCCAACCAATCAAATACCCCGTACCTTTTAACCTCATTTACCCAAAGTCGTTTTTTCAAAACATGCCGTAAAAAATTATAAGCAGGCATGATCTTTACTTGACAGTCTGGTCGGGTCCACTATAGTATTATGGCTATAATTAGTTAATTAATGGACTATTTGCGTAACTATTACCATATTCTTTGTCAGCAAGTCCTAAGGTACACGAATATATAATTTATATGGGACTAGTTGGCTTGGTTCAGAAGTACAGAGTTTTTTTTTTCTATGTTAGTGTTTTTATTTTTTGTCTACTACACGTTCAATTCTTTTCCATGTGCTGTCTTCTCTATTTACGTCCTAATTACGTCCTTTGAAATAAGAGCTAAGGTTGTTTTTGTGACACGAGGTGTCTACATGTTCTAACTTTTTCGTCGTATTTCGGGGAAACCCCCTATGGCAAGGCTTGCGACTTGCTAGTATTGGCTTTTAGTTTAAAATCAATGCGAAACGTATTAGCATTTTATCTTCCCTTGCCCCTCCTCGTTCCACAATGCATTTTTAGGCACAATTTTCTTAGAACTAGGAAAAGTGATTATGTCAAGGACGAATTTGAAAAATTTGGGTACCGTTTTGTTCGGCTATTCGTTAGCAAATAATCTGAAGGCGTAGGCGATACCAACAGTTCTAGTAGAAAATTCTTTATACTTTCTTATCTTTTCCTTTATGCCCGATATTGTTATATATATATTAATTTAGATATTGTATTTAGAAATTCACTACACTCATGCACGAGCTACATACTCCAGTCCAAGTTCCTTTATGTAATCCAGTTCGTAGCTACAGTATTGCATACATTGAGAAGACAATTATAAGCACTTGGCAGACACAACGTAAAACACAACAGAAATAACATCAAAATATTGGACACTTTTGAGATTCCAATCAGCTCCGTATGTGATGTCATCGCCTCGCTGCAAGAAGGAGACGTGTTAAAGAAATGATCCAACTAAACACCCAGCTGGTGGAATCGATTCATATACGCTGGTTGATGCGTGCACCTAACAAAAAGGCTGTGAATACATATCAGTGTTTCTAAATCTGTACGACTCATTGGTTTACGTGCAGTCTTTGATATCTTACAATATTATACATAGGTAATTTTTTAGTGCTTAAGGGAAAGTCATTATTGAGTTACTTCCCTTGAACTCCGCGGATAAATACATTTTACTGCGATTTATTCGTTGTTTGGGTAATAATAGATTGTTCTTGCTTCAGAATATCTATGGCCTGAATTTATGTGTATTGTTTGTCTGAGTAGGACAAGTCTGTCTTATATCTGTATATCTTTACATATCTAAGTCGAACTATATGTTCTGTTGTCTCTAGAGAGGTCAAAGGCTATTCGGCGGATGTGTCGCTTGAGTGGTGTGATTTGGCTTCGTCCTGATAGGGACTGTGTGTGTTTTGCTATGTCGGCTTGATGCCTTGAAAAAGTGATCTCAGTGGTTTTGGGGAAAGTGATAGTCGTCTAGACCTATCGTGTATGCTTTACCCCAGTGTTTATTCATCTTGCCAAGGAATGGCAGTTTCATATTCCCTCTACCAAGGTAATCAAAGATACTCTTATGAACTCTCGATCGAAGCCACCATTGTCGATAATTACGATTTGAATGTTTAAGAGAATATATTTGACTCGATGAAAAAACGACTTCGATTCCTAGCAGCACTATATTCTGTAGAATGCAGTCTATTGTTCATGACCAAATCTACAGAGCAACGAAATGTTGTATGAATGACTAACTTTAGAACAGATTCATTATCTGTATTCAAACGTGAGTGACAGTTCACGAGTGGAGCCATCTTGGAACCAAAACATGTAGGACTTTCAAGAAGAGAAAAGGGATGCCCGTATTATCGCTTGATCAGTCCAGAGATCACTGCTACACATGAGAACCCATTGTTAGCGGTTCAATATTATTATATGGAAAAATATGTGCTGAACATTATGTTGAAGAATCGTTGCTAAACGAGATTAGGTTTAGAAGTCATCTGAAATATTGTTTACAAGCTGACGTGCTCAGTCAGTGACGTCAGATGATATATGTATGGGCGATACTGAGTGCTTGGCTATTGACAGTCCATTATACCATTATTCTACATGAGTGCCCATGTAACATTGCAAGACCATTTGTCCACTGTACTATGATGTATTATGGCAACCTGTGATTTGTCACTATCTGTGCTGTCGAGTGTGTACGTCCAATTAAACTTTAGAAAAGGTACACAGTCGTTGGTGTCGATGACTTCCGGTCATACATGAGTGTGAGAAGAGAACATTTGTCAACAACACGAACCCTTATCATCATTCGCACATTATACACTCCATCCATGTCTACACAACACTGCGTAGGTCAAGTTGACATTCCATACACTACAGTGGGGCAGGCAACACCATAGGGATCTTGTCAACTGATGATGATAGACGCCTGTCTTCCCGCCTAGGAGTGTTCTGGTGTACTTTATCAACATATATTATATCCAACTAAATATCAACTTTATCAACTGGTGGACCAGCTTTCTGGGTTTGACCTCGCAGAAATTCAGAAGTCAACAGATTACCGATACCAGACCGTTTCCTGTGGCTGATACGACACACTTGCAGTATTGGTTTGCTCTTTGTCAACGCTTCGTCACGTGACCTGTCAAGTGAATGCAGTATGTAGGTCAGCGTTGTTGACATTTTTTACATTAGACATTATAGAGTTTCACAGAACAGTTGGATCAATTCTTGTCAGTGTTAACAGAAAGACAGTATTTGTGAACTAAGAAGTCCTGGTTTCATCGATGGATCTTCTTGTTTGCCATATATGAACTTTAATATTTAAGGCCAGAATGTTTAATTGAATAAAGTGGCAGTTTGTTTGTTTTCATGAAAAATAACTTTGCCATTACTGTAAGACTGAGCCTATTTTGCAACACATACTATCATACACATAATTTATATATATTTATGTTTACATGTTATTTGTTTGTATAGTATGTTAGTTTCTATGTCAGCGGGTTGTGTTTAAGGTTGGGCGGCGTCCTCACAACAGAGTATCCCACGTCATAGAGGGTCCGTTGTGGGCGTTTTCTATAGGTGCAATTTTCTTGATTGAAAATTTGCTGCGACAACTGTTGCTTTTGTGTTAGCTGTGAAGTCTGTAATTATTGTTATTTTTGTAATATTTCTTTGTTCTTTAGTTTTGTTTTGATTTGTTTGTAATTTGTTGGTCTAACCTTTTCTATCTTTCAGTTCTATTCATAATTTATATTCATATATTGTGACGTCATTTGTGTTGTTATTCTTTGCAGATTCAGTGATTATCTTCATTGATTTCCCTATTTGATTTATTTTGATTTCTGCAAACGTTCTTGTATTGTCAGTCCTATTTGTACTTTATGTATTCTGTTGGTTGACATATGTTTTATATGGGTATATTTCATAAGACACAATTGCCTGTGCACTGCACTTGGATTATGGTATAGACCAGTACCTGATTATTATTACTATTATACAAGACCTTATTAAAGGCTTGTGACCCACAGATATTGGGATAGTATACTGATTAATCAGGTCATTGAGAACTTGGGGTATTATTATTGATTCAGGTGATTAGTATTATTGTTAGGCATCATGTCTACTTTAGATTATTTCATTACACAAGGGAAAGCTCTTGATAAGACTGGTCAACAATTAGAACAATGGGCAGTTGCTCAATATGACAAAGCATTAGCTGCAGAAGAGAAAAGATTAGCTGCAGAAGAGAAAAGATTAGCTGCAGAAGAAAGAAAAGCTATGGCGGAAGAGAAAAGATTAGAAAAAGAAGCTGAGGCTGCTGCTGAACAAAAGAAATTGCAGATGCAGGTAGAGGAAAGGAGATTTGAAGCTGAACAAAAAAAATTGGAAAGAGAAGCTGCGGCTGAACAAAAAAAGATTAGACAGTGAAGCTGAACAAAAAAGATTAGACAGGGAAGCTGAACAAAAAAAAATTGGAAAGAGAAGCTGCGGCTGAACAAAAAAGATTAGACAGTGAAGCTGAACAAAAAAAATTGGAAAGAGAAGCTGCGGCTGAACAAAAAAGATTAGACAGGGAGGCTGAACAAAAAAGATTAGATGCTGAAGAGAAAAAAGCAATAAGAGAACATGAATTTGAGTTGGAGAAATTGAGATTGACAAGTATGAGTAATGTTAATCAGGCATCTAGTGGTAATGGTAAACCTTCTACTTACAAGGTTAAGGTTCCACCGTTCAATCAGTCCAGTGACGATATTACATTCTGGCTGGATAGATTTGAACGTTCTTGTCGTACACATAATGTGGATAAATCACAATACGCTAATCAATTATCAGAAAACTTGAAAGGTGAATCTTTGACTAGATTATGCCTTGTAGGAGAAGCAGATAAGGATAATTATGATGTCATTAGGGCGGCTTTGATAAAAAAATATCAGCTAAGTGAGGAAGGCTATCGCCTTTTATTTAAGACGATGGTACCTGAGACGGGGGTAGAATTCTCAGAATTCACTGCAAAGGCACGTCTCACAGTTGATCGTTGGATTGAGCTTTCCAAAACAGAAAAAACGTATGAAGGACTTATGGATTTGTTGCTCAGAGATAAGATTATGTCATGTGTGAACAAACCTTTCCTTGAATTTATACATGAGCGTAAACCTAAATCTCTAAAAGAAATGGAAGAATATTGTTCCCAATATGTCACTGCACACCCCGACGTGACTTTTGGCAACACTAAGATTAAGGAGAGTATGCCAGTTGCTTCAGCAACACCATACAATCCCAATTATTCACACAGATTTCAGGGACCTCAAAACAGATTTGATAAAAAAGGTAACCATAATAGTTATCAAAACCAAGGTAACCAATCATTTCAGGGTTCTTCTTCAAAGAACTGGAGACGACCTGATAGCTCTCGACACAGGGGGTGGTCATAATTATAGGAATTTCCGTAGAGGAAGTAATTATAGAAACTATCAGGGTTATCCGTCTTGGAGTCAACAAGATCATAATTACAGAGATACTCATTATAATGAATATGATAATGGTAACCAAGGGTACTATGACTCAAACCCAAATAGGGGTTACAATAGAGGTAACAATAACTACAGAGGTGATAATAACCGAGGTAGATCTCAATACAAAAGACATAAACCACATTTTCAGGCAAACTCTGCACAACAAGAGTCCCATGAAGCCTATAAACAGAGTAAAGATAATAATGATGCTAGTAATATGGCATGTGCCGCTTTTGATTTTGGGAGAGCATCTCAGTGCCCCCAATGCAAAACGTTATTTGAGCCAACCACAGTGACTACTTTAAGCTGTGGCCATCCTCTTCCTGCTCTTCCAGCATCAGTCGCGCATGATGGAAGAGGGTCTCTTGTCTTACATAAGGGTTTAGTGAATAACAATCCAGTCTCTGTGCTATTTGATTCTGGATGCACCACAATTGGTGTTAGGCAGTCACTCGTAGATCCTTCCCGTGCCACTGGACAAGTAGTCAAATGTGTAACATTTGGCGGCACATTAGAGAAATACTCTACCGCTATCATTAGGATTGCTACTCCTTTCTTTACAGGAGATGTACACGCATGTCTTCTTCCGAATCCGATCGCTGACCTCATCATCGGTCGCATTCATGGAGTCAAGGAATGCACTCCGCAACAAATTTCCACGTGGGAAAGGCAAAAACATGCAGATTGCTAACGCTGTAGTCACTAGAGCTCAGGCTCTTAATGTGCCTCAAACTTCATCTACTGAAGATAATGAAGTGCATAACCAAGATAATCCCTTGGTAATTTCTCGTGACTCGTTTATAAAACAGCAAGAAGATGATCCCACTCTGAAGAAATTCTTCATTCTTGCAACTAAAGGTGATCCGAATAAGGACACAAGTCGTAAATCGTGGATTACAAAGAAGAATGGCGTACTTGTACGTATGGTTCAAGACTCCATTACGTCAAGTCATTCTCAAATCCTGGTTCCCAAGAATTTGAGAGTTAAAATTTTGCAGCACGCTCACGACTCTCAGTGTGCTGGACACATGGGTTTTTCCCGTACTAAGTCAAGAGTCCTTGCGGCTTTCTTTTGGCCATTGGTAAACAAGGACATACGGATTTATTGTCGATCTTGTAAAGTATGTCAGGAAGTTAAATCCAAAGGTCCACGGCATGCTGCACCCATTCAGGCGGCGGACATTCCTATTCGGCCGTTTCAAAAAATGGCCATAGACATTATTGGTCCATTTAAGATCAAGTCTGCCAGAGGACATCAGTTTATCTTGACGTGTGTTGATATGTGCACACGTTGGCCAGAGGCTATTCCTCTGAAGAGCATTACTACTGCTGATATTGCAGATGCTCTTTGGCTTATATTTTCTCGTCTGGGGTTCCCCGGAGAGATATTGTCAGACCATGGCACCCAACTAATATCAGATACCATGTCTCAAGTAATGTCTACCCTGCAGATAGATAGATCTTTAAGTAGTATCTACCATCCAATGTCTAATGGTATGGTCGAACGCCTTAATAGAACACTTAAAAACTTACTGGGGAAGATAACTGAGGATCATCCTCAAGACTGGGACAGAGTTTTACCTGCGGCCCTCTTCGCTTACAGAGAGGTACCCAATGAACATACGGGATTTTCTCCCTTTGAACTCGTCTTTGGCGCGCGTCCGCGTGGCCCTATGTCGTTGCTTCACGATCTCATAACATCTGACAATATTGACGATGACACAAAGTCATCCTACGAATATGTCATCGCGTTGAGACAAAAGATTATCGAAGCATGCAAATTAGCAACTTCTTCTTCTGAATTTGCGAAACAGAAGGCAAGGCAATTTGCCAATAAGAAGAGATGCTTACGACAACTTTGTCCTGGTGACAAAGCATTTGTATTACTACCTTGTAGGGAAAACAGATTACTTATTTCTTGGAAAGGTCCGTACGATATAATATCGAAAATTTCCGATGTCGACTATATTGTCGATATTGATGGGAAGCATAAAACCTTCCACATCAATATGCTTACTGAATTCCATGAACGTCCGGATTATTTGCAACCCATTTTCCAAGCAACGGACAATTCTCCAGTACCACATGGTCATTACTCATCACTGTCCGTGATACAGGATGAGGAAACAAGTTTTTCAGATGTAAATCTTCCTCTTCCAATGATCCCACTTCATTCCAGTGAATCATGGAAGAACGTTACTGTCTCTCCTGATTTGTCTCTAGGAGAACAGCGACAAGTTTCAACTATGTTGCAAACATTTCAGGATGTACTCACTGACATCCCTGGACAAACTAATGTCATTCAACATGACATTGTGCTAACTGACCATACTCCTATTAGGGTTAGACCTTATCCTATACCTATACATTTCCAAGCACAGGTCGAGAAAGAGTTGGATGTGATGATAGATTTGAAAATAATCGAACCATCCACCTCTGCGTATTCTTCGCCGATGGTTATTGTGCGTAAAAAAGACAATAACATACGTCTTTGCGTTGACTATCGAAAATTGAATCAAGTAACGAAGTTCGATGCCGAACCTATGCCTTTACTGGAAGAGCTACTTACTCGACTCTCCAAATCTCATTTTTTCACTAAACTTGATTTGTCTAAGGGATATTGGCAAGTTCCTTTATCTGAACGCGCCAAACCTCTCACGGCTTTTTCAACACCTAGAGGTTTGTTCCAATGGAATTTTATGCCTTTCGGTCTTATGAACGCACCAGCTACGTTCGTACGCATGATGCGCCGAATCCTATCTTATCGGTCAGATGTCATTGCATATCTAGACGACATCTGTCTTTTCAGCGATACTTGGGAAGATCACTATTCAGGGTTAGATGAATTGCTGTCTACTTTGCGTGAGCACAACCTGACAGCGAAACCCTCTAAAGCCTATATTGGTTTTAGCGAAATTTCTTTCCTAGGCCACCGAGTTGGTCATGGTTTCCTAAAGACAGAGGACCATAATACTAGTAAGATACTTAACATCTCAATCCCTAAGACTAAAAAACAGGTGAGAAGTCTGTTAGGTCTTATTCAATTTTATGGCAGATTCATTCAGAATCTATCCTCTATCATGGCACCTCTCTCAACACTTCTAAAGAAAGGTTCGCCTAATGTGGTCCACTGGTCTCAGGAATGCCAATGCTCTCTGGATAAGATTAAAACACTGTTTTCAACACCACCTATTTTAGTGCTACCCACTAAAGATAAGACATTCGTTCTTCGTAGTGACGCTTCATCCACTGGGATTGGAGCGGCACTAATGCAAGAGTACTCTGGAACTCTGCATCCTGTAATGTATATTTCCAGAAAACTTAATGCGGCAGAAAGGAATTATTCGGTTTTAGACCGTGAGCTATTAGCTATGGTTTGGTCGATCCTCAAACTACAGAGATTCCTTCTAGGCGCACATTTCATAGTAGAAACAGACCAAAAAGCTCTTACTGCTATACAGAGTAAGAATTTGAAGAGCTCGAGGTCTACTCGATATGCAATTGCTCTTCAACCTTTTCATTTCTCTGTGCGAGCTATTCGGGGATCAGATAATGTGATGGCAGACATTCTGTCAAGATGCCCACATGATTCCACATAACTATTAGGGCTTAGACTTCTTGATATGTCTAGTTCTATAGTAGTTCCTTTTCTATATCATGATAGATACACATTTGTAATTTAATAATATAATGATTGTATCACTACATAGCGGTTCATGTATGTTTATTCACCGCTGTGCTTTGATGATTTTTTCTTCATAAATCATAAATTTAAGATATCTAATACGTAGTGATGATATGAATTTTTTAGGCATTGTGTAATTGCCAGAATTGTATTATACTTTGATGACACCTTCCTGGAAAAAATATACTTGTAGAGAAATAATTTCTCTCAGTTTATGAGACACATTCTCACCAGTCGCTCCATAAGTCGACTTAGCCTCATATTAGGCGTTATAGGTATTCCTGATATTTTCATCTGCGCATTATTCATGCGTTGTGAGCCTATTGTACGTTGCTCCTAGATGTATTTCAAAAAAAAAAAAATGTTCCATTTTTTTTTTTTCCCGGGAGGTGTGGTAAGACTGTTACGTGCAGTCTTTGATATCTTACAATATTATACATAGGTAATTTTTTAGTGCTTAAGGGAAAGTCATTATTGAGTTACTTCCCTTGAACTCCGCGGATAAATACATTTTACTGCGATTTATTCGTTGTTTGGGTAATAATAGATTGTTCTTGCTTCAGAATATCTATGGCCTGAATTTATGTGTATTGTTTGTCTGAGTAGGACAAGTCTGTCTTATATCTGTATATCTTTACATATCTAAGTCGAACTATATGTTCTGTTGTCTCTAGAGAGGTCAAAGGCTATTCGGCGGATGTGTCGCTTGAGGGGTGTGATTTGGCTTCGTGCTGATAGGGACTGTATGTGTTTTGCTATGTCGGCTTGATGCCTTGAAAAAGTGATCTCAGTGGTTTTGGGGAAAGTGATAGTCGTCTAGACCTATCGTGTATGCTTTACCCCAGTGTTTATTCATCTTGCCAAGGAATGGCAGTTTCATATTCCCTCTACCAAGGTAATCAAAGATACTCTTATGAACTCTCGATCGAAGCCACCATTGTCGATAATTACGATTTGAATGTTTAAGAGAATATATTTGACTCGATGAAAAACGACTTCGATTCCTAGCAGCACTATATTCTGTAGAATGCAGTCTATTGTTCATGACCAAATCTACAGAGCAACGAAATGTTGTATGAATGACTAACTTTAGAACAGATTCATTATCTGTATTCAAACGTGAGTGACAGTTCACGAGTGGAGCCATCTTGGAACCAAAACATGTAGGACTTTCAAGAAGAGAAAAGGGATGCCCGTATTATCGCTTGATCAGTCCAGAGATCACTGCTACACATGAGAACCCATTGTTAGCGGTTCAATATTATTATATGGAAAAATATGTGCTGAACATTATGTTGAAGAATCGTTGCTAAACGAGATTAGGTTTAGAAGTCATCTGAAATATTGTTTACAAGCTGACGTGCTCAGTCAGTGACGTCAGATGATATATGTATGGGCGATACTGAGTGCTTGGCTATTGACAGTCCATTATACCATTATTCTACATGAGTGCCCATGTAACATTGCAAGACCATTTGTCCACTGTACTATGATGTATTATGGCAACCTGTGATTTGTCACTATCTGTGCTGTCGAGTGTGTACGTCCAATTAAACTTTAGAAAAAGGTACACAGTCGTTGGTGTCGATGACTTCCGGTCATACATGAGTGTGAGAAGAGAACATTTGTCAACAACACGAACCCTTATCATCATTCGCACATTATACACTCCATCCATGTCTACACAACACTGCGTAGGTCAAGTTGACATTCCATACACTACAGTGGGGCAGGCAACACCATAGGGATCTTGTCAACTGATGATGATAGACGCCTGTCTTCGCGCCTAGGAGTGTTCTGGTGTACTTTATCAACATATATTATATCCAACTAAATATCAACTTTATCAGGCATCTATGAATGGATTCTAGGGGACCCTTTACATAACCTAACATTTAAAATGTACAGTTTTTCATTATTCTTTTAAGTACATTCTTTTTTTCTAAGGGGTCCATAGCGTTCATTTGACAATAAAAAGGGTCCATGGCACAAAAGTAAGTTAAGAAATGCTGCTTAATTAACTCCTGTTATCACCTCTTTTATATGCTGCATCTGATAAATTTGTTACATGCTCCTATGCATTGTATTATCTATGCTCTATTTTACAAATATATTATGTAATCCACTCCACAGCTGTTTTATGTACACCATACCATAAACGTAATATTTGCTTAATCGTAAAATTCTGCTAAATATTCCATATACATCTATTTATCTCATCACAATCATAAACGCATCTTTACGCTAACGTGTATATCTTCCTCTCATTTAAGCACAATGCCTGGTGGTGTAAGATATCAGGGCTGTGGAGTCGGAGGTCGTAGTTGTGGAGTAGGTCGTTTTTTAGTTGGTTAAAAAAAATGTCCGAACTGTGACTCCGAGTTTTGTGCTATAGGCTAGCAAACAACTGTAGCCGACTACAGTCGGACTTTTAAAATGTCAGAGTCGGAAATATTTTTGGCTCACTCCACAACCCTTATGTAGGTGATCATTTCTCTCTACAACTTAAGTACCCTTCAATCTCCAGTTCTGTTTATAAATAATGTTGTGACTTCTTTCCATGCCATGTTAAAGAAATAATAACACAGTAAAACATGAGCAGTTTTACAGGCATGCGCACAATTACTCAATTAAAAAAAAAAACCCAGTAAAACATAGGCACTTTTGCATGAGCACAATAGCAGTATCGACTACACTGCGCCCAGAAGGTCTTCGTTAGGGACAGGTGTCTCAGAACGACACGAGTGCAAAACAGGCTAGATTACTTGTGCTCATTTAGAACGGGCGAAGGCTTTCATCTGTTTTCGTATCATTCACTCTCGACGTTTAGTTTCACGGCAGTTCTGCTATTGTTTGTCGTAGCAGACGTAAGTGTTATTGGTAGCGGGTCTTCTTTTATTTATTTATAATGACATCATATGGATAGCCCCAATGGAATAAGTGCAGATGGAATTGGTTGCGGAAATGACGGGGTTCTGGTTATTTTGGTGATAGTAAACAAATCTAAGGAAGTGGTGTCGCGTGTAGAAGTACTAATGAAACTAGAGTAACTTAGTTAAGGGTTGATAAAAATAAAAGAAGTCTCTTAGATGCCATAGGCGGGGACAGTCCTATAAATGGATACACCATTGAAGTAACGATATAAAAACTGAGTAGCTTCTATATAGACCGAACACTGATTGGAAGAAGCAGGTCTGACTGCAGGGTCATTGTTTATAAAGACCTTGTATAGTTCTGTTATGAACTCCTTAAGATAAAAGGAAATGAATCTGAAATCAATATTTAATTCAGATCCAGCAAGTGAGTACCGGATTTTCTTCAACAGAATAAGACTCGTTCGAAATACTTAGTAGAAATGTTAGAAGACGTCCACTTTCGACAGTTTTTAATTTTGAAAACTCGTGCTGAAGACCAACTAGTTTGACTATGAACAAAACTTGGACCATTTTCATCCGTGTTGACAACTGATGCTCAGAAAATTTACTTGTTCACCCTTACCTGTAGTAACCTTGATCAGAAAAGGATGACTGACATTCTTCCGGACGCACAGCCTCTTCTAAACGAAACAATTTCACTCACGAAAACATCATTCTCATTTTGTTACAAGGAAAGAGACCTTGGTTGTCACCACTGCAGTTTTTTACCTTGAAAGAAGCCTGCATTAAAGCACATCTCCTGTAGCGGTGGCATTTGTAGCGATTTGTTTCACGTGATGAGATTGCCGGAGCCAAGGCTCAAATGCCGGAGAGAAAAGGGGGCCAACTGTAGTAGTGTTCCCATTCTCCAGAAGGAGTGAACAGGGAAATAAATGATTGAAAGAATAATGCTCTGAAGCTGACTAAAAGGCGCTGACTGTTTAGGAGGTTTTTTTTTTTTTTTTTTTAATGACGAAGAGTATGTCGAGCTTGTAAGAGTATGGTAGTGGTAAGGGAGATGAGAATAGTTGTCCTGTTTTTTTTTTTTTTTTTTGGTAGATAATTTTATATAACACCAAACATCAAAGAAGCTCATTAAAATCCTACAGGAGCAATGGATTCTCTTTCCTCATAAACAAGACCAAATGAGATGGTAAATCTTCTATTAGCTGGTATAATTAAAAGACTGACATTGACAATGCTGCATGTTTATAACCAGGTAAATAAAAGAGGAGGTGACATTATCAAGTAATATCTTTGAACAGAGAACGGATTCACCGAGGCCCAGGTTTGTAATAGGCAAGGAAGTTCTCAGATAAATAAGTGACGGCTCCATGCTTCCTGTGTCTGAATAGAGAACTGTCCAGGTTAGAATCGACGTTATTCGTTTTGTTATCTATCTTCAGTTTCGTCAACATCAGGCGGCCATATTTCTACTTCCTTTCACGAAAAGAGCCAATCCTGTTGCTTCTTGTAACACCACAATCACAGTGGTTCTCAACCTTATACAACTACGACTCCAAATTCCCACAGTTGGTGAAGCAGACGACCCATGTACCAAAACTGATATGCACAAATTAAGACTGAAATAGGCGACAGTAGACTGGAGGCTACCATGTTTGCCGGATACGCGGCGTTTCGCTTCGAGTTGGATTTTTGTTTGTTTATTTTTTTTTTAATACGACTTCAGTGTTTGTAAGACGTTATTATTTTTAACAAAGCTCGAAACAGGATTTGCTTTAGGTTAAGGCTAGCTGTAACATCCATATGAATAACCTCTATGGAAACATAGCGGACGCTGTCTATTGTGCCATATTTCTAACAAATTTAATTATAGGAATTCAGCCAAAGGCATGCCGTTTAAGCTTCGAGTAAAGGAAACGTAATGGTGTTTCTTGCGACCAAATTTTGCGTCACGACCCATAAGTTGAGGATCGCTGTCCAAGCATGTCTGAGATATACAGCATCTATATGTGAAAGCAGGTAAAGCGTAATTCTTTTGATTTAGGCAGTTTGCCCACGACAATACAATATATCTCGTTAAATCTTTTTAAAAAAAAATATTAAATACACTCAATTGAAATTAATTTAAAAACAAAAAATGGGCACAACGAAAAAGTTAAGATTTAATCCCGTTTCCTATCAGTCATCACTTCCGTTCTTCTGGTTGGCTGTTTAGTCTCTTGTGATGTTACAATTAAAGCACGAGGGGAAGATTATGGTTTTATCGAGATGGCGACAAGAGAATATTTATCTGAGTCTTATTGTTAATTAGAGTTTAGACTCGATTAGGTGTGGTGCGTCCCGTTAATTCTCAACTCAACGCGTATCTGTTATATTAGGTAGCTTTAACAAAAATTAAAGCGGACTTTCGGCATGTATTTTTTTTCTGAGCAGGAAATACAGATTAAATCCCCACGTAGTTCTCTTGAAATACATTTTTCATAGTGGTGAGATTATGAACGTGTCTGTGGATGGCAGCAACAGAACATGCTCTGATTAATCTAAGGGGTGTTATCAGTTATACACTGAGGCTTATACACAAAGGAAGCTTGTAGTGCACAGCAAAAGGAAGATGTTCGTGTTTTTCTCGTGTATTATGAGAAGATGAAAATGACAACACGTAGTGGCAGTTTGAAAAATTAAGGGAGAAAAAAGAGATAGATAGGATATAATATGCTGGATATTTTCACATTACGGCTTGGGAAGAAGTCAACAACAGAATAGATACACAGTATCAGAAACAGGTGTGGAGAAACATGATCGCCCGCAGCAGTCGGTATGGCTCTTGACATAGAAGAAGGAGCGAAGAAAGGCGTTAAACTTACCTTTAAAGCACTTTGAATCTCCTTCCTAAATTCACAATTAACCGTAACACAAAAAAAAAACGAAACAAGTATACTACGTTGCTTATTTACACGTGTACGTGTAAGATGGTTCTGATGAATGGGTGCTGTTGTCGTAAAGTCGTGTGTAAACCCACTTCTTTGTTAATACACTATGTCCATATAAAAATATGCACAGCCAATCCACGTTCAACGAGTCACGCAAGATAGCTGGCAGACTCTGAGACAGAATCTTCTTCTGCGTTCATCCTAATAAGGACGTTTGTTACGTTGTGTCGCTGTTTACAGCAAAGCTGCGATATTTGCGCCTTTCGGCCCGACACATTCGGTTTCAGCATGACATTTTTGGGACCGGGTTAGCCTTCCCTCTTCGATCCCTACTCCCTCAGCCAGACTGCAGTGATGCAGCCTGTTTCCAGGACCACCACTTGGAGGTGGAGTAGGGTCTTGGTCAGCTCTGGTTCGCTGACCCTGACGACAGAATAAATTACACAAAGTCACGGAAGATGGCAGCAGACAGAATAAATTAAGCATAAAACATTGTTGGTTCGGAACTCGGTAAAACGAAAAGTACCAAAACGCATATAACCAATCAGCTTGCCCCGGCAATTAAAAAGACTAAAACGCCGGTAACCAATCAAAAGGGTTCCTTACGCAGTAGCATTTACCTGCGTCGACCTACATATGTATGCGCGTTTTATTCAAATACACACACAAACTCGAAGACCAGCCAGAACGACAGACTAGAGAAGAGAAAGCTGCCCAGACTGATTCCTGCTTACCTGCATGCCGGGCAAACTTGCTTCACTAAGTCGGGTCAAAATCTGGCTTGTATTAATCTTAGAGGGTAGGTAAACTTACTATAAACTTTTAGGAGTTTTGATATGCCTATATCATATATAATGATTGTATTTTATAGTATCATTTATAATACCTACACCTGTATATAATTAATATCACTTTAGGATTTTAGTTTTACTATGACTATATCATGTATAATGATTGTACTTTATAGTATCATGTATAATGATTGTGTATGATTGCTGAAGACGAAAACCAACCTGAATATAACCTGACAGTCCTTGTTAGGACTCGTATAACTCCAACCTGAATATAACCTAACAGTCCTTGTTAGGACTCATATAACTCCAACCTGAATATAACCTAACAGTCCTTGTTAGGACTCAAATAACTACAACAATATTGTTATGATATATTTTACCAGCCAGTAAAGCACGTATCAGAGATGGCCTGGTATATTATAGGTGGAAGGAAACGGTTGTATCATACCTAGGTGTACAAATTATTGGATGTATTCATGTATTGAATTATTAGAAAGAACGTTTTGCAAGCAGACACCTGTCTTGTCTCGGTATTGCTAAATCATACTGAGCCATGTTATCATTCATCCTACATGCAGAAACCTGAGACACGCTCATCTCATATACACTAGAAATAGGTGGGCTTGATGACAGAAATTAGCCCCTATTTTTCCTTGTTAGAGGTTTATTCGTGTCATCCAACCGGAGGTCGTATGCTCAGGTCAATCCTGCTGCCTGGAACTTCGCAGGACCATAGTGGTTGTATCGGAGCTACATCCTTAGTTTCCCCCCCCCCTCAGTCTTGGGTGGGCTAAAGGAACGATTATCAGCGGGTGTTGTGTGCATCAAATTAAGAAGGACAGAATTGTTTTAAGAGATGAGTACACATTAATACCATTTCCGTCGGCAAGTGTGAGCAATTAACTGTCTATGAAGAAAAAGTGATTTAGCGTAGTGAGAGACAAGATTAACAGCACAGCTGATAAATTCTCTATAATTGATTAACAGCACAGCTGATATAATTTTTTTCCTATAATTGGAAGACTTGTTGTTATATATATATATATATATATATATATATATATATATATATATATATATATATATATATATATATTATATATATATATATATATATATATATATATATATATATATATATATATATATATATATATATATATATATATATATATATATATATATCATATGTAAACTTACAAATCCATTGCATTCCATCTTCCAACATCCACCCTTCAGCACAAGAGTAGATAGTGTATATACTTAATAAATAAGGAAATTGTATTTGAACGACTTGTCAAGTTTATAATTGTTAAGTGAAATCTGTTTCCTTGTTTTAATATCACAGTTAGTTACACAGCGGGGTGGCATTTTATGACTGTCTCCACTTACTAATTTTTCGAGATCAGATCATTCACAGCCGTAACTAATTTGTGATACCAGTAGTTCTCTCATACACCGGGACTTCACCATTTTCTTGCAGAAATTCTATTTCTGTATTGTCAGTACTATACTGATCCTATATACAATAAAAACCTCACGCTACAGCTGTGCCTGTCTGAAACTCTACTAATGATGTTAGTTATTGAGCCGGACTCTAAATCCATGCTTCGGAAGATTCAAAATGGATGTCATGAGTAAAGAGCATGCACAGATACCTTCAGGAACTGATGTGGGAGGATACATTGTCCTGGTCATCCGGGGTACGAGGTCATGACTGAGGTGACAATCGAGAACACCCATAGTGGAGGTATTTGGGTATGGATAAGTGTCACATAGGTTTTATGATTATTAAATTGCCTATATCTTTTTCTGTCACCTGTATCCTCTATTATTATTGTCGCTCTTTACCTTTTTCCTGTGTTTTTTTCGTATTCGTTCGTTTGCGAATATATATATTACAATTTTCCCATTCTAACTTTCGCCGGGTTTAGTTTCTCATTTTGAAACGCACTAGTGAGGTTATTACGTAGATGCCAGGCTCGGGAGTTTATCGCGTTGTGGATGTAAACTGTGCATATTCGTTTTCGCCAGACATATAGGCAACAAATTTGTCTGCATTTTCACCTGCCACAACGAGTGGTGTCGGCTGATCGCTCAGAAAAGCGCGATAAATGACGTCTCCTTTGCGCAATTTGAGACATTTTGTCTGGAAATCCCACCTGACACGACCCTCATTGTGGGCCATGGTCAGCGTGAAGTGTGAAAACTGCCGGGGCATTGGAGACTAGCCGTCTGAGATTCGCAACTGACACGCGCCCTCTCGGTCAGTAGGTGGCAGTTAAGACATGCGTTTAGGTGTTAAACGTAGTGTTATAGACGGAAAGGGGGAGGCTATTGCGTAGTGTATGGAAATAGTGGACATCTTTGTCTGGCGTTTCATATATACTGGAGGGAGTTAGATTTTATTTTCATTCAGTCCTCTAAATTCGCAGTAGACAGGTTGCTCGGAACAGAATAAGCTGTTTAGCGAAATTTCTCAGTTTGTTTCGACAATTTGTCGAACTTCTAGACTTCCATAAATATTCAGCGTATGATTCTAAGTTGTGCGACTACCTGTAGTTCTGTGTGAGGTAAAAATAGATATAGCTAGTATTTTGTGAGTGTTAAAGTGTTAAATCGCTTATTTTATTTCACTAGTTAGATTTGGTGCAGAGCGCTCAATACATAAGTCTGTATTATTTTCTAGTGACGTGTTTCAGTGGAAAGCAGAATAAATTATAATTTCTAGCTTAAACAACAATGTAGCTATAATGAATTTAATTTTACTGCTAAATAATCAGACGAGAACATATTTTTCTAAACTAACTTATAAATGCTAGAAGCCTCATGAGTGTTGACGGAATACGCACGTGTTCTTAATTCATGAGGATTGATGATTTTTTTTAAATATAACTTATTCCACGGGAAGGGTTAAACTATAAGACAAGCTATACGCTTGCAGTTTAAAATTTAAGTTATATTGAGTACATAATATGTAAAATATTTCATATGTGTTTTTTCTTTATTCAGTGAATACTGTGGTACCCAAACTTTGCCAGCGTTCTAATACGTGAACATTATCTGTGAAGAACTTAAGCACTTTCATTACAGGAACTGTAACAGTTAAATGAAGTAAAAGGTCTTCGCGCCAGAATTAATTCTTCCAGAATAACACGTTAGTACAGATCAGCCCGCTGTGGCAAGCAAAATATCAGCAACATCCCGACAGAGTTTTGACTAGTATTGTGGTGACCAAATATAGTACTTTCCTGAAAGTAGACACTGATCTGACATTCCTTAATTCTAGAAACCTAAGCTAGTGGCACTGTGCTGTGCTAACTTTCGTGCCTGGACAATTCTTATGTGACTTAACAGACATCCGAAAAATAAGAACACCCAAGGAATCGTTCCCTGAGACAGAGAATTCAGTACGTCTTTTTGGAACTGGGGATTTCTTGGTCGAGACTGCATTTACGGGTCTGTGTGGAGGTACTAGAATTTATTATGTTCCCAGAGGCAGCGATCAAAGCTGTAAGTATAAATGGGCACACGTGGCCACGGCTGAATGAATAAGAGTGTACGCAGGTCTGAGTGTTATTTTACCGTTGTATTTTGACACCTATTTGCTGTCATAACTTTCTTCATGAAAGTTTGTTTTTTTTGCTAACAATATTTTACATTAAACTAGATTATAGTATCAGGTCTGTTCATACCTTAAACGGGGGAAAAAATCTTAGACTCAATCATATGTATCTGGGACTCTTTGTGCTATCATCTTTCTCCTAACGGGACTGTCAGCTATCCATCGAGGGAAGATCATAACTGTGGGTCTACCAGTTCTTGTAGCATTCCTTGATTTGTTTATGATTTTGTGTATATGCCTTTTTGATGTAATTTTACATGTTGTGACGTAAGTTTACAATGATAAATAAACTTAACAATAAATTAATCAGCATGTTGGTCAGCTCGTTCTAAATATCTATATAATCATTTGTTATAGTTTCCACGTCTGTGTGTCTACCTGTCGTCACTTGAATGTGCGTGCACGTGAGTGGATATATATATATATATATATATATATATATATATATATATATATATATATATATATATATAATGTATAATAGCAGAGATGGACGTATGAGTGTATGGACCAGGCGTGTATACAACCAGTGTTCTATAGGAACAAGCAGCAACCATACGCTTTAACATATGCTGAGGGAGACTGATCACCTATGGGTTTGTCCAGAGCGCGATTATGTAGATTCTGAACAACAATAAGAAAAACATAGTAAGGATGAACGGATGTCCATGATGTATTTGGGAATATATGAATGTATGTGTAGGCAACGAGTTACATATTGGGTGGAGACATGCAAAGGATGGGTTGATGGAGGCAAAATCCAAGGAACTGGATACAATAGATATAGGAACCATAAGATAAAAGGCACATTTGATGTAATCATGAAATTAGGAAACACTTTGAAGACAGAAAATAACATTTTGTTGAGAGTGGGAAATGGGATGAAGGGATAGGAAGATGATAAAAGTCTTAATAATAAAAGGGTGAAAGTAGTCCCATAGCGGATACTGGAGGTTAAAAGATTGTTAGAGACTTCACCATATTTTATATATCAGTTTTATGATATGGATATTAATAATTTTGGTGAAAATAAAACGGCTAGAGATCTGGACAATATAATTATGACATGAAAGACATGTTTGGGAATTCGAAGTTTTTAAAAAAAAGTATACAAATGCAATATTAGCAGAACAATTTATTTAACTGGCAAGCTAATCGTTCATAAATCATCTTACTCATGTTACTCCAACACTCCAACATTAAAATAAAAATAGTCACACATGGACAGTTTATCTGGATATGCTTGGATGCTTGGACGTTGTCGATCAGGCAAGTACTTGGTCAGGCGTGACATTCTGCACTAATGTCAGTAGCGGACTGGGCGTGGTGCTTTGTGCTGATCGTGCATTTATCCGTTATTCTGTTACTCGTGTTAACTGAGACGATCGAGATGGGTGAAGCATTCAAATGAAAGGTCGTGGAAATGTATAATTTTCCTCCTTAAAGCAACAACCAATAAAACGTTTGATGTTACTGGGAATACCATAGACAAAAATCTTCCCAAGCAAGTTAAAAGAATCGATTCTATTGGCAGTACAAGAAGATTCAACCCAGGATGAAGCGTAGTTTTGCTTCCCGCAACTATCTTCACAGGGACAATCTTTATTTTGTTCCAGACTACTTCTTCTTTGATCCTTAGCCATTAACTATCAATGCAGTCAGTGGTCACCACGCCTGGTGGCGTCTTGTAGGGCAGCAACAAAACTGCTTCCACGTTACTCGGCCGGCGGCTATCCTTCGTGTAGTGCCCAGTTCTGGTTCATGCCTTGCATCTTGGTCTCCACAGTTCTCCGTCAGGTTGTTTTTGGTCAGCCTCTTTTTCGTTTTCTTCAGGGGCCCATAGTATAGCTTTTCTTGTGATGGCATCAGGGTCTCTTCTGGGGACGTGACCAACCCAACTCCAGCGTCTGCCAGCTATGAGGGTGTGCATATCCTCTTGGTTGCTCCGAGTAAGCAGTTCTTGGTTGGTGACTAGTTACGTGAGGCGTAAAGACGCTGGATGATAAATTTGAAAATAATGTTAGAAGGAAGTTCTGAAACAGACTTGTTAGCGCTGCAAGAAGACAATGTCTCATTTACACCTAGCCACACACATCTGTAAAACGGAGTTTTAGGCGATGAAAACCCCGTTGACAATGGAACAAAAATAGGCTGTTGATAAAAAGCATGAAAAACGTTTGGATTCAGGTATGAAAGAAATGACCTCCAAGAACTGTTTTATCATGTGCATGCAAATTACTTTGCTAGTACAGGCTGGGATCAGTAGCCTATGAAAACGCGCATGCTGTATACAAGTATTTTATTTTAAAACCAGCGGCACTTGGGCTTTCAGCCCTTCGGCCCAATGACATGTCATTACGAGGCTGGGGAACCTGTGGACTTTCCTTCCAACCCGGTCAGGAGCTTCGCACCTTCCCATCCACAGAGGGTTTATCTCAGGAGCCGTTCAGGTTATTCAGTCAAAATCCCGGTCGATGACACTCTTCAAATGCCCACGCCCGGGCTTGAAACATGAACACCTGATCGCCAGCGCAATGTGGTAACCATTACACCAGCGCGGCTCCCATACAAGTATTTAAACACACGATGTATCTCTGAGTATACATGTGAAAATGTGCTTGTTGTACATAAATATTTGATGACAATATGTATCACACAGTGTACATGTGAACAATTAATTTTCCTAATTTAAAACGGTATAGTCAAGACGCAGATCATCACTCACACAAAGCCGTCTGAAATCGTTGATCGCTGTTAACAGGAAAGAGATCGTAAACTACAACATGCCAAAGAAAATATCACTCACACAAGACTGCAAAAAAACTTTAGTGAACGTAGCTCACGTCTGCTGCTTTAAAAAGGCAGGTTAGCTGTTTCTGGGATCTTATTATAAACACTGATTATTGTCGTAAATTGTGAGAAGAAAGGACTGAGATATTTATGGTCCCGGTGGAGCAGAGGTGATAGTGACAGTTATGTGAAAGGAAGGTGTAAGAAATAGTATTGTTTCACGAGGAGGGGTAAACGAGTAGGGAAAAGGTGATAGTGTAGAGAGAAAAAGGCTGTCTTGGATTGAGTAATTGCTCTAATCCAGCCTATCTTACGACTCTATTTAACTTTCAGACGCCCTTAATCTACTTGTACAACATACAAGGTACACGACACTTAGTACACAAACTTCTGTGACATATAACTACTACGTACAGACGTGAAAACAAACTATGAATAACACACACACACACACACACATATATATATATATATATATATAGATATATATATATATAGATATATATATATATATATATATATATATATATATATATATATATATATATAAAAGGGTTTGACCGACAGTATAAAGTAAGGTTTATTAAATTTATTTTCGCTAAAAAAATATCATCACAACATCAAGACAATCATTACATTAATACATTGTAGTTACATCAGAGAAATGAAAATATCAATCTAATAGGTCTTCCCTCTTGTACAGGGAAAATTAAGAAAAGATCCCACCCGAGGTAATATACCCGAAAGATCAAATAATTAACAATGGGAGTAGGGGCAGTCAGGACGGGTAAATGATAATTCCTTGATTTAACTATCCCGTGGGCCTTCAGATTAGTGAGAGATCAATAAAGAAGATGTTATATTAGTAGTAACTTAAGAAAAATAACTTCTTTCGTTCAGTTTCACTCTCTACACACATACAGTGAGCTCACTACAGTTATGCTTTCCCCTCTGCCGACGCTGCATTCATTCCCTGGAATTTATCCAACACATTCTATTTAAGACTATTATGAGTCCTATTATTTGTCTAGTTCGGCCCCAGACTCTCTGTTTAAGCAACTGCTAAATTTCGGGGAGTCGCTGAATTGGTGCGTTGATTAATTTTTTCCTCCTCGTACTGCAGGTATTGGTTTGGGATAAGTTTTTTCTAGGTGGTGGCACTGTTCTGGAAGTTTATAAGTTAATATAGGTTTTCCCGGAGTGGTCTAGCCTCCAGTGGCTGTGACTCTCTCTGTTGTAGTGAAAGTGTAAAAAAAATGAATGTTACTCCCAGGCTGTTCTCGGAAGGAAATAGCCGAGTATGACCCGTGAATTCTCTCTGTAGAATTTGGTGGTAGGAAAAACTTTACTGTCATATGGTTTGTTAAAGAAAAATTAGTGCTGTAAGTTCTGCCACATCAGCCTTTTAATATTTTATGGATAAGATGAAAAAATGTTCCAGTTTAATATTTAAAAACAATTTGTCATTTGAAGTGTTCTGGTTATTTAACCACTCTCATGGATGGAGAAGGCGGACCGCGAAGGGTCTCCAACATCAGATTTTTTCACCAACAATGTTTGTATTTTTATTTGGAACAATTAATTGGAATGCCATAAGACATCTGGCCATAGAACTCTATAAGTGTAGTGAAATTGACAGAGATACAACGGTAAAATTCCTCCAAGGATAACATTTAAGGATAAAAACATAATGCGTAGGCTGCTGATGTACATGATCGCCTAGACCGCGGGTCATCACCCTCCATAAATTTGACTTGCTAGACCGGAGGGGAACGGAGGATCAAAAAGGAAAAAAATATGACTGGAAAGGCTAAAGAGACGCAATTGGGGGGGGGGGGGGGGGAAATGGATGAAAGTAAAAAAATTCAAGTCCCCCAAATTGACACGAGGTACGGAATTGGACGTTTTGCGATACCAAGCGCTTGATTTGAATTTGAGCGGAAGAACGCAGATGTCTGAAAAAAATTACAAAAATTAAAAAGTAAATTTTTCTTAATATTAATGTTAGGAATATAAAAATTAGCTGGCCAGATGGCCTATTCTGAGCAGTGAACTAATATGGTTTTAATTTTACAGACGGATAGATAATATTGAAAATAATGACAAAAGACAGTGTAGTTTACATCAGCCACAGACTGCATTGAATCTAACATATCGTTATTTGCACACAAAAACACGACCTTGGGGACGCAGGTGTTCAAATTTACTTAGCATAGAAGTGAAGGGACATTGGTGGAAGCTGTGTCTAAATATAACTTTTTACCACAAAAATTTGAAGGGGAGAGAACGGTTGGGTCAAAAAATCGAGCACAATTTTGTAGAAACACAAGTAGAGACGGACAGACTAACAGATAACCATCCATACGTGACTGAAGCTTGACTGAAATGACTTTAGTGAGGAAATTTGAAATTAAAAATAAACCTCGGCAGTGATTGGCCACAGACAATCATATTATTAGCGCTTAGAGCGCATTTGGGGTCATTCTTCAATAATTGTTCAGTGTTAGACACAGATTTTAAAGTGTGGTGTTTTCCCATATGAAAGACAGTGAGTTAAATTTAGGGACGCCATCCTATAGCCAGCAGCTCAGCTGAGTTTTGCTAGCACTTCTGTGTTAATTATTCATAATCTGAGCTGCGAGTTTCTGTCGTCAACGAAGCAGTATCTATTCGGGTGGTGATTTACACAAGTGTATCTGTGCAGTCCTTGTGACAGAGACCACCATTATTGCCCGCCAGCACGGAGAGGTGGGACCGACTGATTTCAGCACCAGAGCTACAAATACCAGATGAGTGAGCCTCTGGTCTGCTGGATATTCACCAACCCCATTAAGTTGCAGATACCCCATAAAAATTCCCACCATTTTCTGGACACTGTATAGTCAATATAGACAGGTGTGATGAGACCACCCCAACAGCACAGACAATAAATATCCTCCCTAGTAGCTGACTACCAGAACATTTTAATAAAACTAACTATTCTAGTACTTAAATATGTACACTTTGCATTTATTATGTAACATTCCATGCATAATTTTCATAAATTTTAAATCCTTCTTTTAAAACAAGTTCTGGTCAAAATAAAACTTGATCCAGAACAAATAAATGTAATATAATTATATCAAAAACTTTACACACGTGAGTTAGTTCAGTGTATTGTAACACTTGTTAATCTTATTAGTCTTGTTAATTATCTATGGGTATATTTATAACTATCACACCACAGTACACATCATAACCCTAGACACTTTACGCAGCTACATTCATAAAAAAAAAAAAAAATTAAGTGTGAGGTCGTAGTGGTAGCAAGAAAGGCCTTCTGACAATTCTCAATTACATTTTATCTCAGGAGCCTTCACAGCTGGCCTCATACAATTTACATGTAGTACCATCATCATCATACAATACCATCAATACCACTACATATATTGGGGTCTTGTCCAGGGATAATTAGCCCAACAGTAATATTAAGATCTCCTGGTGGGAGAAATAAAAGTAGGGAAATAAATTGTAAAATTTCCTTTAAAAGTAAAAGTGTCCCTGCAGATAAAAGTTGGTGAATCTTCACAGCCAGTAATAATTAATAAGTTAACTGGTTAGTTAGAATTAGTTAGATTATAGTCATAAGAAGTACTTAGCTTGTATATTATTATATTGTCTGAAAAGTATGGCTGAGCTAGCAAAGTTTAGATCAGCTGCTGTGCTCACTGCGAAGGAGATGGGGATGGATGGTCAAATTTTAATTCAATACGTAACGACTGAATGTGATAAATATATTGAAAGGGAAGATAGAAAGGTAGCTGAAGAGAAGAGGTTACAAATTGAGGCTGATAGAGAAATTAAGAGGCTGCAGATTGAGGCAGAAGAAAAAAGGTTGACTGCCGAAAGGGAGGCAGAAGAAAAACGACAGCAAAGGGAGGCAGAAGAAAAAAGGGTGACTGCCGAAAGGGAGGCAGAAGATAGAAGGTTGCAGAGGGAGCACGAATTACGACTAAGGGAGCTGGAATTACAAGGCCCGGCCCCTGAAAATGGTGCCAGCCCTTTTGCCTCAGATGCTACGCCCAGTATGGGAGCCTCAAACTCAGCTATGGGGTTTCATTTAGACCATTTTGTTGAGAAAGACGATGACATAGAGGGGTACCTGGGACGTTTTGAGTTATTAGCTACTACATATGGGTTAGAGAGAGAGAGGTGGAGTTTAAAGCTATCACAGGGATTGAGGGGTGCTTCTTATGAAGTATTTGCCAAAATGAACAGGGAAGACCAAGACAATTATGACATGTTAAAGCAGGCTTTGTTATTAAGGTACGAGAAGAATGGTGAATTTTATCGTAAGAGATTTAGAAATGCCAAACTGTTGTCTGGGGAGACATACCACCAATTCTCGGCCAGACTAGAAACCTATTTGGAGAAATGGACGGCTCTGGGGAAGACCCAAGATCTTAAAGAAATGATCATGATTGAGCAATTGAGAGAGTCCATGGCTCCAGACATGAGAAAATTTCTCATGGAACAAGGTGCAGAGAAGTTGGGGGAAATTTTAAATGTTGCTGAGAGGTATCAGGCGGCTCAGGCAGAGGTAAGTGGTGCTAAGAAGAAGCACATAGACAATTTTAAAGCTCCACAGCAATTTAATAAATTTGATAATAGAGAGCAGGGAAATAAAGGTAGGACAAATTTTGAGCGGCCAAGAAATGACTATCGCGACAGAAACTCACAGTTCAATGACCAAAAGTTCAATGAAAGAAAACCGTTGAACCAAGGAAAAAGATGGTGTAAATGGTGCAAGAAGGATAACCATAACACCGAATTTTGTAGAAGGAAACCTTCAAACATTGCTGCAATGAAGTCGGGGACGCAAAGATTAAAGGTTAATCCTAAGGGACAACAGGAACCTTATCACCCCCCAGTTTGTGAGGATGTTATTTGTAATGGGGTCACCATAAGGTGCCTTTATGATACAGGTTTGGATTATGATTCAGTTGTGAAGTCTAGCCTAGTGGACCCAAGTGAGTATACCACAGAAACAGTGGAAATACAAGGTGCGACTAAGGACATACCACTCATGACACTTCCCATCGCAAGGATAACGGTGAAAACTCGCTATGTGGAAGGAGAAATCAGAGCAGCAGTGATAGATGAACCAATCTACCCTCTGATATTGGGGTGTAGATACGTCTTCTTGGGGAATCCCGAGAAACCTGTGATCATGGCGACAGTGCAGACCAGGTCACAGAAGAAGGAGGAAGAAGGTGAACCTATAAACGCTCATCCAGAGGAGATGAGGAAGGCGCAGGCTGAGGATAGGACACTCAAGCCCTGTTTTAAAAAATTGCCCAAATGCCACACACCTCCGAGCAAGGGGGAATATTTCATGAAGAATAGATTATTATACAGGAAGACAGGAACTAGATCCACTGGTCACGGACAGTTAGTTCTTCCCAAGAGATATAGGGCAAATTTGATAAGGAGCTTACATGTTGGAAAAGATGGTGACCATGAGAAAGTCGGTACCATCTGCCAAAAGATTGCTCTAAAATACTATTGGCCCGACGTAAATGTCGATGTTGAAAACTTTGTAGAAGCATGTGGCGTATTTCATGAGGGAACACCCACAAAGGGAAAATATGTGCAGGACCTAGAACCGCCACGGGGCAACTTTAGGCCTGAAAGGAAAACTAATTATACACGGGTAGACAAAGTGGAATGGGAGCCCCCTTTTCACACCCAGTCTTCACTTGAATGGATTAACATGGCCGCTATGCGAAGAGTACAAAGAAGAAGAAATTTAACCCAGGATAGGATGACAATCCCTCGGTCAGACTTATATAAACTGGAGGAACAGACAAGAGAGCGAAGATCTCTCATAAACAATCTTAAGTGGGGAGACAAACCCCAGAGAAAAATTGGTAGTGGTCGATTTGTGAGTGATGATTCTAGGAAGAAAAGTCCTCATTATAAAGCTTCTAATGGACGGGACCAGATGAGTTCCATGAAAAATAAGTATGTATGATAAATTAAAGATCCAGATGTAACTTTATTAAGGACCTGGACAGATGAGAAGGCGGAAGAGACTGTTACCTCATCTTTATCAATATGTGAACGAACTGACCACTCGTTTGAAAGCTGGATGGAAACTGGCAAATGATAATTTGAAACAAGCCAGGAAGAAACATGCAGCATATTTTAATAGGAAGGCAAAGGACAGGGAACTGGCAGTCGGAGAGAAGGTGCTGCTTCTACTACCGGGAAGCCAGAATAAATTACAAATTGGTTGGCAAGGTCCATATACGGTTCTAGAGAAGGTGTCTAGAACAAACTATAAAATTGACAAAAAGGGGAAGGAAAAAGTTTATCATGTAAACCTGTTAAAGAAGTATCTGGACAGACCACTCCAGGAAAGCACCCCCTTATTGACCTTGGCTATTGCAACCCAGATGCAAAAAGAACCACTCACCTCACATGAATACCCATTACATCCTTGTGAAACAGCAGCACAGGTAAAAGTCAGTAAGCACCTGACTAAAAACCAGAGGGAGAGAGTTCAACAAGTTCTGGAGGAACATACAGATGTATTAACAGATAAACCAGGCCATACAAATTTGCTACAGTATGACATGAAACTGGTAGACTCAAACCCAATCTGTATGAGAGCCTATTCTATTCCGTTCGCGAAGGAGAAGGCATTAAAGGAAGAAATAGATTATTTATTGAAGGAGGGGATTATTTCGCACAGTGAATCATCTTTTAGTTCTAGTGTCGTTTTGTTGAGGAAACCGTCTGGGGAACACAGACTGTGCATAGATTACAGGAAACTGAATGCTGTCACAGAAGGACAAGTGGATCCATTACCAGACACAAAACAGCTATTTGCCAGACTGAACAAGGCAAAATACTTTTCAAAAGTGGATCTTAGTAAAGGCTATTACCAGATCCCAGTGAAGCCTGAAGTGAGACCTTATTTGGCTTTTAGCACTTCGGATGGACATTATGAATTCAATATGCTACCATTCGGACTGAAAAATGCTCCGAGTGTGTTTTCAAGGATGATGCGAAAATTGTTGGACCCCCTGAATAACCCATGTATCACGAATTTCATGGATGATATACTCGTCGCCACAGAGACATTTGAAGAACACATTGAAGCTCTGGAGATGTTGTTTGATAGACTTCGGGAGGCGAACTTAACTGCTAGGCCAACAAAATGTTGTATTGGATGCAAAGAGTTGGAATTCTTGGGGCACACTGTATATCAGGGTAATATGACCCCTGATCCTAAGAACTTGGAAAAACTGCAGAGAGCACCTAGGCCGCAAACCAAAAAGGACGTGCGATCATTCGTGTCGTTATGCGGATTTTATCAGAAATACATCAAAAATTTTAACGCCATTTGTGCTCC
This sequence comes from Oreohelix idahoensis, assembly GCA_024509875.1. Lineage (NCBI taxonomy): Eukaryota > Metazoa > Mollusca > Gastropoda > Stylommatophora > Oreohelicidae > Oreohelix > Oreohelix idahoensis. Next base: position 45,069 of record JAMPIV010022934.1, read on the forward strand.
TCTGACTGATCTGACTCGCAAGGGACTTCCAGATAAAATTATTTGGACTGCACAATGTGAACTAGCGTTCCAAGAGTTAAAGGAAAAACTCACTAGCAAGCCTATTCTCAAACTGCCTGATTTGACACAGGACTTTGTCTTAAGAACCGATGCAAGTAATGTGGGACTAGGAGGGGCTTTGTTGCAAAGATCATCTTCACCTGATGGGGAACTTAAACCAGTCGCTTATGCAAGCCGCAAATTGAATAAGGCGGAACAAGGATACTCCACAAGCGAAAAAGAATGTTTAGCATTAATCTGGGCAATAAAGAAGTTTCAAATCTATCTGTATGGTAGGACATTTGTGGTGGAGACGGATCATCAGCCTCTCGTGTTCTTGTCTCAGGCTAAGCATGAAAACGCAAGATTGCTGAGGTGGTCTTTATTGCTTCAACCTTATCAGTTTAGTATCCAATATATCCCAGGCAAATTGAATGTCGGTGCAGATTTCCTCAGTCGGCATCCCTGTGATCAAAATTAGAGTAATGGCAGACGGGAGGAGTAATTTTACCTATGTGTATCGCTGGTTTTGGAACTTGCCATAGGCATGTTTTCAGGTGGGGAGATGTGTAGTGAAATTGACAGAGATACAACGGTAAAATTCCTCCAAGGATAACATTTAAGGATAAAAACATAATGCGTAGGCTGCTGATGTACATGATCGCCTAGACCGCGGGTCATCACCCTCCATAAATTTGACTTGCTAGACCGGAGGGGAACGGAGGATCAAAAAGGAAAAAAAAATATGACTGGAAAGGCTAAAGAGACGCAATTGGGGGGGGGGGGGAAATGGATGAAAGTAAAAAAATTCAAGTCCCCCAAATTGACACGAGGTACGGAATTGGACGTTTTGCGATACCAAGCGCTTGATTTGAATTTGAGCGGAAGAACGCAGATGTCTGAAAAAAATTACAAAAATTAAAAAGTAAATTTTTCTTAATATTAATGTTAGGAATATAAAAATTAGCTGGCCAGATGGCCTATTCTGAGCAGTGAACTAATATGGTTTTAATTTTACAGACGGATAGATAATATTGAAAATAATGACAAAAGACAGTGTAGTTTACATCAGCCACAGACTGCATTGAATCTAACATATCGTTATTTGCACACAAAAACACGACCTTGGGGACGCAGGTGTTCAAATTTACTTAGCATAGAAGTGAAGGGACATTGGTGGAAGCTGTGTCTAAATATAACTTTTTACAACAAAAATTTGAAGGGGAGAGAACGGTTGGGTCAAAAAATCGAGCACAATTTTGTAGAAACACAAGTAGAGACGGACAGACTAACAGATAACCATCCATACGTGACTGAAGCTTGACTGAAATGACTTTAGTGAGGAAATTTGAAATTAAAAATAAACCTCGGCAGTGATTGGCCACAGACAATCATATTATTAGCGCTTAGAGCGCATTTGGGGTCATTCTTCAATAATTGTTCAGTGTTAGACACAGATTTTAAAGTGTGGTGTTTTCCCATATGAAAGACAGTGAGTTAAATTTAGGGACGCCATCCTATAGCCAGCAGCTCAGCTGAGTTTTGCTAGCACTTCTGTGTTAATTATTCATAATCTGAGCTGCGAGTTTCTGTCGTCAACGAAGCAGTATCTATTCGGGTGGTGATTTACACAAGTGTATCTGTGCAGTCCTTGTGACAGAGACCACCATTATTGCCCGCCAGCACGGAGAGGTGGGACCGACTGATTTCAGCACCAGAGCTACAAATACCAGATGAGTGAGCCTCTGGTCTGCTGGATATTCACCAACCCCATTAAGTTGCAGATACCCCATAAAAATTCCCACCATTTTCTGGACACTGTATAGTCAATATAGACAGGTGTGATGAGACCACCCCAACAGCACAGACAATAAATATCCTCCCTAGTAGCTGACTACCAGAACATTTTAATAAAACTAACTATTCTAGTACTTAAATATGTACACTTTTGCATTTATTATGTAACATTCCATGCATAATTTTCATAAATTTTAAATCCTTCTTTTAAAACAAGTTCTGGTCAAAATAAAACTTGATCCAGAACAAATAAATGTAATATAATTATATCAAAAACTTTACACACGTGAGTTAGTTCAGTGTATTGTAACACTTGTTAATCTTATTAGTCTTGTTAATTATCTATGGGTATATTTATAACTATCACACCACAGTACACATCATAACCCTAGACACTTTACGCAGCTACATTCATAAAAAAAAAATTAAGTGTGAGGTCGTAGTGGTAGCAAGAAAGGCCTTCTGACAATTCTCAATTACATTTTATCTCAGGAGCCTTCACAGCTGGCCTCATACAATTTACATGTAGTACCATCATCATCATACAATACCATCAATACCACTACAATAAGAATACCGCTGGATCGCAAAGGGTATGATCAACCTATATAAAAGAGAATAGAAAACAGGTAATCATACTATAATTATATTCTAACACCCGCGTTTTAGGTAAGACCTGTAACTAACTCCGGTATTTAATTATCTCTTAAAAAAAACCACGAGTTATGAACACTAGTCACCTAAAATTTGCGCATGATGAAAAGTAGAAATAAATGATATCAACCAAATTATCGATCGTCTAGCGTCTAATAATATTTTAAGCCTCTCCTACTGGAAATAGCAAGAAATAAATTACGTTCTCTAAATTATCCACCGCCTAGCGACTATTAATTAATTTAAAGCATCTCTTACTGAGGAAATACCGAGAAGTTAAATTACGTTTCGGCTTGAGAAAATTTAGCTATAACTTTATTTAATACGTTATTCAGCTTAACACAAAATCCCAGTGAAATAAATAAAAAAACTAAACGATTAAATCATTCAAAACTTTAATATATTATTACCGCAGCACAAAGAATGAATTAAGTCTCCACGTATAGAAGAAATCCAAAATTCTTGTTTGATTCTAATATATGAGCTCGGTACTTCTTCAACTTCTTTGGCGCTATTGATAACTGCATTTTTAAGAGCTGCCTATATATATTAAATGAATGAAAATCGTTAGCTACATGCGAGATTTTTCGTCTCTCCTGATCCTCGGGAACTTTTGCGTTTGGGCCGCGAATCAAAGCTCTTTTTCACAACTTTTTACCGCTAGGCTCCTCCGTTCCTCTTCGTACTGCAGAGATTTCTAACCCGCGTAGACTATTCACGTTCTCGTGTTAATCAGAGGTGTTACAAAACTCTGCTCACTCTTAGTGACTACAAAAGACGTTGATAACTGACCGCCTGCTGCCTCTGACCCGCCTCCTTGAAGGGATGACAGTAAGAGGTTCAGAGATTACTAATTATAATGGCTCCTGAGAGAAGACCGTAGGCGTGGCTAAATTAAAAGTTAAGACAGAGGGCGAATGACATGGCTTAAAGCGCGCTCACTTGGACATGCTAATGTCATACACGTGGAAATCCACGATGGCGATTTTGATTTCAACAAAATTTAGGGCTATCGGTGAGATTCAAGGGTAGCTTCACTTTTCATCTGTCACAATTATTTAATTTATTATCTGTTTTGGAGACCTTATTTTAAACGCTAATTATTTAATTTATTATCTGTTTCTGAGACCTTATTATAAACACTGATTATTTAATTTATTAGCAGTTTCTTGGACCTGATTATAAACACTGATTATTTAAGTTATTAGCTGTTTCTGAGACCTTTTTAAATACTAACTATTTAATTTATTATGTGGAGAACATTTATCATTATTATCTTATGATACACTTTTTTTATTCATATATTATGAAACTATAAATTATTATTATTGTTTGATTTTGAATATCTGTTATTTTACTATGTATAACATTTATCACATAATATAGTAACAAGATGTCTAAGTTAACTTAAATACATTTTATATCCGCATTGAAATATATTCAAGACTATGTTAACGTAATAAATTTGTTCAGTTCATATTTATATTTTCTATGTATAGTTACATTAAAAGTGAGCGTTATAAATATTAAGACTCGGATTTTGGAATTTTGAAGTCGGTAATAGGCCAGTGTGGGACCAATAACTTTTTTTACCCAAGGATCCATGATGAAGGTCATCGAGCTATTATAATGACTTAAAAAAAAAAACTACAACAAGCCGTTTAAACAACGTGTTGCGAGCAAGAGGAAGTACGCACAATTGGTGATTCTTCTGACAATTGGTGATTCTTCTGACAATTGGTGAGTCTTCTGACAATTGATGATTCTTCTGACAATTGGTGATTCGTCTGACAATTGGGGATTCTTCTGACAATTAAAGTAAATGGAAAGTTTGAAAGTGGAAACCGCAAACAAAGTGTTTTTACGACGGCATGCAACACGGAGGCGGTCCTTGTTCTGGAATGTCCAAGGAAAGATTGGCAGACGTAGACTAAAATACACACGGAGAAGAGAACTGCAGGCAGAAGTGAAAATGATGAGGAAAACGTGGAAAGAATTTGAGCTGATGGCACGTGACAGGATGACATGTGTTTGTTGATGGCCTATGCTCCTTGGGGAGCTAAAGGGTATTTATTGATTGATGCCTGTCTATATGGTGTTTGAAAAGTCACTTGTATTTCATTGATGTACATACAACACATGTCAAAACAGTGAGCGGTAACTTCCATTTTACATTTGACTAATATGTTTTATATTTTATTTCCAGAAACAAAATAAAGTAAAATCTAAAATTCTCAATAAGCTGATTTTACAAGTGAGAACAAAAAAGTATGCAGTAATGTTGTGGATGATCGTCTTGACGAATGGTTGTCTCATAGCAGAAACTGCCGTAGGGAATGAATCGTTGCAGACTTCACTACACCAGCTCCAGCTTTATGAGGTGGGATGACCAGTTACCTTCCCCGCTGCATTTTCCTTCCCTAACTAGCCAGCAGAGTCAGGTACCTATTTACAGTTTGGTAGACTGGAGCGTGATGCAATCAGATTTCAATCTCGGAACTCGGTAATTTTGCCGAACGAGAAAAGCGCTCTAATAGAATAGCTAATCAGACGCTCTCTCGGTGAAGAGTATAAAAAAGGAGACACTGACACGTGGTTTATCATTAAGATATGAATGGTAATGTTGATCACCAAACCCACAACGATGGATGCATGACAATGATAATCCCAAAGACTGTAAAACGCAGAAATATCTAGGCCTTCAAAGGCATGGAATCCAACGCTGGATAATGTAAGCCTTCTGAGTGCCTTGTCTCAGATCTAGACTTATAACATAACCTCATCATCATCATCATCAGGTACCATTTCCATAACGAAAGTCGGTCGCAATGGATCTCCAACGTCTTCTGTCTCTGTCTTGATGGTGCAGTCTGATATTTTCTTTCCTGTCCATGTCTTAATGTTATATATCCACTTTTAACCTCATAAGGAAAAGTATATAATTATTTTTTAAACAAGAAGACCTTTAAATCGGGCCTCTCTCAAAATGAGAGCAGCTTGGTCGCTAATGTTCAGATAGGAGTTGAACAGTTCGTATCCCGTTTACTACAAAACGATTTCCTGTTTCTTCCATCCATGTTAAACCCAGGCCCTAAAGTCAACAGCCTTTGTGGGGTTTATTCTTCATGTCAAAACCTGGAATTGCTCAGGAAAGCGAAGTTCTGACCCGAGAAGCAAAGAATGGTGCTAAAACTTGTATTATTTGTAGATGGTGAAAGAGAGCTAGCGAAAGGACAAAATAGATGGTTTAGACAGTTTTGTGTGTGGAACATGTGGAACACATCATTGCACGGGTCATTTCAAAAATGAGGAATACACGGCTTTGCCTAGGTGAGTGTTGATAAAGAATAGAGACTAAGAGCCAGAATTCTGTCAGTTATACAGATCTCCACTCTTAACACAAACCCCTTGAGGGAGAACTTGTGGGGAGAGAAAAGTAGCCAGAGATGGACACCTCACATTATGTGAAAGAGAGAGAGAGAGAGAGACAGAGAGAGAGAGAGAGAGAGAGAGAGAAAAGAGCGATATATATATATCTGGTTATACTAGAGCGAATGACAAAGAATAATCAACAACAAAAAACAAACAAACAAATAAACAAATCTGCCCAGCATATATGCTTGTCGTGAAATGTACAGTCCATCACGCACGCGCTTATACATTCGCATACATCTTGTACCTGCCCCGTGTGGTACCCTCCCTCTGAAGAGACATTGAAAGAACAGAACTACTACATCCTCCAGTATGTCGTACAAGGTGACTAATGGGAGGATGTGCATGGACCTGGCAATCTCGTGACTAATGTGAGGATGTGCATGGACCTGGCAATCTCGTGACTAATGGGAGGATGTGCATGGACCTGGCAATCTCGTGACTAATGGGAGGATGTGCATGGACCTGGCAATCTCGTGACTAATGTGAGGATGTGCATGGACCTGGCAATCTCGTGACTAATGTGAGGATGTGCATGGACCTGGCAATCTCGTGACTAATGTGAGGATGTGCATGGACCTGGCAATCTCGTGACTAATGTGAGGATGTGCATGGACCTGGCAATCTCGTGACTAATGTGAGGATGTGCATGGACCTGGCAATCTCGTGACTAATGTGAGGATGTGCATGGACCTGGCAATCTCGTGACTAATGTGAGGATGTGCATGGACCTGGCAATCTCGTGACTAATGTGAGGATGTGTATGGACCTGGCAATCTCATCGTGTCAAACTAATTGTCACAGAAACCATTACTGCAAGAACACATGGATGCTTGATGCAGGCTTCTTGTAATGAGACCAGCTGATCCGTAGGGAGCAATTAGGAAAATGCTCACAACCATGATACCGCTTGTTTGATAAAACTTTTGAAGGAACATTTAGTTTATGGACTGCACGGGTATACTTTTGACAGGCTTATTTTCTGTGAGTACATTAAATCTCGTAAAATCGTATTTTTAATCATTTGAATTACCGCCAGTGTTTTAATTTTGTCTCATACGTCAAACAGAAATAAAGAGAGAACCCTGAATCCTGTCAATCATTATCTTACAGCGAAAGTAGGAAAACTGCAGGCGCTCTTAGAAAAGAAAGACAGACAGATACAGACAGACAAAATAAAGAAGATAGAAAGAAAATAAATTCTCTTGTCGGTTGATAACATTCAAACTGTATTCCCTGTTTTCAGTCTGAGAGAAGCAGGGTAGGTGTGGAATACTCCCGCCCATCCTCTAACAATGTCCGCATCTACAGGTCTGTGTGAAGGAGGATTCCCCACCCCTCCTCCACCCCCTGCTGTGAGAACTAAGACTCGGGGATTTAACCATGAACTTTAACTGTGTGATTGAAAGCGTGTTCTAGACACGGTTTACATAAGGTCTATATTTCAGAGACATGACGGGCATGCCAGCAGATGAAGAAAATGACGACTATTATAGAAATAACTAACACACAAATAAGAATTTTCAAATGTCAATTCAGCCCTGTTGTATGGCTCTGAATGATGATTACAACTGAAAGAACAAACAGCTACAGACTTTCATAAATGGGTGCTTTCGTAGAATAGAACGATCGAAGTGGTATGACAAGATCACTAATGTGGAACTGATGACACTAACCAGACAAGTGACAGTGGAACAAGAGATGAGAAGAAGATGCTGGAAATGGATAGGACACACATTAAGGACATCTGTTGATAGCATTACAGGACAGTCCTTGTTCTGAAGTCCCTAGGGCTAGAGGAAGACCGAAAAACACATGGAGAAGAGAACAGAAGACCGACAAGAAGGGAATGAAGAAGACTTGGAATGACCTTGAGCGGATGGCACGTGACAGGAACATTTGGCGTATGTTTGTTGAAAGCCCATGCTGTTTGGGGAATCGAAAGGTAACAATTGAACGATGAATGACAAAAAAAATTAATGAAAACAACGATGAGAAAGAAGAGGTGATGAAGAATAGATACTGTTATGATGATGATGATGATGAAGTAGAACGAGAGGAAGAAGAATGGGAGCAAAAGAAAACAACATAACAAAGAAGAACATGAAGTGCAAGGCGAAGAAGATACTTCCTCACCGCCGCCTAAAGCCTTATTGTTTTTGAGGTCTTGTCGTAGTTGTTCCATGTAGCATACGGCGGTCTCCATGGAAACAGCAAAAATATGACTACAGCTCCCTCTGCCATGTAGTAACAGACGACTATTTTAAGGTTATGCTTTGGGCTGGCAACATTGTCATGTGAAATACAATGCTGCAGAAACCACTGCTTTGGTACAGACTTCATTCAAGGGGGACCAGATGTAGTAGTGGCTCCGTGTTCCATGAAGAGGGAGAGGAAAATGAATGAATGAAATAGTTGTTCCCCTTACTGCCTGGTTTCCTCAAATAGTTGTTCCCCTTACTGCCTGGTTATCTCATCTTTCTTTGCCTGAACGTTCTTGTAGGGAGGACTTCCTCAGCTGGAAATATTCCCGCACTAACAGTCCTATTTCATCGTATAGAAGTATATGACGTCTGATGAGGCTGACCTTAAGCACTCGGTGTTAGTACTTGTCTACGACGGAGCGTCACCTGATGTAGCAGCCGCTGATGTAATGAAGACGACTCCTGGGAGCAATCAGTGCACGTGCGCCTTAATGCACAACGTGCTACTGAGAACTGGAAACTCATCAAAGCTCATTACGTTTGGCGCAAAGGGGATTTGTCCCAGTTTTACGTACGTTTTAAGGAGGAGGCCTGGAAGTTCTGTTCTAGTTTGCTTCTGGTGGGACATCACTAAGTAAGCTAATGAACTTGTTGAAAGAGGGGGGTGTTTTTCGACGAAGGAGTGGGAAGTTAGAGGGACAAATAGAAGATGGATTGAGAGAGGCAAAGAGATCTTCTTCTTCCGTGACGCAAGCTTCATGCATACAGGCCAGCTGTGATGGTGGCTCCGTGCTGTGTAAGGAACGGTTAAGGAAATGGATGAATGAACTTATCGACGGAATGGAGGCCGAATGTGGGAGAGACAAAAAAATGGATATATTCTTGTGGAACAGGTTAAGGATACAAGATCCACATCAGTATTATTCTTCAGTTCCCAAAGGAACATAGGCCTTCAAAGTTCCCCACGGAACATAGACCTTCAAAGTTCCCCACGGAACATAGACCTTCAAAGCTCCCTAAGGAACATAGACCTTCAAAGTTCCCAAAGAACCTAGACTTCAAAGCTCCCTAAGGAACATAGGCCTTCAAAGTTCCCAAAGAAACATAGACCTTCAAAGCTCCACAATAAACATAGACCTTCAAAGTTCCTTAAGGAACATAGACCTTCAAAGCTCCCCAAGGAAGATAGACCATCAAGAACATCACCCCAAACTTTCCTGACCTGTACTATCCGTTCAAGGTTTTTCCAAATCTTCTTTATCTCTTTAATGTCTGCCTCCAGCTCTCTTCTCCGTGTGTTTTTTTTTGGGTCTTCCTTCGACCACATACACTGGAAATTCCAGAACAAGGACTACACTGTAATGCTATCAACAGGTTTCTTCAAAGTAGTCTAAGAAAAAAAAAGATAGAACCACTAAAAATACAAACATATTTTGAAGAAAACAACTAGTGGAAATATAGAGAGCGACTTTTAAAGACAAGTATAAATAAAGAGATTGGAGGTTTGTTTTTCCATCCTCAGTAAAGAACCCATTGAGCATGCTCACGCCAATTTAAAAAACATAATAAAAAAATAATAATAAACAAATGAAGAAGTGGGGAAAAAACAGAAAACGTTAAAGAACGTTTTAAAGAAAAAAGTTAACATTTATTTCTTCACTTCATTAATGGACATTTACCTGATGATGTAGTTCACGTGTTCTCAGACGAGACATAGAAAGAATAGGCTTACTGTTCCATCAAGCATGTCGTACAAGGCGTCTGACATGAGGTTGTGCATGGGAGCTGGCAACGTCATCAAGTAAAACAAATTGCCCCAGAAACCACCGCAGCAACAGCACATAAATGTTTCGGCGCGTGCTCCCTGAAAGGAAACGAGGTTCATGCTCCACACGGAACGAAAAGGGAAATGCTGATAGAGGATTATTGGAAATTTACAACATACATTAAAAAAACCAACAACAACTACAACAACAAACGTATAAACTAGTGACTGGAAGTTGTGAACCTACCAGTCGGCGCAGCATTTGAAAACAGGAAGCATATGATGAAGAACAATGTTATTAAATGTTCAGAAATCGATGGTTACAGTTTGTGGTAGATTCCACCATTATGTTTACTACATATATATATTGTACCAGCGGATATCACTGTTTGAATGCCATTTACAAATATAAGCTCTTGTATGTAAGAAAATAATACATAACACCTATCCCGAGAGTAAAGATAGCAAAATATGTCTTTAACTTCTGAACATTTAGTTATACCCGTACGCCAAGGAGACACATTTAACCAGCGGACCGTAGTTCCCTGTCTTCATTGAGGGACGAGGCAATTTCATGCTTGGTTTGTCGTGAACCCGGCCGTGATATTTCGTGCCTAAAACATCTTATATATAAAGAAGAAATATGCCTTTCATACAGTGCTACTATTGTAATCAGTTCGTTTATGTTGCCTCAGGGATCGATACTTAGGATCGCACAAGAGAAGCGCACTCGCACAGGCACTATGATAGATAAAAAATAAAGGCAAGTTAATCTCGGCTAGTAACCATGCATTCACAATAGATACGATTTCCGCTTGCTCAGTGCAACACACAGGAAACAAAAATACATAAATAAAAAAATAAAAACATTTCAAAATATTAAAGGATTTGACTAAGTGCCAACAGTACAAGAGGTGAGAAGAATACGCTGGCGATGGATAAGACACACATTCAGAAAACTGTTTGAGAGCATTACTAGGCAGTCCTTGTTCTGGTGGTTTGAATATCCACGATAAAAGGTCAAGAATCCCGTTACACTCCCATTGAGGCATATTGGGAATATGGTGTTAGGCCCATATTTTCTTGACCATCGGTACACTAGGGGTGATGTGGTCAGCATCACGCCGGCCGCCTTAACCTCCCCAGAGTTGCTCTGGTACCCAATTATAACCCTGGAGCCGTTTGCATCTAAAAAATCCCACCTTAACTGGTGATCGAACCATGGACCACCTAGATAGGAAGTCAGTGTACTAACCACTGCGCCACCGCGGCTCTCAAGAGAAATAGAGGGAGATCGAATAACCCATGGTGAAGAGAACTGGAAACAGAAATGAAAGAGATAACGACGACATGGAAAGAACTTGAGTGGATGGCACAGGATAGAAGGAACTTGTATAAATTAGTCGTAGGCTAGTGTACATATCTATTCATTGCGCATAACAACAACTAAACAGTGAGACATATCTTGAGCAAATATTTTTGTTATTATTAGAACATTGTTAAATATATTTGTGTTAATTCATTTATTTACTTTTTTTTTTAAATCGCGAACAGTGGGTCTGTGTTTTGCGAGTTTTATTCACCTGCTCTCAATTTTATTTTTATTTTTAACTTTGGTGCAAAAATGATAATAAATTTACTAAAAACAGTAATACATTATCATCTGTGTGATAGATAGATAGATAGATAGATAGATAGATAGATAGATAGATAGATAGATAGATAGATAGATAGATAGATAGATAGATAGATAGATAGATAGATAGATAGATAGATAGATAGATAGATAGATAGATAGATAGATAGATAGATAGATAGATAGATAGATAGATAGATAGATAGATAGATAGATAGATAGATAGATAGATGTGTACGTAGGTAGGTAGGGAGAGAGAATTATCCATACAGTTAACAATATCATTTTTACCCAGAAATATGATCATCAGGCAGTGGCGTGATTAGAGCATTTGGAACCCGGGGCGAGTCCTATCTTTGGCACCAATTCACCCCATAAATAAACACTTGATAGTATTATTTTTGTTAGCAGTAAGTACTATCATAGTAGTGTCCGATGGCACCTCCTCTCCTGGCTGTCACCTGGGGTGGACCCCCCACCCCCACCATTCACCTCCCTTAGTACGCCACTGTCCTTGGCATTTATTATTATGATAATGATGACAATATAAATGAAAACATAAACCAAACCAGATACGTCTCGCTCAGTGATATAAAGCCACCTGTTGATAGATTTAAAGAAACGAGGTCAAAAATGGTGGCCCTAAATGCAATAAGATCTAATTATGAAGACCATCTAACCAGCCATTGTTGCTTTAACGATTTGAAAGACATCTGAAATAATGGCCGTCATACAATATCAGGAATCGACCAGTAACTGGTTTTCAGTGACAGAAGAAAAATGAGAAAAGAATGATAGAAAAGTTCACAGTTCTATAGAAAATGTGCCCTGAAGACTGCCTTGGTTACAGAGCTAAGAATAGAGGAAGTGAACGAGAATCATTTTTCATTCTTTTAAAGTGTTCTTGATTTTAAAGACCACAAGAGAGGCCGACAGGGGAGGGAAAGGTGAACATTACTTGAGTACGGGAGTAAGAATACTCGGAACTCGGTTTGCACAATCTGCTGGCCTGAAGACAACGTCTGGTATCTGATTGGCCGCTCGCCGGGCCTCCGTTATCGAGTGTTTCCCTCGGTTTCAATGGGTAAGGGGTGTTTGGGGTACCACGTGACCAACAAACGTCGAAGCAACAAATGGGGAAACCTTGTTGGCGAGGGACTCACTTCAGGAAGGTTTTTCTAACTTTGGATCTCGCGTGTGACGCGAGGAGAGAAGAGCTCTGCGGTATCAATTCTATGTCGACATTGTACGTCGCATTGGCTATTGTGAACCCCGTGTTGATGTAGGATTTCTGTGTTAACATGATCTATATATCTGACTGTTGGCATTCCTCGTGCTTTAAAACCAGACCTACTGTTGTCAGCACGTAGATCGGGCTCCATTCTCAAAGATGACCAAACCACTTGATTTTCCGTCTTTCTATATAGGCCTTTTTGATGCAGAATATAGTTCCTACAGTTTTTCTGATGTCGTCATTTCTCATTCTGTCTCTCATTGTAACATTAATGGCTTGTGAAGTCTTTGGGTTGAAATAAAAATACATCACGATGCCTGTTTGGTACATAGACTAGTAATAAAGGGTGCGTGTTATGATTAGATTTATGAATTATAGTCCTAAAACCTAAAGGGCCGTTAACAAATTACGTAACCCAAAAGGGGGGAGGGGGGAAGATGTTACGCTCTGTTACAATGGGATTACTCTCCCGAAAATAGTAACACTCAACAAAGAAAAGTCTGTGTAGAACCCAGTTTCATTCCGGAAACGGATTTAACTTTTTGTTAAAAATAACCTTAAAATGTAAGTTTTTGATTGTTTCTTCAAGACAAAATTTTAATTTAAAGTATTGCGACGTCGTCAATTCCCAGTGATTTTAGCATTTGCAATGACGATCAATAAGGTGCAAGGACAATCTTTTGGTCACGTAGGAGTTTTCTTTCCTGAACCTGTTTCGGACACGGCCAGCTCTATGTCGCCCTCACCCGAGGAACAAATCATGACAACTTGAAAGTTTTTGTTAAAAACACTTTTTATCAGGGGACATTCTTTGAAACAAATCTACGCACTTTCACAAAAAATGTTGTCATCAAAGAACTTTTATACTGAATTAAAACTTATTTTAAAAATATATTATAGTTTTTTTTTTATTTATTTACTTCCATCATTATTAACGGGTTATTGCTAGTCCATTGATAATTCATAAGAAACAGGCTATACAACGTTTCTGCTGTACATAAGACTGTGTTAGTCAAAGACAAAGAGCATTGCACAGAGGTTGCTTATTTACTTAGTTGATGAAGTCAGCATAGAATATCTATATACATGGAAGTCAGTCCCCGAGTCTGATCTATAGCGATATATCTATGATGATTACGTCAGTATTTTTGTCAGTCTTGTATTTTATGTCTGCATTTGATTAAATTGCGTATACACTATAACAATTTAACTGTCGACAACTGATAATTTGTAAATCTGTTTACGTGGAGTTTAAAGCAAGCTTATATAGTATTTGTAGACAAGGCCCAACGATCTGATTTCGTCAGTGTATTAATTTAGCGACTGACATCTTGTGCTGAACATAACAAATTCACTGCAAGTGATCGGTCTATTAATACGGTATTAAAACGCTGTTGTATAATAGGTGGGTATGTTGAACTGATTTGTGAGATAGATAGTTAGGCCTAATTAGGCCTACTACACAAGTGCATATAAGATGTTGTAAAGCTTTACCGCCACAGAAAGGGGGTCTGGGGAATTTGTTATGCACATGTTACGGGTGGAAGGGGGTGGCTAAAATGTAAAAAAATGCCTTATGTAATTTGTGAACGGCCTCTAATCCTAACCTTAGACGTGGGCGACTTACGTGTGCTATTGTTCGTAATTTCAACCAGTCTTTGACAACTAGATAAACACTATCTGACAACTAGATAAACATTAGATATGTAGGCTACACTATCTGACTAGATAAACATTAGATATGTAGGCTACACTATCTGACAACTAGATGAACATTAGATATGTAGGCTACACTATCTGACTAGATAAACATTAGATATGTAGGCTACACTATCTGACAACTAGATAAACATTAGATATGTAGGCTACACTATCTGACTAGATAAACATTCGATATGTGGCTACACTATCTGACAACTAGATAAACATTAGACATGTAGGCTACACTATCTGATTATCTCTTTCCATATTTAAAATCCATCCTTTTTTCCCCACATGCCTTATTCCTTTAACTTGCTTTCCACTGGTTTAGCCATGTGTGGCGCGCTTATAGGGCGCGTGTGTGCGTTGTCTGTTTACATTTAAACCCTTGTCCAAGCCTTTGGATCCACGCTAGACGTGTTCACATATGTTCTCTTATTGTGTCATTATTTCATCTGTGATTTGCATATTCGGTACGGTTTTGCCATCTCGGGCAGACTTTACAGCCAGATCTAAGATTTGGCCAACATTGAATAACTTTCTTAAAGTAGAATCGCCTGTTTGTGACGTTAAATCTGGCGCAACGAATCGTAGAAACGGCTTGTCTACAAGAACATTACCGTTTCTCAACATCAAAAGAGACAAGAGGAAGTATATTGAAGATTTGGCAAGGGAAGCAGAGGAAGCTGCAGCCAAAGGAAATATGAGGGACCTGTACAACAACACAAAGAAGCTAACAGGGAAATACAAGCAAGCAAATGGCCTCATAAAAGATAAGAATGGAAAATTGCTTAGTAATATACAAGAACAAATGAAGAGATGGACAGAACATTTTGAGGAACTTCTCAATAGATCAGCTCCAACTAATCCCCCAGACATCCAGCCAGCAGAAGAAGAGATACAAATCAGCTGTGAACGACCAAGTAGAGAAGAAATAAAGAAAGCCATAAAGCTTCTGAAAGATGGAAAGCAACTGGTCCAGATGGCAACCCCAGCAGAGGCCTTCAAAACAGATATTGATACCTCTACAGAGATATTATACAAACTACGTGGCAAAGTGTGGGAGAGTGTAACAGAATGGGGCGACCCCTCTCGATCTCTGTTTCACTACGGCAGTATCAGTTACATGTTTGTACAGCACTGATTTTTATTGCGTGCTTTCAATTGTCACACTTTCTTTCTTTCTGTGCTATGTGTAGCAGATATTTAGTATTTCATTCTTACACTCCTCTCAGCGACAGTCGTCATGTATGTGTGTTTACTTTTCCATCCCTGTGGATAGATTAAACGGTGATGCGAGGATGACCGACAGAAATCCTATTGTACCACAAGGGTGTGACTGTTTTTGCACGTAATTGGCCAAGCGAATTTAGTTAGCGCTGTCATGGCTCGTGGGACCGACTAATTCCTGTCGTGATAAGACAGCACGGATGGTCAAACAGGAGTTCGTGTTTGCATAATGAGCGCCGGTCAAGAATCGACCTGGTGGGATGACAGACACACCTGACCGGAAATGGTGCAATATTTCCGGGTAGATGTAAAAAGTTATATGTAATCATTGACGGGGATATTTGAATGTCACGATTGCCATATACGGGAAACGTCGCGTTTCGTTCAAAATTTTCCCATGTCGGAAATATTTTGAATTTCCCCACGGGGCATGCATGTTTGAAAACGATTGGCTTTTTACTTAGCTTCGTAACAAACAGAGCGGGGTAGGACAGTGAATATAACCTGATACGTTTCAGTGTTAAGACACTGTGAGATCCACGCTTGCCACGACGACACCAGACCTTGCGAGAGTTAGAATTCAGAATTCCTTTTATCAGGCCGGCCTTTTCTTGGAGAATCTTGAAGGACTTACAAAAACAGCCCACGAATCTCTATCATTTTAATAAGGAAACTGGGACTGAGGAAACTGAAAACACACAGTCATATAGGGAATTATCTTATTAAAGAAACGACACCACAGACGCGTGTAAGAGGCCGATTCAAGTCGCTTTTATCCATTTGACCAAAAAAGTATGTGAGCCAGGATTGGCGTAAGTTGTCATTTTACATTTTGTATTACTGGGACAACACACAACTATATATATATATATATATATATATATATATATATATATATATATATAGATATATATATATATAGATATATATATATATATATATATATATATATATATAGATATATATATATATATATATATATATATATATATATATATATATATATATATATATGTGAAAATCGCTAGTGGATGTCCACGTTATTTGAGGCTGGCAACCTCAGCATATAGAGTGATGATTTCATGAAACACCACTGCCAAGGGCTGGTGATTGCTTTAGTGCTAGTTTCTTAAAGAGAACTAAACGCATAAAGAGTCCCAGGTTCCACATGGAGCAGGGAGGAATAGATGAAGAAATGATGCACATTCTAATTATAATACTTACAGTTTCAAACCAGTGTAAATGTCGATGTTAACATATGCACTTTAAAATTAATGGAAGTTTCAAACTTTTCAAATCAGTGTAAACATAAATGAAAACATATTCAATTTATATTATGAACACTTTTTAATCAGTGGGAATGTAAATGTAAACATATTCTATCTGTACTATTTACCTTTTCATTTAAATGCAATGTAAAGCGAAAGCTATTCAATTTAAATTTAAAAGAAAATTTTATCCCGAGGAATTAAATTTAATTCTCATCGAGGGTAAATTCTGAGATAAATTTGATGGTAGAATACAAGAAAGGGGACACATAAGTATGTGTCGGGAAACGCAATACTCAGGAGAGCGTTTCGTTTCTATTCTGTATCATAGTTATTGGTGGTAGCAGCAGAAAGTACTATCGCTGGAACAAAAAGGGAACTGTGGCCTAAGCTTTAAGGCGAGGAACCAACATTGTAGACTCTCCTTGACATGTCTGGAAAACGAGCTACACCCGACAATATTGACCAAAGACGAGCGTGAGCAGTGTAAAAGGAACCAACCCATCAGCGGGAGCAGAAACTAATATTAGCAGCTAAGTGCAAAATATACGCTGCCAAAGTGAACTTTTTTTCATCGACTCTACTATAAATCAATGATGAAACTTTTCTTCTAAACTATTCAATTATTTTCAAACTGTTGAAACTTAAGTGATTATTAAATTTTGTTATTTGTAATTTTACAAATTTAACTTCGATTTAATCCTTTTAAATGTATTGCATGTTTGTCTCAGTCAATTTACTACACACACTCTAAACAGAGCTATCAATACCCTTTAGCTCCCCAAGGAGCATATGCCTTCAACAAACACATGCCAAGTCTTCGTGTCTTGTGCCATCCGCTCAAGATCTTTTCATGTTTTCCTCATCATTTTCACCTCTGTTTCCAGTTCCCTTCTCCATGTGTTTTTTGGTCTACCTCTGCCTCTCTTTCCCTGTGGATTCCAGAACAAGGACTGCCTTGTAATGCTATCAACAGGTTTCCTCAATAAACAGAGCTGTACCTGAATAATAAGAATTCCACTGAGTAAATCAGAGGTGGGGGCTTCTTCTTCTTCTTTCATTCGCTTGAAATATATTGTCTATATCTGCAATGTTGTTTCTTGTATATTCTTCACTGTAGGTGGGGGCTAAACGAGCTAAAATTAATCATTGCTTAATTCTTCAAAAAAGTAGTCGGAGATTCTAGAATTAACGTACTCTGCCAAAGCAGCATTGTTTTCGCTTATCTGAATATCTTGTGAACACTCCCGAGTGATAGAAGCGACATTACCCTTCTATTTACAAATCTGCCAAGAGTAATCTTGTGTGAAGGTAGACACCTTTGAATCCCATTGTTGCGCACATATTCTTTTGTGACGCACAGATTACTGTTGGTAGACATACAAATGTAAAGTATAACTATTTGTCTGATCTTCTTTCTTCTTCTTCTTCCGTCCTTAGCCACCGACCGTCAAAGCAGTCAGTGGCCATTACGCCTAGTGGCGTCTTAGGGCAACAGCAAATATGTTTTCTTTGCCATTGTTTCCCATCACGCCTATTGGCGTCTTTAGGGCAACGGCAAATCAATCCATTTGCTGTTGTTTCCGTAATCGAAGTGACTGGCAAAATCAGCCCCCCCCGTTGGTAACTGATGAAAGGTATTTATTGATTCTCATGAGGGACAGAACCCTGCTTGGTCGGTGTTAATTTCGGTTATATGGGTTATCTGTTCAAAGGGAATGTAGTGTCTCAATTGGCGTATGAATACTAGATTTACGGCTGGTATGGTGAAATAGATTGGTCTTGGCTAAAAAATAACGAATTTATAAATCTTGACTATTTAAGGTGAACATATCTTTGTATCTTTGATTTACATTCGGACTAAGCTGAACTCTGGGGTGAAAACTCGCAACGTGGATTTTGTGGGTGGACAAGAAGGCTGTCATGTCGTCGCTACTAATGGGCTGGTCGATTAGAAAGTTTGAAGAAGACTCTGGATTTATTCTAGGAATTATTGTTTCTAGCTGTATGAATTGTATTATCAGAGAAAATGTCCATTATTAACGCCTAGGAATGGCGTGCGTTATTCGCTTGTATGTGTTTTCCTAAAGCCAGGTAAAACCAAAACTTTTTTTTGCTGAACTTTTTTGCTAAGCATAGATGGGAGACGTATTATCGTACATCTAAATTACAGACAGAAGATGGGACGTGTTATCTAGCAGCACTAAATCACTTGATGTAACCAGCCTTATTTAGCAGATGATGTATAGAAGCAATGAGGACATTTACGTATGAATAACGAAGTAATTCTACTTCATAATTTTTCATCCTGGGGGAGCGAAGCTCTCGGAGGAGAGCCATTTTGGATTCCCGCCATTGTAAGCGGATCATTGTCGGAGAACAGAAAAGGTCTTATTATCTGATGATGGTACAGAGATCTATATAATGAAAACCCACTACTGTGGTTTAACATTGTTGCTATAAACATTGGATGAATTTACGGCTTGAGAAACTTAGCCAGGAGAAGTTCTGTCAGTGAAACCATTGTTGATGATTAGGTATCCACCTTATCCTGCCTTAACTGACGCCGATTAGTCATTTGACCATCTGATAGCATGAGACGATAGACAACCAGAATATTGATTACTATCGTTCCATTAATATTTTTGCCACATTAATGCACATCTGATATTGTCACCCATTTTTTATACGATGATTTTTGTGCCAACCTGTTCAATGACTGTAATATGATGTCGAAGTGTACGTCCATTATTAAATGTATGAAACGTCATCAGTGGTCTGCCCTTTATTGACTTCAAGCTATGATTGAGTGAGTGACCTGTCAACCTAACAGAACTATACACCCATTCGCGGTATTTACATCTACACTCTCACTCTATGTCCAACACGGTCCCTTGTCTGAATCCAACCTTGACGTTTGACCTAACTACTTAACACTGTGTCGGGAAGAGTTGACCATTCATAACCTTATGAAAGAAGTATCAGCAAACATCACAACAAAAGAACGCGCTTTATCACCCATATTAGATACTCTTGGGTTTTGGCCACTGTTGGACCACTACTGCAAAGCAGGGAAGGCAATACCGTCACAGAGAGAGAAGAAATACCAGCAGAATGGAAGGAAGGTTATCTGGTCAAGTTACCTAAGAAGGGAAATTTACAAGAGTGCACAAATTATAGAGGAATAATGTTACTATCAGTGCCAGGAATAGTATTAAAAAGAATCATCCTTGAGAGATTAAAAGAATCCATAGACAAGCATCTGAGAGATGAACAAGCAGGTTTTCAACAAAACAGATCATGTACAGAACAGATAGCCACATTGACAATAATAGTTGAACAAAGTCTGGAATGGAATTCACCGTTATACATCGGATTCGTGGACTTTTGACAGTGTAGACAGAGAATCACTTTGGAAATTGATGAGGCATAATGGAGTTCCCATGAAGATCATTAACTTATTAAGGAAGACCTATGAAGACGTGACATGCAGAGTTCTTCATGAAGGACAACTTACAGAACCGTTTAGGATTAGAACGGGAGTGAGACAGGGATGACTCTTGTCTCCATTTCTTTTCTTACTAGCAATAGATTGGGTTGTGAAAACATCGACATCACACAACCGAAATGGAATCCAGTGGAATCTGACTAAACAGCTTGATGATCTAGATTTTGCAGATGACTTGGCTTTTCTGTCCCATAACCATAATCAGGTACAAGAGAAAATGAAAATTCTCGATGAGAGGTCATAACAAGTGGGCCTGGAAATACACAGGTAAAAGACAAAGATTATGAGAATAAATGCAAGAAATGATAACAAGGTTGAAGAAACACCACTAAAGGATGTAGAATCGAACACATATCTTGGCAGTAATATAAAGTTGGAGGGACAAACAGTAATATCAAAATAAGAATACAAAAAGCAAGAGGAGCTATCATTGCATTGGGAAACATATGGAGAACAAGAGAAATCGAGTCCAACACGAAAATAAGAATCTTGTCGCGAGAGGTTCAGATGTTATTGAAATTAAAGATATCCTGGACAATAAGATGTATCAGACGATACCAGGATAGTGCCAGATAAGAGACTGGTCTTATAAGAAATACCCCCTTCTCTGAAAAGAGCAAGGGTGTATCGACAATCAAAGGTAGGGTCAACTTTAAAATTCAATATGATGATAGTGTTCAAACTTTTTTCTGAAGGTCTAAGTGCTAAACCTCTCAAGATCCTCCCTTGAATAATGGATTTATTATATTTTATTGACTCTGGTAGGGGAATTAATTAATTTACTTGTTTATATATATATATATATATATATATATATATATATATATATATATATATATATATATATATATATATATATATATATATATATTTATATATATATATATATATATATATATATATATATATATATTGTATTTAACAACCAGAATCGTAAACTCAAATTAAATTTAGGCCAAGACGATTATATAAATATATTTACAATTTATTGATCCTATACTGTTTCTCTTTTCGGTTTAGGAAAATGATAAAATAATTTAATTTTACAAAATAAAAATAAATACACATGGGGTATCATTTTCCACAATACTTCAATACGATAAATAATGATGGTTATATTTAAAAGTCAATTAAATTTCCCATATAGTTGTCACTTTCGCTGGACTGTGAAGTGATGTATTTTAGTTTAATAAAGTCCTTCATGAGTCATCACTCTAACTGTTTTTATTATTCGTATTTTATTTGGTTTACAATGTCTCTGGATGAGCTGACCAGTGGAATTGTGTTTCCACTTATCTGGTAAAATGAGAAGCATCCAACTATAGCCAGGATCACACCATGTCTGGATCTCCGGGCCGGGGAAACAGGGTGTCTAGTTCTATGTAACTTGAGAACGTTTGCACCACAGAGTCCCACAGAAGTGGATATTTCGTACACTCTTGATAGTTGCAGGATAAAACCTGTAATACAAATAATCACAACCCTTGTATGGTCCAGCACTATTCTATCCACACACACAATGGACGTAACAAACAGTGGTTGTGCTAACAGTTGCACAGGACAATTTACCTCAGTACCAACTCACAGCCAATTCAGCTAATGTGATTACACTTTCCTTATAAATCCTAAGTTAGATCTTTTTTTCATGTCTATATCTGCTTCCATACAATGATTTGGTTTAATACAAACTACTGAGTGACACCTTGATTAAACTACAAAATCTTGTCATCCTTTCTTATGTTCCTGATCAGTGTGTCTTTTTTAGAAGTTACTCCTTCAAATGTATTATTAAACTTACAGTCGTATTTTTGCCATCATGCTCAATTTTTCTACACATTTCCCAATGCTGGCTTTCGTCTCTAAAAGTCAACACATGCTTGCGTTCATGTAATTTTACTCGTCCTGTAATTTTTTTTCTTAACACAGTCAACACACTTCATAACACACAAGAGGATTAATCACAGGAAAATTATATACATATATATATTCTTTCTTACTCTCAGGCAATACACATAAGCTGTAACAGGCTGTTAATTTGTATCTAGGTCTGCTATGCAGATACAGCGGCAAAGTATTTGACAGCACACGTTTTGCCGCTCTCTTCTGTTCAGCAAGTGTTTGAAAAAGTTGTGGCCCAAATCAACCAAGTTCAATGACTTTTATAGTACCTCACCCTCCCTCTCGGATGGCATGGGGTAAAAACGGCGTTAGGAATCTAAAATAACACTAGTCAACAAATTTTCAAAAGTTATTTGTACCAGAAATTAAATATACCATTTCTTATTGATTTTGACATGCTGATTTCAAATATCATAATGAAATTCACCAATTGGCTCTGGTTTTTTTTTTTTAATGATGAATTTACATTACAGTAATACAAATAATGTATGCTTGTTTAATTCTCTGGGGTGAACAGCTAGTCTTTCTACTTTAGCATTATAAAAATTGTGGTTACATACTCAATTAATCGATATTTCAACATAAAATGATAGAAAAAATAAAAACATTATTGGGGGGCTTCATTCATTCTTCGATTGAACCCATTCGTCATTATTCAGTCGCTGTTCGAGCTCTCTTTAAATAGTAATCGATGAGGTGTCTATCACAGTCCCAACAGTAATGCAAGCATTGAAGGGCTCCAATTGCCTTGATACCTTGGTCTTAGCAGCAATGTCCTGGTGAAATCGTTCACCATGTACTGACCGCTCCACTGTTTGATGCTAAAGAAATCCAGATATAATCTAGAAAATGAATTTTCAAAGACATTTCTTCAATACTTCAGAAATTTTTTCTACAATTTATTGTAATTATCAGATCTGTTGTTTAAGAAAGCTGACAAATGCAGCCCATGCTGCTTTTTCCTTGCCATGCAACACAAAGAAACTATCATGAAGAAGTTTTCGACCTTGCGGACAACAAATACTCCTCTCTTGAGCTTCACTCAGTCTTGGAAATTTTCTGGACATTGTGAAAGCCTCATCTGTTTTCTACATTGCCTCACAGTTTTTTCATAAGACCCATCTTAATGTGCAAGGGTGGCAACAAAATCTTGCTTGGTGTCCGACAAGTGCTGGGTTCTCAACGACTGCCACTGCTTGGGTTTTGGCCATGTCTTTGATGTAATGGTCACTTCGTGCACTGCATCCCAGCACAGGGAAGCAATACACTTGGTGTCACACCCTGTAGTCCAAGAAATACCAGCGACCACTTTTAAGGAAGGTTACTGGTCAATGATGATGATCGTAGTTTTACCTAAGAAGGGAAAGTTTACAAGAGTGCACAAAACTCTTCGGTATGTAATTGATTTTGAGGGCAGCCATTAAACAGAAATGTAAGTGGGCACGCAGAAGTAAGGTATAGAGGAATAATGTTACTATCAGTGCCAGGAATAGCTTTATTAAAAATCAAGAATCATCCTTGAGAGATTAAACCAGAAAACGCAGAATCCTTTTTGAAAAGCATCTGAGAGATGAACAAGCAGGGGGTTTTAAACAAAACAGATCACCCACCCATGTACAGAAACAGATAGCCACATTCCACAATAATAGTTGAACAAAGTCTGAATGGAATTCACCGTTATAGCTCTGCCTTGTTCTTCGTAAACTCAGATCTTTACAAATAATTCAGTTCACCTTGGGTTATGAAGTGTGGTTTAGTGAATGTAGTTTGCTCAAAATCTTGGTCGCTTGAGGTTGATGGTTCAGGACCACCAATGTCCTCTTCTTCATCAGTGGAAGCAGCTGAAAATGATTCTGGCACTTTGGGAACTGGTAGGTCATCGCCATGTGGTACCGGACGTATTGCAGAGGGGATGTTTGGATATTCCAGAGTCCATTTGTTCTTCTTTGACATGCCTTTCATTGGAGGGACCATGCAAAAGTAAAAAACAGTTGTTGAATGATCAGAGGGCTCTCTCCAAATCCATTGGGACTGCAAAAGGATAGCTTGCCTTTTGCCATGCAACCACAGTTTTAAGATGTGCTGCACATGTATTGCAGCATATGTGTGGCGCCCAGCTCTTATCTGATCTACTATTCTGCAGCCAAAATACAAACTTAGTTATACGTTTTTGGAGTGTCACCTCAACATATATAACATAAATTATTAGCACTGTTCACACATGTCCTAGGCATTTCTAACTACGATACTTTTGATAAGGACAAATGCACTAACTAATGGCAAAATTTTATCAGAGATAAGATATTTATACACAAAGGTGATGTAATCATAGATGCATCATCAACTTCTAGTTGTTACATATGTGAAAACATCGACAATCGCACAACAACGAAATGGAATCGTCAGTGTAATCTGAAATTGACCGTAATTGGTCATTGATTAGATTTTGACCAATGAACTTAGCATATATCTTGAAAACTAGAGCCAATCAACATTTTTTAATGTCATTTTCGTTTTCAGCACACCAAAATTAGTTAAGATCAGCTATTTTCATTTCTGGTACATTTTGGTTGTTGACTAGTGTAATTGAAGTGATTTTTGCCTTCTTGTTCAATGTGCAAAATTTTTAATATTTAATATCTCTCTAAATTCTGGGCCGATTTTGATCATTTAAAGTTAGAATTATACTGTGAATTTATCTCTACCTTTCTATCTAATAATTGTTTAGTTAGCAAAATGCATTTAAATCTATGCAGACTTTAACGAAATTGGGGACTACCCTGATGTATAGATGTCATTTTAAACAATTTTTCTCTATAATTGAACTACTATTCGAGGAAGTCTTTGCACCTACCTCCCAAGTAACATTCCCGTTGTTGAAATATCTATACCTTTCCGTTTAAACATCTTTAAAAGAAATTAAATAAATTCGTACAAAATTTACACAAAATGGGCCTCTATGTTAAGCCTAAAAGGTTTCATTTACACACCAGAAAAAAGGAGCGTTTTCATTGGGAAATTTGTATCGGTCCGGAGAACTATAGATTGCGTGCGGTAAAATGGGACCGTTGTGAAAACCAATAAGAATCTTCAACTCAAATGTCGTCAGTCCTGTTGTATGACTCTGAGACATGGAGAACAACAAAAACAACAACCAAAAAGCTACAGACTTTTATAAACGGATGCTTGCGTAGAATAGAAGGACTGAAATGGTATGACAAAGTCACAAATATGGAATTGATGACAAGAACCAGATAAGTGATAGTGGAACAAAAGTTGAGAAGACGCTGGCGATGGATAGGACACACATTGAGGAAACCTGTTGATAGCATTACAAGGCAGTCCTTGTTCTGGAATCCACAGGGAAAGAGAGGCAGAGGTAGACCAACAAACACATGGAGAAGAGAACTGGATACAGAGGTGAAAATGATGAGGAAAACATGGAAAGAACTTGAGCGGATGGCACAGGACAGGAAGACTTGGCATGTGTTTGTTGAAGGCCTATGCTCCTCGGGGAGCTAAAGGGTATTGATTGAATGTAAGACACATCTTTACGTGTAGGCCAACTTCATTTATGGTTAGATTTTAAAAGTGTCTTTATTAAACTGGCTGGTGAAACTTGGTTTTATTTTTTTTTAAATTATGTAAAATAAAATGCTGAAAGGGTAAACAAACATAAGTGCCGAAGCATGTTTTCCTTTCTGTTAACAAAGTCAGACCTTCGCTAAAGCTTTCACAGCCATTAAAAGTCTCCAGAAACACATTCCGTTACAAATCTTCTCTTGTCTTTGATGGTCACTCGGCATACGCCATTCTCATGTTTTCGCTTTAGAGGTTTTTTTTTGCCTTTTTGTGGCGAGACAAGTTTTCTTTCAACCTAGACCGAATCGCGTCGGTTATATCAGAGCGTAATTGCCGTTCAAATATGTCAACTTGGTCAACTCAATGCACTAAGCCCCAAACATGACTGCTAGTGTCTATCAGCAAGCACGATAAAGCCCTGAAAAGGACTGGTAGCACTAGCAGCGTTCATAAATATTAAACCCTGAAAAGAACTACTAGTGTCTATTCGTTGTCATGGTGACGCCCTAATAAGGGCTAGTCCTGGAAATGACTGCCTGCTACGTCGACGCTGTATTATGAAATGCAGCCCTTTCGGGTTCATTGATATAAATAGCCCTGAGATCTTAGCAAAGTGAGATACAATATATAATTCTGACATGGTTTAAACGGCTTCGTGATAACTGCTTGACCTCTGTTTCCCCCGTCTGACATATCTGCTACACCCAACCCTTCTCGGCGCCTTCTCTGTACGTGACTATCACTGAAGCTTTGAATTTATTAACATAATTTAGCCGCTCCTTACGGAGCATGGACTTACTACTGCGGCTGGCTGCTTGCAGGAAGCCCACGCCAGAGCATGCGTTCTTGCCGTGGTTCTTTATGGAGCTATTTGTTTGACATGATGAGGTTGCCAACCCCATGCGCAACCTCACATTAGCAGCTTTTTTGCGAGATGCTCAAAGACCCTGTTCCCCCCCCCCCCCCCCCCCCCCCCCCAGTGGTAGATGGTAGGCGGAGGGGGATGTGGTAGATGTTAAAGAAGAGCAGTAAACAACACGCTCGGTACTCCCACCGCACATTAAAGGAAGTAACTAGACAACGGGTGTAGTAATTCGGCAATGCCAATAAATTTAGCCGCGACAGTTTTTTTCAGGAATTCTCAGATTTTAATTTTATTTTTGTTGGGCATTTATCTCGAAGCGTCCAGCTCGCTAAATAGTGGCCTCTCGTGGATAAGTTACCCGGT
Source organism: Oreohelix idahoensis (assembly GCA_024509875.1). NCBI lineage: Eukaryota > Metazoa > Mollusca > Gastropoda > Stylommatophora > Oreohelicidae > Oreohelix > Oreohelix idahoensis. The sequence goes on from JAMPIV010022934.1 coordinate 72,246, forward strand.
TCGAAACCTGACAGGTCAAACTGCATTCTAACCAGCTGTAAGTTGGTAGCATACCTGACTCTGCTCTGGAGTTAGGGAAGGCAAAGGCCGCGAGCACGGAACCAGTCACCCTACCTCATAAAGATGGGTCTAGTATCGTAAAGTTTCTAACACTTCACTCCCTACGACAATATCTGAGTTCGGACTTCCTTTTTATTTTAACTAATTCACCATCTCATCATTCCTTCTCTTTTCCTAAGGAGCATAAGAATATAACCTATCCTCGCCATGTATTTTTAATATGTGCCCTGGTGCCAGACTGTACAGGCTACACTGTTCCTCTGGATTTACCATCTTCGTGGGTCATGCTGCATGGGCAACAGCTTGACCTCTTTACCCAAGCGCCCAACCTCGCGTCGGCCGAGACATTGTTTTTGGGGCGCGTTGCTATAGTCAGTAATGACTGAAAAGGATATACCACACTTTTTTTCAGCTCTGCTGTTGAGATCACCGCTGACTTGACATCATCTACCACCCTTCTTCTCTAGGTTCTCCTTGGTCTACGAACTCTTCTTGTTCCTTGTAGAAAATGTCCGTACCTCTGTTGAAGGAAGCTAGCAGTATATTCCTTGATTATAACAGAAAGCTGTATTACATTTGTGGCTCCGGTTTGATGTATGTGTAGAATATCCGTGACAACAAAGAGTTTATTTAGCAGGTCTGTAGCAAGTTTATTTTTCTTGCATTGGGCTGGCAACCTCACATACAAGATTGCTACAGGAACCACCGCTGCATGGATGACCAGTGGTGGCTTCATAAGGGGCGATAAGGAAAATGCTGATGACGTGGTAACAGCCTCGTGTGTTTCAAAATGCAGATATTCGTGTATTTGGTATTATTGTATGTCGTTATTTCTGTCTTGAATAATCTGTTACTGTGGTTGCTAGGCATAGGCAGTGACTACAACCCACGAAAGCCAGCTCCAAACCTCAGAAATTAGGTATCCGAAGAAGGTGGTTGAAGTAACAAGAAGAGAGTTGGTCTGCAACCAGATGATTCGTTTTGGCCTCAAAATCCAGCCCATGTAGAGACCCAAGTGGAACAGTCCCAATTATGATGGTTTGGTCATGTCTGCAGAATGGGAGAAGATCGGCTACTACGACAAATATGGAATGCTAAGAACCAGGGATCCAGACCTCCAGGACGATCCAGATTTCCCTGGGAGGACAGCATTAAACAATCCCTGAAGGACCGAGGACTAGATTGGAACCAGGCCAGGAGGAAGACAGCCGATAGGATAGTATGGCGCTCTCTCTGGCAAACCTCTACACCCCAAGTACTAAATAAGTAAGTATAATCTGTTACTCATCAGTCAATAATAAATACATGGGATTATGAAAATGGGGGAAAAAAAGATATTGTTAGTCCGATCTAAGTTCTCTTAAATATCCTATCAGCGCCAGGTCAACTGCCAGATTTTTAAAGGAGCTGCAGATGTGGCGAATAAAGAAGGGATTTTAATATAATCTATATAATTAAAATATTTTAATGATTTAATAACATATATACTAAAAACGTATAGTCCTTCCGTTTCAAGGCAACACTGGTCACTATAGTGTTAGCGCAGAGGCGTCCATAAAGTATTCGACACAAAGAAAAATATATTATGCTTGCAAGTAGATTTTTAGTGCAGTGTATGATGGCAGCCCTCACCTGTCACCCGGGCGGACCGCACCCCTTAGTAACCCAATGTGTTAGCGTTCAAATATTCGATTCCATATGGTAAGTTTGTATGCAATCTTATTCTTTACCTAACTGCGTACATTACAAGTAATACCGTCATGCATCGTTTGCTCCTAATTAAAACTAAATAAATAAAGAAAGAATTCACCACAGCTGTAATAACATTGCCACACGTGGCTGTCTGTGACGTAGTTGTCGACCCCTGTCCACGTGGTTATTCAGTAGAGATTCTCGTGTATGTCACGTTATTTAGGCCTCGTGTTGGTGTTTTAAATGCTGTTTTAACAGAGGCTCCTTCAAGCACCTGCTTCGTAGTAAGAGTCTGAATTCGAAATCTAGGACCTTCAGTTCTCTTCTAAACCTAAATATTTTCACTCTGTCAAACCTGGCACGCCCCAGGAAAAATCTTGCAGGCAACACATCTGCATGCACTGTTTTCATTTTGAAAATATGCCGCTAGTTGTTCGTAGCTTATGGAGATGATTAGTTTTGATTATTTTGTTTTGAGGGACACACTGGGAAAAAATTAAATTAAAATTCAACTCACGTGCACGTTGGATAGATTTTATGTCCATTTTTATTTTCTAAAAAGAGACTACGTACAACCAAACACGTTATAAAATAGCCAGGTGCAGCCTTTTCTTTTTTAAAATAGAAGACCATTTTTTTTTTCTTCATAAAAATGTAGGACAAAATGAGAAATGCTCGTTTGGCTTCTTGGAATTTGTTCACAAACATGTAATGGAAAAATGGTTTATTCAAGGGACGTAACAAAGTAATTTACATCAAGTGCGCGAAAGAATAAAATGCATATGCATTTATTATTTCAAATATAAATGGCCGTGGTTTTCTTAAGTATAAAATGGTTTGTCTGCTACTCTACTGATAATATGTATCTTCTTTGTTTATAGAACAAAGGTTTCTTTGCACCTTGAAAATTATTTATTTGTTGTTTTTAACCGTTCGCGGATTGCATTCCAAAATATAAGAGACAGTACAACATGTCCTTCAAGACTGTCGACTTGAGTGAGAGGAACAAGGTGCCAGCGTCGCCATCTCCAACCCAGTTGAAGGGGAAACTGGTGACGAGAGAAGCCTGAGACGGACTGGCAGCTTTATAAGAGAGATAGGTGTGGTTATTTGAGAGTGAAGAAGATAATGTACTTCTTTCTAATCCAATGCTACACACGCCATTCACAGAAGTTGTGTGCACATATGCTTGTTATATTTGCCGTAAAATGTTAATATTTGTATTTCTGCGTATGATTTCTTTGAATTTGTTCTGTTATGTGACTCTTGCCCTGCATGATGTCTGTATAATGTTTTTTTTACTGTAGGCCTACTTATTGTCAGTAAGGTTTTCATTCTTTCTTTTGTTTGTTAGTTTTTTTTTTTTTTTTTCGTTTATTTGAAATTAACTTCTTATTTTTACCAACGGCCTGCCCCTCGATCGCCCCTCGTGAAGCGTGGTCAGTTTTCTATGTGTGTCCGTTAACAAGGCTGATACATTTCTGGTGTTCGCCCATGAACAAACACTTGATATATGAGCAAGTAACCCGCCAAAACATGACACACTCGCGGGGGGGGGGGAAGGAGATGCTTATGATGTGATCAACCTGCTGCATGTCCTGATGAAAGCACTAATTTTCCTGTGATAATTTTATTCTATTCCATCCTACTTCAAACCTGTTCGGTGTTTGTAGTGAAACGCGTCATAACTTACGGTCATTGCGTTCAAAAAGTGATTGAAAGGTCTTTTAATGGGTGTTCAAGTTAGCTTTTACGGTGCAGTGCGCAAGCGTTTCTGTATTTTTCCGCAAAACTGACGGTTTTTTAATTATTGTTTGTTACAGGGCGTTTCAGTAAGAGAGTTAGCATATGGGGATTTATGCAGTGGCATATTTAGATTTTTTTGTTTGTTTTGGCGTGCGGGGGTCACTCTTGGAAGCTATTTTATTGTAATACGTTCTAAAAGATACCGAGTGCATTCTAAAGGCGAATAAATATCCTTTATATCAAATAGCTAATCTAACGTGTATAAGCGGGAAAAGAAATCGAACCACCAAGTACATATCACGAAACAATACAGAAAAGGTGAATGACCTCCCTCTAAATACGCCGCTGTATTTATTATATATCTTATTAGATGTATTTTTACTTTCATTTCTTTTACAGAACTAATAATTACTTCTAATTGCAGTTCTGTTTAAAAAAGAAAGAAAGAACAAACACGTCCAAGTCTTGTTGCCACAAGCAAAACTAACAAACAGACATAGATAGAAACCTATTCATATACATTCTGAAACAAGCGCTTTATAATCATGTAAGCCGTGACAGGAAACGTGAAAAGTGTTCTTTGGTGCAGTTTGTTTAATCTTATATAAAGTTAACTTCTTGAAAACTTCTTGTCCAAACTACGACAAGATAATAAACGCCAGCCTACCTAACACGAAAACTGGGTATTAAATTTTAGCGTAGCTCGGGAGTGTTGTCGACACGCAAATGTTAATTAAACTAATTAGTCTGTGAACTCCTTCCACCTTTTTTGAACACGTTAGCTGCTGGAGGTCGCAAGGCAGAAGTTTGATTGCTTACGTTAGTTTTGTTTGTTTATTTGTTTCTTTTTATCTAACTTATTATTCACAGTTTTCATTTTTCCGGGCTTCTGCGAGCGGGTACTTTCATGTAATATGATTCACATTGTGCCTTTATCTAAAATGCAATATTTTAATTGTACGAGTTCCGAGAAGGCGACTCAAATACACTCTTGTCCCAAGTTAATGGCTGCATAAAGAAAATGCTGTCAAACACAGAAGACAAAAAGAAAGAAAGTTAAATATGAGAAGTATTTTGCCGCACAATGAGCTAGCAGAAGTTAAGAGCAATAAATAACAGGCAATAATCTATAATTTTTTCCTTCATTATATTTCTGCGGTCTGTGGAGCGTTGACCTAGTTAGTTTTTATGCCAAACATTTTTTCCTAGCTTCCTATGAAACATAGGCTTTCTGTTAGTTCATGTTAAACCTTCTAGTCTTGTTCTGTTAGTTCATGTTAAACCTTCTAGTCTTGTTCTGTTAGTTCATGTTAAACCTTGTAGTCTTGTTCTGTTAGTTCATGTTAAACCTTCTAGTCTTGTTCTGTTAGTTCATGTTAAATAAGGTGACCATATTTTCAAAACCCTAATCTGGGACAAAATAGTAGATTTGACCTATTTCAATGCAAAAAATCGGGACAAAAGGGTAAAGAAAAGGTCAAAAGTCGGGACATGTCCCGGAAAAATCAAGTTGATGTCAATTTAAAATAATATACATTTTATATATACGTTTGAATAACATTGAATAACATACATTTTACTGTATAAGTTTAAGTACTTAAACTAATAAGAGAGAAAAACATCAATAATCTTTACTTAAGGTGAAGCTGAGTTACTGTACTTTTCAGATGAGTGGATTTTTATCAATAGGTCATTCTTTGCAAGCAGCATCATAAAAAACTCGACACATGTTTCCTCACAGTTCACTTTGGTTGTCAACATAGCTTTCAAAGTTTCAACACCTAGCTGTGTTTTATCACTTGCCCATAAGCTGTTCATCAAAGAAAACACTCTTTCTGTGGCAGCATTTGTTCCAGGTAGACAGAAAAAAAACTCTGCCAACTTCAAAATATTTGAAAATGTCACATTATTGTTTTTGAAGTGGGAAACCATTTCAATCCAACGTTGTGGTGGCAATGTTTTTTTTGGCACTCCATTCACTAATTTTCTGAGAAGTAACAAACTGCTTCATATAGACATATTCGTCATAAATTTCAGTTTCTGTAAAGTGGGCTGAAGGTAATGTTTGAATCACTAGTGATGATGATATCTCAATATCTGCCCAAATTGGTATTCTGTTTAGCGTTACCCAGCTGTAGCATTCTAGGTCTTGAAAATTGTTTGCAGCCCATTTATTCAAATAATTGAAAGCTGTTTCATAGAACGAAGAAACGCTAGCATGAAACTTTTTCACATCCTCCTTTGGAAGTCCTTCCATTTCCAGCTTTTCAAGGATTAGCTTACCTTTTGATGGCAAGAAACAGTCTTCCAGTTTGGACTTCAAAATAGTTTTCAACCTGTTGATGCTGTCAATGACTTCAAACACAGTGACCGTCTGTCCCTCTATTTTTTGCACTGCTTCGTGGAATGGAGAGGCCTGACTGTGAACAAAAACAAGCCATGCCTCAGATAGAGGATTTTCAAAGAATGTCTGTATAAAAATTGGGCATCTGTCTTGAGATTGAAAATATGATTTTAGAGGCAGGAACATCTGAAGAACCCTTTCAACAGCAGGCAGCAGAGCAAGCCACCTAGTCTGAGCATAACCTAAGATCATCTGGAAGTCTGTTTCCACAAACTGGCAAAACTCCTTGAGTCTTTCAACTCGTACTGTGTATGATTTGAAGAGTAGATAAATTTTAGCAATAATCAGCTCGACATCAACAGGCAGTACATCTGCAGCTGTTCGAACAGTGTTGTGGAAAATATGACCTGCACACCCAACTCCTATAAGACCATGTCCAAGGTTTTCTTGCAGTTTTTTGAAAACACTGTTCTGTCCTTTCCTTTCAGCACCTCCAAAATTGGAATTTGTGTTGTCTGCGCATAATCCAACTACTTTCCTGTCTAAACCAATTTCAGTTATGCTTACAAAACTACTTACAATATTAGATGTTTCACCTGGCAACGACTTTAACTCTAATATTTTAATTTTCACTCCATTACTGTGATCAAAGTATCTGACAAGCAAAGGAAAAATCTTGAATTCTTTGTGGTTGGATGCATCTGTCAGTACAGAAATAAATGTAGACTTTTCTAGGTCACACCTTAACTCATTTAGAATATGGGGTGCCAAGACATTTCGAATAATGGCTTCTGTTTTCGTACGTGCACATGCAAATTTTGGCTCTAAAGAAACCTGAAGTAATTTTGATGTGCAATCCATAGACCCGAAAGTATGACTGTGTAGCACTGTATGGTATGCAAAGGCGCCTTCTATAGCAGCTAATTGCTCTTCTTGGTCACCAATTTTATCAGCTCTGAAGAAAGTGGTTAACGACGAGCTTGATGCAGCTGTAACGACGGCTCTCTTATGTTTCTCACTGCTTATGTGGTTCTTAATATCACCACGTCCACTCTGGCTTATCGAAAACCCGGAGGCCCATATATTGCATCGTACATTGAAGTTTGATGTACTCTTTTTAATAAACGGATATTCCTTTTGTAAATCTTCATTGAAACTGCGTTTACGCTTTGGTACCATTTTCTTACAACAATAACAAAATATGCACAAATAGTTCACCGTTTAAATTAAATAAACGTATACCGTACGCAAAATCGTGGTACTTTACCACTACCTAAAATTTCAAATAACTGCGAATATCACATCGGAACTACAAAACTAATTCACGGTCCTGACAATCTCTTGTGCTGTTTCGGCGCCAGTTCACTAATAATTAAAAATTCCCTCAAGTCAGCCACGGAATAATAATTTATTTTTTAATCTGTGAGATTTATGTCAAATTGGCAAATTCGTCCAAAACCGGGACAAATTGACGTTCCGGATTGCATCGAAAAAAAGTCGGGACAAATTATCAAAAATGGTAGAAAACCGGGACTGTCCCGGAAAAACCGGGACGTCTGGTCACCTTATGTTAAACCTTCTAACCTTGTTCTGTTAGTTCATGTTAAACCTTCTAGTCTTGTTCTGTTAGTTCATGTTAAACCTTCTAGTCTTGTTCTGTTAGTTCATGTTAAACCTTCTAGTCTTGTTCTGTTAGTTCATGTTAAACCTTCTAGTCTTGTTCTGTTAGTTCATGTTAAACCTTCTAGTCTTGTTCTGTTAGTTCACGTTAAACCTTCTAGTCTTGTTCTGTTAGTTCATGTTAAACCTTCTAACCTTGTTCTGTTAGTTCATGTTAAACCTTCTAGTCTTGTTCTGTTAGTTCATGTTAAACCTTCTAGTCTTGTTCTGTTAGTTCATGTTAAACCTTCTAGGCTTGTTCTGTTAGTTCATGTTAAACCTTCTAGTCTTGTTCTGTTAGTTCATGTTAAACCTTCTAGTCTTGTTCTGTTAGTTCATGTTAAACCTTCTAGTCTTGTTCTGTTAGTTCATGTTAAACCTTCTAGTCTTGTTCTGTTAGTTCATGTTAAACCTTCTAACCTTGTTCTGTTAGTTCATGTTAAACCTTCTAGTATTGTTCTGTTAGTTCATGTTAAACCTTCTAGTCTTGTTCTGTTAGTTCATGTTAAACCTTCTAGTCTTGTTCTGTTAGTTCATGTTAAACCTTCTAGTCTTGTTCTGTTAGTTCATGTTAAACCTTCTAGTCTTGTTCTGTTATCTCTTTTCATGTTAAACCTTCTAGTCTTGTTCTGTTAGTTCATGTTAAACCTTCTAGTCTTGTTCTGTTAGTTCATGTTAAACCTTCTAACCTTGTTCTGTTTGTTCATGTTAAACCTTCTAGTCTTGTTCTGTTAGTTCATGTTAAACCTTCTAGTCTTGTTCTGTTAGTTCATGTTAAACCTTCTAGTCTTGTTCTGTTAGTTCATGTTAAACCTTCTAGTCTTGTTCTGTTAGTTCATGTTAAACCTTCTAGTCTTGTTCTGTTAGTTCATGTTAAACCTTCTAGTCTTGTTCTGCTAGTTCATGTTAAACCTTCTAGTCTTGTCTCTTTCCTCAAGTTTTTTATTGTCCTTTTTTATCCTCATTATCTCTTTATCCAGCTCTCTTCTCTACATATCCTTTTGGGTGTCTCTGTTTTTCGTTTACCTGTGGATTCCAAAAACAGCGGCTGCTACGTGTTACTCTCTCCCCCATATCTCTTGTTCCAGTAGTGATTGTCTGGTTTTTGCTATAATTTCAATATTAGTAGTGATTTTGTCATTCTTTTGCTTCTGCTTGAACGGATGGCACAAGAGGGGAAGACTTGGCATGGACTCTTTGATGGCCTCTATGCTCCACAGGAAGCTGAAATGTAATGCATGAATGTTTATACTTAGTGGTCGTCATTGTCCGTTACGAGAGCGATATAGTGATCTATATAAGCCAGATTTGAGTAAGAAGTGTATGATAAAACTTGTTGGTGACTGCTTGTCTCGTTTGTGCGCATCCATAGTTCCTGGCTAGGTAATAGTGACAGAGAAATCATGACGGTAACTAAGTCAGTGCTCCGCAACCAGTGTGCCATGACACTAAGCAGAATACACCATTTAATAACACTAACAATTATATGTTATTGTAAAAGATTACTAAAGAATCTCACTCGTACCATTTTACAAATAATAAGTTTGAGTTATCATTATTCACCACTCGATCACACACTATTAGGGAGCTTTGTCTTATGATTGCAGTGATTAAAAAACAAATACTTAACATACTCACCTACTTAAATATTAAAGTTTGGCGAGGAATTTTGAATGGCACATAAGTGTACCATGAAGTAAAAAAAGAGTTGTTGAGCATTGATCTAAGTAACCGGGTGAAGTTATCTGAACACATTAGTCTGGAAGAGTCTGCTGTCTTTTATTAGGTAGACCCATTCGTCAGTGGCCAGTACTTTACGGCTACCGGCCACGCCAACTGGCAGCTCAAACTAATTGAGGGTAGCTTATCTTGCGGCTCCGTGTAGTCTCAAGCGGTCGCTGATTAGGCAAAGAAAGAATATGGTTATTACTCCCATTAAGCAGACTAATATGAGGTTGTGTATGGGGTTGGCAACCTCACACTAAGAAAAATGCCTACAGAAACTACTGCTGCAAGAGCACATAACTGCTTTTGGTTCAGATTTTTGAACGTAAAGGAAAATAATTACTTTTCGTATTTCTCGGTGTCCTTTGTTTTCTCCAGGTGTCCTTTGTTTTATCCCAGTGTCTTTTGTTTTCTCTCAGTGTCCTTTGTTTTATCCCAGTGTCTTTTGTTTTCTCTCAGTGTCCTTTGTTTTCTCAGTATTTTTTGTTGTTGTTTGTTTTTGTTTTCTCAGTATTTTTTCCATGCTGCTTCTCTTACAGAAAAAATATATCTCTTTTTTTCTACATTTCTTATCTTTGTCGCCTGTTTGCAAATGTGGCTGACGAAAGGTGAACACCGAAACGTCCCATGTTTCTTCTGTACTGTTTATTTGTGAAAATGATTCCATACCATGTTCTTTTTTCATTGACATAGTTGCTTCTCTTACTGGCTATCATTCCTTGATATGTCTTTTTTTTTCGTTAGTTATTTTCTGCCTTATTTCTATTTGTGCTGGTCAGCACATAACGGTTTGCCACACTTCTTAATTTTGTTCTCACTGTTTGCTTTTATGTCATTCTCAAGTGTTTACATTATTTAAAAAAATATACAATTTCTCCCCTCTTTATATCTGTTTTTGGCTTACCCGTTTCAATTTCTCCTTTTCTGCATACATACTTTGTAGAATTCATTTCAGTTTTTTTAAAAGAGTGACTTGTCATCCTTTCTCACTCTCCCGTCTTTCTCTTTCCTCCCTCATTTTGTGGAACCGGCAGTATCGTCATTTTTCACTCTTTTTCTTAAATTGTTATCTCATTTGTTATTATTGTTTTCTTTTTCTTCCTATCTGACCCTTCAGTAGTGTAGGGATGAGCTTTGTGAGAACTAGCTACGGCCACGTGACCACAGATCACATTTCCACCATCTGACCTCTGATTCTGCCGCTCTCCAGTTTAGAACAAGACTGCAGACACAGCAGACGACGCCCAGTTGTGTTGGATAGGTCGGTGCCATATGGCTTTCTTCTATTTGCTCTAGCTAATCGCCGAGAGAGTGGGGGTCGGGTGCCGGACTCTGGTCAGTTCTTGAGGTCATTCATCCGTGCGATGGCTGTTCGAAAAGGTCTTCTCTCGCCCAGGGGCATAAATCATTCAACCTGTAGAGGGTAAGAGGTCAGGTCAACCTTTCTAAGTCTCTGTTAGGGACGTAGATTGATGGAATGCCGCGTCATTCACTTTCTCTTTGGTTACGACACACGACTACTGCTACTACTACTGCTGCTACTATTGCTACTGCTACTACTACTGCTGCTACTATTGCTACTGCTATTACTACTGCTGCTACTATTGCTACTGCACCTTCTACTGTAGCGGACATTTTTGCTCCAACATGTGACACACATCAGGGAGTATTTTTCTCTTATTTCTGTAGTTTCATGTTCTCTTCTTAATTCTCACTTTCTTTCCTTTCTGTCTTTTGTTTGTCTGTCCCTGACGAAGGCCTTGTGGCCGCAACGTAGGTTTTTCCTTGTACTTTCTCTTAGTAACACGTATTAATATTTGTGTGTTTTTTTTTCCGTTTTCCAACATCTACTGTTGCTGCTAGGATATGCATCTGTTGACACGAATATTTAAGGAACAAAATGGGCAGCTCAGTTTAGTGACCGAATGGCGTAACTCTGATGGCAACGTTTCGATGTTGTAACTGAGTCAGTGGCCAGCCTCTGGAAATATGCTTAGTTAGTTGTAGCAATCAACCCCAGCTTTTATTGGCTGTTTGTGATTTTTCTAGGCAGTTTTTTTTTCATTCAGTAGTTTGCCATTGCTTTCTGAACGGTACGGCGCTACGGTACGGAAATATGCTTACAGTCTCCTTATTCTCTTTTACTTTAATTTGTGTTATTTGTCTTTGTAACGACATCAAACTCTGCTCATACAAGCAGTCAATGTTGCTTCCTTTTATCCGTACATTTTAACGTTCATGGGATTGTCACTGCAGCTGGTTCACGTGCAGGACTTCATGTGTTTTAACAGGTGTGGTTTATGTAGCATTGTCTTTTTAGGTGATGAGTTTTATTGCCCTCGTGTTCAACCTCAAGTTAGGCAATCCTTGTGGTACAAGTGGTCCTGATCATACGATGTCTTCTCATAGAGATCCCTGAAAACCACACATGTTGACCACGATATTGTATTGATGTTATAGCTCACAATACGATATTGTATTGATGTTATAGCTCACAATACGATATTGTATTGATTTTATAGCTCAAAAAAAAAAAAACGCCAGTTAAGTAAAAATAGGAAGCCGCGGTAGCACAGTGGTTAGTGCACTGGCTTCCTAGCTCAGTGGTCCATGGTTCAATCCCCAGTTGAGGCGGGATTCTTTAGACCGCAAACGGCTCCGGGGTCGACCCAGCCTCATGAATTGGGTACCAGAGCAACTCTGGGAAGGTTAAGGCGGCTAGCGTGATGCTGACCACATCACCCCTAGTGTGCCAATGGTCAAGAAAATATGGACCTAACACCATATTCCCAATATGCCTCAATGGCCGTGTAACGAGATCCTTGACCTTTACCTTGACCTATCTAAGTAAGAATAGATTGTAAGAACTAGCAGAACTCAGATTTATCGTCCTCATCATTTTTCCCTTTGGAGCGCAGTCACCACTGTCTCTGGTCCTCTTGCAGGAAACATGCACAAAACATTTACTGACGATTGCAGTAGTGGTTTCTATAGCAACATGTTTGACATGATGACGTTGCCATCCACATCGTGCATAACCTCGTATTAGTCGTCTTTTACGTACGACATACCAGTGGGAACAGTAGTCCTAGTATGATGTGGCCAGCTCCGTACACAACTTCAGTGTGATTCGCTTCCGTAGCTAGGCGGGGGTGCCGCACGAAAGGTCCTGGGTTCGATTCCCCGGTAAGTCACTCGCGTCTGTGGTTTTTCTGTTGTCTAGTTTTCTACTTCTTTATTTCTCACGAATGTCTGAAAATATACCTTTATGTGTGTGTAATATGTATTTAATGTTTACAGACCTCGGGTTTCCCTTCTTTATGTGTTTAAACGTTTATACAACCTCATATTAGTAGTCTTCTACGATGCCGAGGGAATAGAATCTTAGTCTTTGTTAGTCTCATTAGAGATCTCCAGGAACATGACACAGAGTAGGCCTACTCTTTTTTTCTGTTAAAGTAAGCCTACGTCCAGGTGTCTTCTCTTGGCATTTCCCTTATCCTGTTTGTTCTCTACCAGTGGTGTACCCGGATGTCCTGTAACTGTTTTTAACCATGCCTTATCCTGTATTATGTCACCACTACTTTTTGGAATAGCTATTGATTGGGTTATGAGAAACTATACCCACAATGAACAATTGGGTATAAAATGGACAGATGGAAAATTCCTGGGGGACCTGGATTTCGCAGATGATGTAGCATTCTTAAGTTCAACACCAAGACAATCCCAAGAAGCAATAAATAATTTGTGTCATCTCTCGGTTAAAATTGGTCTCCAAATAAATGCCTCTAAAACTAAAGCTATGAACTTTTCTAACGAGACCTTTGATATCATCTTGAACGTGGAAAAACTACAGAAAGTTGAAAGTTTCAATTATTTAGGCAGTAAAATGACTCAGGATGGTGACACAACAAGAGAAATCCATACTAGAATTGCTTTGGCAGCTAGCGCCTTCAATAGATTATCTAACATTTGGAAATTACGATATTTGAATATACATACCAAGCTTCGTCTGTTTAATTCAAATGTTATCTCAGTGTTAACATACGGCTGTGAGAGTTGGAAAATAACAAAATCATTGGAGAACAAGCTGAATACATTCGAGAACAAATGTCTTAGAAAACTCATGAACATCAGTTGGAAAGAATTCAAGACTAATCGACAAATAAGAGAAGACTCTAGGCAGAAATATGTCTCCGACTATATAAGGAAAAGACGATGGTCATATATCGGTCATGTCCTACGAATGCAAAACAACAGAATACCACTACAGGCGCTCACTTGGGTTCCTGAGGGTAAGCGGAAAAAAGGAAGACCAAAAGAAACACTCAGAAGAACAATAATAAGAGAAGGAAGAACGTTGGGCCTAAATAATGTGCAAGAGCTAAGAGGAGTGGCGTCACAACGAACAACCTGGAGAGCACTGGTTTCTGCCTTATGCGCCGTGTTTGGCGCTTAAAGAATTTATTATTATTATTATTATCCTGTTTGTTCTCTACCAGTGGTGTACCCGGATGTCCTGTAACTGTTTTTAACCACTGCGTTCTGTAACATAAAGCCTGGGTATTACGTAACGAAACAATTTGGTCCCCTGTTCGGTGGCTGATTCAGTAGTGACTACATGTAGCAAAGTGTTTTAGCTAAGGCCTGTGAATTAATGAGGGATTTAAACTGATTCCGTGTAACTACCACAGAATATATACTCGAAGTTTTGAAAGGGGTTCAATAACAGAAATACCGCATTTTTTTTACTATCTTTGTTATTGTTGCTATTTATAGGTGAAGGCGTAACCATATACGTAACTATTTAAACTAATTCCGTGTAACTACCAAAGAATATATGCGCGAAGTTTTGAAAGGGGTTCAATAACAGAAATACCGCATTTTTTTTTACTATCTTTGTTATTGTTGCTATTTATAGGTGAAGGCGTAACCATATACGTAACTATTTAAACTAATTCCGTGTAACTACCATAGAATATTTGCGCGAAGTTTTGAAAGGGGTTCAATAACAGAAATACCGCATTTTTTTACTATCTTGTTATTGTTGCTATTTATAGATGATTACGTACCCATATACATATCTTGTCGAAAACGAACTAACTATAACAACTGATCACCAAACACCACACAACGTTTCTGCATTTCCACGTCATCTACACACCTTATTATTATTATTGTAATGATCGTGTGTAGTCCAGGAAAAACCCTGGTAAATGATTCGCATATCGCACCTTGGATATCAGTGACAAGATAATCATCCCCGACGGTTGCATTTATTTACCGCCATCTCTGCCCATGGGAAAACACAAGCAATCGTAGTCTCGTTTCTCTTTATCTTCTCGTGAATTCCCGTGGGAGCTGGCGGCCGTGAAGATTACTAACATACCGCATAATCCATGAGATCTAAGGAATTAATTATACTACTGTTGCTACGACTACTACTATTACTACTATAACCATAATTAATTACTTTACTTTTTGGCCTACTATTTCCACGAAACACCATAGAGAGCAGCAATAACCATTATTGTTGTAGGTTCAATCTATAGACTTTAAAATTAAAAGATTACATTATTTATGAAAATACAATTTGACTGCAGCTCTACCCCTTAAAAGGATTGTATTAAAGGAGCCTTTATAAAGATAAATGAAGCAGATACACCACGTTTTAATAATACTGTGTCCATAAGAGTTAATTAAGCTCTTCTTCCGAGGGAGCTATTTACAAGCTACTTCCTTGCGTTGCACTTCCATTTGGATTTTATGTGCATGCTTCCATTCCTCCGGAAAATAGCTCCTCTTTATTTTTCCATAATGTACTCCCAGAGGGATATGTGAAAGGGAGAGGTGGAGGGGAGATGCCGAAGGAGGTATTTGAAGCGGTAGTCGCTTTTGAGGCTCAGAACACCTGATGAATTTAACTGACTACAGCTTCTCAGAGTCTGTCGTCAGCGTAGTGGCTTACGCGAGCGTGCTGAGGTGGTTGGATTTCACAAAAATGCATTGA
Source organism: Oreohelix idahoensis (assembly GCA_024509875.1). Lineage (NCBI taxonomy): Eukaryota > Metazoa > Mollusca > Gastropoda > Stylommatophora > Oreohelicidae > Oreohelix > Oreohelix idahoensis. Next base: position 87,482 of record JAMPIV010022934.1, read on the forward strand.
CGCTAGAAAATATGTATGCCCTTCACTTGTTTTGTTGCTCTTTTATGGTTCTTAATCATTTTGGCTTCTCAAATTGTTCTGTCATCACCGTGCGTCAGTGATCATATAATCTATTTAAATTGTTCTCTCTTCACCGTGCGTCAGTGATCATATAATCTATTTAAATTGTTCTCTCTTCACCGTGCGTCAGTGATCATATAATCTATTTAAATTGTTCTCTCTTCACCGTGCCGTCAGTGATCTTATCTTCTATTATTATATTGTTCTCTTGTCACTGTTGTACAGTGATCTTATCATCTGTTCAAATTTGTCTACCACTATAGCAGCTCATTACATTATTTTCATTTTTCTCTCCTTTCCCTTGAGGTTTAATTATTTCGTTGTACGATATTATCGCTCTGAGAGTACGACTGGCGAAAAAGGGACAAGGAGTCATGGATCTCGATGGCAACACTCTGCTATACAGTGGTGTACCCACATCTGAAAGAGCTAAAGGGGGTGTGGGTTGCATTGTGGCCAAAAACCAGAAAGATAGTATCAAGGGATGGAACTTTGTCTCGGAGCGCATTATGGTTGTAAAACTAAAAGAAGGAGAAACCATAGTCAACCTGGTCATAGTGTATGGGCCAAATGAGGATGAGAGAGCAGAGGTCAAGGAAGAATTCTTCGAGCTGCTTCAAAGGACAGTGGATGACTGCCTAGATGAAATTATCATGCTCGGAGATTTCAATGCCAGAGTTGGAAATGACCATGCTAGATGGGGTGGAGTTATCGGAAGATATGGAGAAGATACTCTCAATGACAATGGAAAGCGACTCCTCAGATTCTGCAGTGAGCAGAATCTGATCATTACCAACACAAAGTTCCCCCATAAGCGCATACATGCATACACTAGGTGTGAACCAACAAAGAATGAGAAGTCAGTGATCGACTATGCCATTGTTAGGAGGAGCTCATTCAAATATGTCCGGGATGCTAGAGTCTGGAGGGGGCCAGAGATTGGAAGTGATCACTACCTGCTTACAATCAAAAGAACAACTGAAAGAGTTGCTCAGCCTAGGAACTGTCCAGCACCACGCAAGAAACCAAGTAAACGAACGGAAGAAATGAGCATTAAGACCTACAAGCTGAAAGAGCCAGAAATTAAGACCAGATATCAGGGGCTTATTGCTACAGCGGTGAGAAACACAGAAGAACAACCTGATGACTTGGAAACCCTGTGGCTTAAATTCAAGGACATCATAAAGACAGCTGCTGCAGAAGCATGTGGTGAAGTCCGACTTGGGAACAAGAGAAAGAGGACACCTTGGTGGACAGAGGAAGTCAAAGAGAAAATAAGATTAAAGAAAATGGCATGGAAACAATATTTAGGAGCTTAAAACACAGCAGGACAAATAGAGAAATATAGAGAATATGTGATACTCAGAACAGAAGCAAAGAACAAGGTGCTAGCAGCAAAACAGAAGTCCTGGGAAGAATTTGGAGAAAAGCTAGAAAATGATGCGCAAGAAAACCAGAAATTGTTCTATAAGACCCTAAAGAACATGAGGAAGGAAAAACAATGCCCTCTCAAATTTATAAAGGACAAGCAAGGCAAATTGCTTACTGCCCCGAAGGAAGTAATGAAAAGATGGAAAGAATATTTCTCAGAACTCCTTGATGGTAAGCAAGGTAGAGCATCAGAAATGATAACCACTAGCACAGAAGAGGATACAAATGGTGATGAAGATGACATAAAGATGGAAGAACTGAAGGCAGCACTGGAGAAAATCAAGATGGGCAAAGCAGCAGGGCATGATGGTATAACACCAGAAATGGTTAAGTACATGGGAGCATCAGGCGACCTATTACTCCTAAGGGTCCTACAGGCAGCATGGTGCAACAAGGCCATACCAAAGGATTGGGAGATTGCCATTATAACACCGATTTTCAAAAAGGGTGACAATCGACAATGTGGAAACCACAGAGGCATATCCCTTCTCAGTGTCCCTGGTAAAATCTACTCTAGAATCCTAGAGCAGAGACTCCGATGCCTAGCTGAGCCACAATTGGATGAAGCCCAGTGCGGATTCCGAGCAAACCGAAGTACTCAAGACCTAATCTTCACACTCAGGCAGCTGAGTGAAAAGGCCCTTGAGTACAAGAGTGAGATCCATCTTTGTTTCATAGATCTGGAAAAGGCGTTTGACAGGGTCCCCTGGAGCGAACTTTGGGGACTGTTTGGCAAGGAAGAACATTCCAGCACCTCTGATTCATGCTATACAGAGCTTCTACAAGTCTTGCAGAAATTATGTGAGGACAGCAAACTATAAGTCAGAAGAGTTCAGGACCACCACTGGTGTAAGACAAGGCGATATCCTGTCACCTTATCTTTTCATACTCCTCATGGACGATGTCATCAAGGCATGTAAGGAGAGAACAAGAAAGTATTCAGTGGGGTACTGGAAGATGAGACAGGTCTGTATTTCAGAGCTAGCATTTGCTGATGATGTTGTCCTGATTGCTAAATCAGAGACACATCTCCAATCCAACCTGCAAGTCTGGAAGGAAGAGCTGGAGAAGAGAGGGATGGTCATAAGCAGCTCTAAAACAAAATCCATGGTGATATCACGAGAAGAAAGAAAACATCAGATTAAGTTGGGAGAAAAGGTCCTGGAGCAGGTCGACCACTTTAAATATCTCGGAGCTATTATAGACCGAAAGGGGGGCATCAAAGAAGAGTTGGCCACTCGAAAAGCAGCGGCTGGGAGACTTTATCAGGCCATAAATCGAGGATTCCTCAGCAAGAAAGAGGTTGGTAAGAAAACGAAGATGGCTGTATACCGCTCCACCTATGTCCCAGTCTTGACATATGGATGCGAGTCATGGGCAATGACTACAACCCACAAAAGCCAGATTCAAACCTCAGAAATGAGGTATCTGAGGAAGGTGGTTGAAGTAACAAGAAGAGACATGGTCCGCAACCAGACGATACGTCAAGGCCTAAAATCCCACCCGCTGCAGACCCAAATAGAACAGTCCCAACTAAGATGGCTTGGCCATGTCTGCAGAATGGGAGAAGATCGGCTACCACGACAAGCATGACAATCTTTGGTCTTTCCCCTGTTCTCGACTGGTTTTCTTTGCACATTTACAATCTAACTTACCTGTCTTCATTGTTCATTAATTCGTTGCCATTGAACTTATGACTTATGGATGCGAGTCATAGCACTCACTAAAGCCTGCTCCAAACCTCAGAAATGAGGTATCTCAGGAAGTTGGTTGAAGTAACAAGAAGAGACATGGTCCGCAACCAGACGATACGTCAAGGCCTAAAATCTTACTTACTTACTTGTTCCTATTCTACTGTGAGGTGTAGAGGTTTGAAAGAGAGAGCGCCATACTATCCTATCGGAAGTTTTCCTCCTGGCCTGGTTCCATTCTAGTACTCGGTCCTTCAGAGATTGTCTATTGTTCTCCTCCCACAGATTACCGAAATAAAGCGAATATCGCAATAAAGCAGGTCATACCCATTTTTGTGTGTGGCTTCCCAGTGCATATAAAAGCCTAAAATCATGTTTACACTATGTCTTTTAAGTGCTAACTCTTAAAAAAATGTACCGTACAATTAAAAATACTTTATTGCTAAAAAAATGCTAATCTTCATCATCTGAGCCAAAATCTATCGGAAGAAGGCACGTTCTAATAAATAAACATAATTTGAAAAAGGCGCAATATCTGCGAAGCGCAATAAAGCGAAGCGCAATAAAGCGAGGTATACCTGTATATGCAATAGGTACAAGTGCGGATGTAGCCATCCTATATATAAAATCCCAGCTTTTTCTGTCTGTGACGGCGCGAAGACGATGTGTGAAGGAGAATAAGGATCTGTGTGTAATGTTGTCGTCACTCTCTCTGGCCTACTTTCACACACGTTCCGCAGTCACAGAAAAACTCTTGATGACAGGGGTCCCACTTTTATTAATGAAACCCTAGCAGGTAGCACAAGAATCATACAGAAACAATGTTGTCCGTAAGTTTACTTTGAAGACAATTCCTAAGCAACACCATATAACCAAGCTATTTAGGTAACACCATCTAATAACCCAGCACAGACTGCTGGACACCCTGAAATAAAATGACACAAAATAAACTAGCATCGTACTAATGGACAAACATCATCTACGTAATAATACATACTTACGAGTATGTGTGAAAATATTCAAGTACATGCACTTATATGTCTCTGTGTGTGTGTGTGTGTGTGTGTAGTGTTACACATGTGTGAAAATATGCCAATAGATGCGCTTAAATGACCATGTGTGTGTGTGAGTGTTCATGCAGGCCTGCGTATATGTGTAATCATACAATAAACATATCTCAGTCAACAATAATGCCTTCATACTCCTACTAAATACTAACTACATCATCACGCGAGAGAAAACTTAATTGAAGCACTTCTATCTATGATGAAATATTATACACAACGCACTGGTCTAAATGACATCAATTTATCAGTATCTTAGAGGCCTTGCTACTCTAAAGAACAAGCAGACATATACTCTATTCTTACAGCTCTATACTAAATGTACTAGGCATAGGCTACTCATGGAGCTAGAGGGTACGCTAACCTTTCTCTCACAATAACCACTGATGTAAAATTAACGACACTTACGGCTCACAAGAATGCAATATAACCATTACTTAACACTACTCAAATAATAATAATAATAATGGTAATAAGTACACACTTGTATACAGCGCAATGCGACACTAGAATTCCTCTTATAAATGCACTTAGATACTTAACACATTTAACACAGTCTCACAGTTGAAAATAGCGATGAGATATACGTCAAATTACACTTAAGTACACATACATCGCCAGTCAGCTTCAAAGCTCCACCCATCCCTCTAGGGAGCAAATCAGGAGTCACCAGTTTTATCGTCTCCATCCCTGCACCACATGATAGCCGCCAGTCAAAATGACAGGGAAAGCTCCACCCATAGGGAGCATCAGGAGATCCTATGCTCAGTTGGATGACATAGATTCACATCTTAATCAAGTATCTCCCTAATCGACACAACTCAAAGTCCGCCCACTAATGGGCTGTTACATCCCACGATATTCGTTGTCCTACTCACACTTCTTACGGTTTCGTGCTCAAAAAGGTGTTTTCTTCTGGTGTCAGACAGCGCCAGGATGTCTAACAACCGATGGCTGTCTCCCACGTCTCACACGTCCGTCTTCTTCACGGATGGCGAAGGTGTGTTTCGTTTAAATCGCCCATTACCGGGTGAGAATGCCAACATGAGCACAAATTCACACCGCAGACTAGATCGACAACTAATTACTCAGTCTAAAATTACACCTTTTTGACCACACGGTCACATGTTCCGCCCCTAAATTTTTTGTGGTCCCCACAAACGTACTCTGCTCCATTGTCATGTCTAAGTTTATGTCTCTTTGCTTGTCGTGGTCTGTTAGAATTGTCCGCTCGTACAGCGTCGCTACTTGGTTGAGAGTTCAGCGAGTAAGTGCCTGCAGTTGTCGGCCTTGGCGGGGGATTGGTTCCAACGTGTTTTACACTTGTTTTCCGTCGATGTTGGCATGCATTCCCCCCAATCTGATTTAGATTGGTGTCCTCTCCAGAGCGTCGGTGTGTATTCCCTCCTATCTGTTTAAGATGAGTTTCCTCTTCTGAACGTTGAATGCTTTTCTTGGCGCCCTTAAGGTAACAGTTGTTACGGCCATCTCTTGGCCTGCACCCTGAAGGCAACCTAGATGTGTCGGTACGTTTAGAGAGGGCCCTCTTTGAGGGACAAACCGATATCAAGTGCTCTGGGGACTTACCCACTGAAAACATCGCTTCGGAAGCGGGCCCCGATGGCATTTGGCTGCCATGTGGTCTGAAAAGTCTCCACAATTGTAGCGTCTTATTTTTCTAGGCTTCCTCTGTGCCATGGGTCGCCTCCTGCTGCCTTTACATTCCTGGCCGCCAATGCCGCATACAAAGACCGCTTTAATGCCCTGAACAGATGGTTTGCTGTCAAATTCTACATTCTCATTTCTCTCCAGACTACGGAATCCCTTTCTGAAAATCTTAGTCTGATGCACAAAAACATCAACACCTCCATCATCCGGTGTAATAAATCCCCATCCTTTGTCGACATTATACCATTTACAAAATCCTTGCCGCCTTGCTGGTGCATCTGTGTTTTTACTTACCTCTGTCGTGGAATATTCTAATCCACATATATAAATTATCAAGTAAATATAAAGCCTAATAAATACATATAATAAATAAAGGAAGAAGAATGGTAAAGAACAGTACTGTCACAATGACAGTACTCGAAATCCCCTTTGTTTTATGCTTCGTCTGCAAATTGTAACGTTTCCACGTTAAATATAGGCCTTCTGCAACATACACGCGTTTCCCAAACACACAATAAAATGTGCTGCCTTTCTAAGAAAAACCTTGAAATATGCAAGTTGACCTAAATTTTAAATTCCATTCATGTCTTTTTCTACACTGCGTTACCAAAACGAACGAACAGATGGACAAAAGGATAAAGAGAGAGGGGAGGGCTGAAAATCAGGAACGCATGCAACACGCGTCGCGCGATACACAAATGCTGCCATCACGCGTGTAAGTCTACATGCACTAATTTTTTTTTCAGACGGACAGTGATAAAATACACTACCCTTTCCCAGAGTTAGGTTTATAAATCCTGAAATCTCTTATTAGGAAAGACAACATTAGATGGGTTTACGGTTGAAAACATAACAGTACCCAGACAGCACATCTTCGAAACAGGAGGTAGAAAATACATATTTTGAACGCAGCCACGTAGCTCTTTCAAATTGGTATATTTGGGTTCCTTAGGGCTTGCTGACAAATAATATGTAAAACGTTACGCAAATAGTCCAGGAATTAATAAATTATACCCAAAATAAAATAGTGAGGATGCCTGACAGCATGGAATCATTTCTGCTCATAAAATTTTTTTTATAACGTGTTTGAAAAAAAACCTTACGTTACATAAATAGCCTACCATGTAAACTCCAAATTGATTGGAGCGCAACAAATGAAAGCCTAACCACGATTGGTCGGACTATAAATACTATCTTTCGTTGTTAGGGGAAACGGGGAAAGGTAACATTTTTTCAAACACTTGTCGAAACGGGGCCTCATTGGCCAGACTCGCTGATATAATCACTTAGGAGCGTTAGTTCGAAACCACTTGTTTAAATAAGCTTGATAAAGCATCAGTGCGTTGAAGCCAGCTCATATTTTGCTAAAATAAAAGCCTGGAACATAAGCAGATGGGAATTTGTGCCAGTAAATGTGCCAGAATTCATTGCTAATCAACGTATCTGTGTTTATTTCCATGAAATTGTGGTAAGCTTGAACCATTCAGTATCTTTTAATGAAAAATTGAATGTGAATTGTTAATTATGCCTGTATATATATGTGTAGTTCAGTGGCAAACGTGAGGTAAAGCCTATAATGCTCCAGCCTGAACAGAAGGTGTCGGAGGAAAGTAAAACGGCATGGAATGGCCAAATAGTACACTGACACCTGGATGATTGATTAGACAGAAATAATGCTGGAAGTGCAGAGGCGTGGTAACCATTAAGGAGGTAAATACTGGTATAAAGTACTTCAGAATGAAGCTGATAGTTGGCCTAACGCTCTGAACTCAATGTTTGTGCTGTATTGTGATCAGTGTAAAAGAGAGTATAAGTTAGTTATGAAGTAGAAGGTACATCCTTCTTGATTTCAGGGACAGTGGTCTTGATGGTATTGAGCTGCACCTGGTCAGAGCTTTGCTGAATCCAGTGTCGGACAGCATACTCCTTGGTCCTTTTAGCTATCAGTGAGGTGTCTCCAGAGCCCAGAGGAGAATTCGAGCAGAGGAGTCTTCTCCTGCCGCCATCACGCAAGATAAGCAGAGTTGGCCAGCTGAGCTCAACATTATGTCCCCTCATCTTGAAATGACTTTGAAAAAATAATATTAAGAGGGGAATTTAATTGTCTTAATATCAGGAACTGAGAACATCTCCAATACTAGTCCCTAAAGACAAACTATTGAAGTCATGATGACAAATACCAACAGAGCTTGAACAAAACAAAACCAGTATTACCTCATATTACTACTACACAACTGACACACATAGGATATTTTTTAATAATATATGTCACTACGATATTCATATTGATAAAGTCTGTACATATACTTGTAATTAAAATTGATTGTGATTCCTGGTTCCTTTGTATTTGAATCAGGACACATATACCTTTATGATAGCAATTAATACATATTGTTATTTGAAAAGTTATCAGTGCCTCCTTTAAGATATTCTCATAGAGTGTTATATGTATGTGAGTGTCACAGTGTTGTCAAGTGTAGTGGATTAAATTAAATTGTTTATCTGTCTGTTGTTGTGACTTACACTTCATCATACACATACCCTAGACACATAACGTAGTCATCACACTATTCCAGAATAATTCTGACTGAGATATATAGATATGTGGTAGCAAGTAAGGTTATATATAATACACTACTCTTATTAGATATATATACCTTCACAGCTGATCTCAGTCAGTACACTAAGTCCCCTATAAATATTTATAACATCCCACTTCACCACAACCTCTAAATCACTGCGTTCACTATCAACTGCCTGACTCTCACCAACAGGAAGGTCTAGTTTTGGTTTCAGTTGATTCACACCTTGGTTCTGCTCTAGGTTTTCACGCTGTTGGCACTGTTCCCTTCTTCTTCTCGTCTCCTTTTGTGCTGGCGCCATACTCTGTGATAGCTGTGCTAGCTGGGACTTTAGACTTGCTACTTCTGCTTTGAGTGCCTCCTCTTCATTGTGAGCTTCTGCACTGGCTATCTGCACTAGCTTATCAGGCTCTTTGCCTTCCCAGAAAACAGCATAGTCCCTAACTTCCCTAAATGAGACACCCGGATTTTCTAGGACGTATTTCTTCACAAATGACTTACCCAGATCATCTCTCAGCTAGGCAACAAAATGATCCCTGAGCATGGATGGGTCCGCAGGAGCCAAGCCTTTCTTCACCCGCGTTGCATTCAATCTCAGAAATAATTCATGCAACAGGTGAGAGAACTCCGTTACTGATACACTAGGCCCCTGTCTCATGGCATAGAAACCCCTAGTCATCTCATTGACTCTTTGTCGCTCACTGTAGGCTTCTTCCACTATTTCGAGTAACTTCTCAGGGCTGGCCTTGGCTCCGCCATGTATCCGTAATTCCCTAGAGACTACTGGTGTAACATTATTCCACACAATGTCTAACCTATCTTCTACAGTTAAGGGCCCTACCTTCCATGCAGCTTTTACCTCCTTCACAAACTCTTGCCAAGTGGGGCCTGCCTTTTCACCAAATCTTCTTACCTCCGGCACTGTTATGTAAATCACCTTCACATGCGCATTGCTCGGGCTCTTTCCTGGTGTGATGATTTCTTCACGGGAGCCACCTCCAGCTGTCGATGTGCTCCCAGGCTCTGACTGGCATGTTGCGTCTGCGCATTGAGTTGACATCACTGCTCTAGCCCTAACCTAGCAAAATACAATGCAAAACGGATGGAAAGAAAACACTTATTATAATATTACAATAAATAATAGAAAGTGTCTCTTATTTTTTTTTTTTGTTGTTGCTTGCTCTTGTCTTCTCTTCGCTGTTGTGGCCTGTAGCAGTTTCAGGTGCTGCCTGTTGATACGATTGAGTCCCTGACTGAATGTCAATCGTGGCAGGTCGGCCACTGGTTTGGCATAATAACACTGGCGTAGCAATAGTGTTCCTGTTTGTTGTGATGGAGTATCATTAGCAAGGATACTATTGCAGGAAAATTGATATAATTGCAAAAGGCGGATCCTTGGCTTGATAAGATATTCAGTGGATGTACGGTGGTATGATTCTTCTCTGGGCCTGCGTTGATGCAACTCTTCAACTGGCCTATGTTGGTGCAACTCTTCAACTGGCCTACGTTGGTGCGACTCTTCAACTGGCCTACGTTGGTGCAACTCTTCAACTGGCCTACGTTGGTGCGACTCTTCAATGGGCCTATGGTGCTTCGATTCTTCATACAGTAGTGCGATTCTTTGCTGGGCCTATGGTGGTGCGAATCTTCACTGGGGAGATGTACTGGGCAGATGTGCTGCTCCGTCTGTGCTGGGTGTTGTAATACTCTTGCAAGGTTTAACACGGGTATCCTTGGTGCTCACTGGTTGTAGTACTCTCTTGCAGCATTCAACATTCCGCGTATGACTTTATACTACACTGTCTGTCAGAATCCTGCCGACGACGCCATTTGTGACGGTGCGAAGACGATGTGTGAAGGAGAATAAGGATCTGTGTGTAATGTTGTCGTCACTCTCTCTGGCCTACTTTCACACGCGTTCCGCAGTCACAGAAAAACTCTTGATGACAGGGGTCCCACTTTTATTAATGAAACCCTATCAGGTAGCACAAGAATCATACAGAAACAATGTTGTCCGCAAGTTTACTTTGAAGACAATTCCTAAGCAACACCATATAACCAAGCTATTTAGGTAACACCATCTAATAACCCAGCACAGACTGCTGGACACCCTGAAATAAAATGACACAAAATAAACTAGCATCGTACTAATGGACAAACATCATCTACGTAATAATACATACTTACGAGTATGTGTGAAAATATTAAAGTACATGCACTTATATGTCCGTGTGTGTGTGTGTGTGTGTGTGTGTGTAGTGTTACACATGTGTGAAAATATGCCAATAGATGCGCTTAAATGACCATGTGTGTGTGTGAGTGTTCATGCAGGTCTGCGTATATGTGTAATCATATAATAAACATATCTCAGTCAACAATAATGCCTTCATACTCCTACTAAATACTAACTACATCATCACGCGAGAGAAAACTTAATTGAAGCACTTCTATCTATGATGAAATATTATACACAACGCACTGGTCTAAATGACATCAATTTATCAGTATCTTAGAGGCCTTGCTACTCTAAAGAACAAGCAGACATATACTCTATTCTTACAGCTCTATACTAAATGTACTAGGCATAGGCTACTCACGGAGCTAGAGGGTACGCTAACCTTTCTCTCACAATAACCACTGATGTAAAATTAACGACACTTATGGCTCACAAGAATGCAATATAACCATTACTTAACACTACTCAAATAATAATAATAATAATGGTAATAAGTACACACTTGTATACAGCGCAATGCGACACTAGAATTCCTCTTATAAATGCACTTGGATACTTAACACATTTAACACAGTCTCACAGTTGAAAATAGCGATGAGATATACGTCAAATTACACTTAAGTACACATACATCGCCAGTCAGCTTCTATCAAGCTATAGATAGACAAACGCTACAAAGCTTTAACTTCTAAACCTGAAAGTTTAATATTACAAAATTTAAAGTATTATAAAAATGTACTTATATGCAAGCATACCTATATGTCGTTAGTTCTCTTAGCACAGACGCAACTATGCAAAAGCCCAAACCTCAGTTGGTTATCGTACGAGGCGCGTTTTGCACAAGAACGATCTGGCTACTTCTCAGCTCTCTGACTGAAGCCTCTCACTGTTTCAGTTTAAATCTTCGTCTCCATCCCTGCACCACATGATAGCCGCCACGTCAAAATGTCAAGGAAAGCTCCACCCATCCCTCTAGGGAGCAAATCAGGAGTCCTATGCTCAGTATGGATGACATGAGATCACATCTTAATCAAGTATCTCCCTAATCGACACAACTCAAAGTCCGCCCACTAATGTGCTGTTACATCCCACGATATTCGTTGTCCTACTCACACTTCTTACGGTTTCGTGCTCAAAAAGGTGTTTTCTTCTGGTGTCAGACAGCACCAGGATGTCTAACAACCGATGGCTGTCTCCCACGTCTCACACGTCCGTCTTCTTCACGGATGGCGAAGGTGTGTTTCGTTTAAATCGCCCATTACCGGGTGAGAATGCCAACATGAGCACAAATTCACACCGCAGACTAGATCGACAACTAATTACTCAGTCTAAAATTACACCTTTCTGGCCACACGGTCACATGTCTATACATAACGCTAAGGGAAGCAACTTTGGTTGAAAGTTAGACATTGATTGTATAGTTTCCCTTATATGTACTCTCCCAAAAATAGTGACACTTACCAAAGAAGAATCCGCAAATGAAGGTGTGCGCAAAAATAGTTACAGAATGTGTGATCACGTTTACACACATTGGGATCTTTGCTGCTGCTACGTAGTTCGTATTCTGTATGACGCACAGTGGTTTTTTTAAATACTTTTATTGCCGTTTGGTATTGGTGCTTTTGAATTTAATTCCCGCCTTACGACGGGCTTTTACACTAGTTTAAAAATGAGTGATTTTTCAGTCATGCTGTACAAAAATGCGCCCATTGTACTAAGTTGTTCGGAGGAAAAAATAATAGAGATACACACAGTGAATGATATTTAATAATATTCCTAATTATTTGTAAAGTAATTTAAATATAATCTTCTGTTAAGGAGACTTTTTTTTATATATTTGAAAACCGCATTTTCAGTAGAGTAAAAGTACAAAATGTATGTATTTACGTCTTTGTTTTATTTCAGAGCAATGAGAAAACAACACGTGCCATAGACAGGGGATTATGCAGGCAAGTGGCATGACACAAGGTGACTTGAAGCCATGAGCAACCCAGTTTAGTGACGTCACAAGATGGGATATCTTTGGCCATTGCTACTGGGACTTTTTTTACTTAATGGATTTCCTGTTGGCTTCTGTGATTTAGATGATGATGCGGCGGAACTGGATGATTCCAAAGCAGAAGGTGAGACTGAAATAAGTGCCTGAATTTTGTTGTATTACATTATAATTTGTTTGGTATTACATTATAATTGTGCTATTAATGTATGACCCTTTGGCGCCCAAAGAAGTCTTCAACAAACTCATGCTAAGTCCTCCTGTTCCGTGCCATCAGCTCAATGTAAATTCCATGTCTTCATCATTCTTTTCATTTCTGTTTTTCCAGTCCTTTTCTCCTTGGCACCCCTCTACCTCTCTTACACTTGGGGTTCCAGAACAAGACCTGCCTTGTAATGCTATCAACAGGTTTCCTCAATGTGTGCCCTATACATCTCCAGCATCTTCTTCTTATCTCTTCTTCTACTGGCACTTGGCGGGTTCTTGTCATAAGTTCCACATTAGTGATCTTGTCATCAGTTCCACATTAGTGATCTTGTCATCAGTTCCACATTAGTGATCTTGTCATAAGTTCCACATTAGTGATCTTGTCATAAGTTCCACATTAGTGATCTTGTCATCAGTTCCACATTAGTGATCTTGTCATAAGTTCCACATTAGTGATCTTGTCATAAGTTCCACATTAGTGATCTTGTCATAAGTTCCACATTAGTGATCTTGTCATAAGTTCCACATTAGTGATCTTGTCATAAGTTCCACATTAGTGATCTTGTCATAAGTTCCACATTAGTGATCTTGTCATAAGTTCCACATTAGTGATCTTGTCATCAGTTCCACATTAGTGATCTTGTCATAAGTTCCACATTAGTGATCTTGTCATAAGTTCCACATTAGTGATCTTGTCATAAGTTCCACATTAGTGATCTTGTCATAAGTTCCACATTAGTGATCTTGTCATAAGTTCCACATTAGTGATCTTGCCATCAGTTCCACATTAGTGATCTTGTCATCAGTTCCACATTAGTGATCTTGTCATAAGTTCTACATTAGTCATCTTGTCATAAGTTCCACATTAGTCATCTTGTCATAAGTTCCACATTAGTCATCTTGTCATAAGTTCCACATTAGTGATCTTGTCATAAGTTCCACATTAGTGATCTTGTCATCAGTTCCACATTAGTGATCTTGTCATAAGTTCCACATTAGTGATCTTGTCATCAGTTCCACATTAGTGATCTTGTCATAAGTTCCACATTAGTGATCTTGTCATCAGTTCCACATCAGTGATCTTGTCATAAGTTCCACATCAGTGATCTTGTCATAAGTTCCACATCAGTGATCTTGTCATAAGTTCCACATCAGTGATCTTGTCATAAGTTCCACATTAGTGATCTTGTCATAAGTTCCACATTAGTGATCTTGTCATCAGTTCCACATCAGTGATCTTGTCATCAGTTCCACATTAGTGATCTTGTCATAAGTTCCACATTAGTGATCTTGTCATAAGTTCCACATTAGTGATCTTGTCATAAGTTCCACATTAGTGATCTTGTCATCAGTTCCACATTAGTGATCTTGTCATAAGTTCCACATTAGTGATCTTGTCATAAGTTCCACATTAGTGATCTTGTCATAAGTTCCACATTAGTGATCTTGTCATCAGTTCCACATTAGTGATCTTGTCATCAGTTCCACATTAGTGATCTTGTCATAAGTTCCACATTAGTGATCTTGTCATACCATTTCAATTCTTCTAATCTATGCAAGCATCCATTTATGAATGTCTGTAACTTTTTTTTCTCCGTGTTTCAGAGTAGACACTATGACTGACTCGACACTTAAGTTGCAGAGACTTATTTTTGTGTTGGACTTGGTTTCTCTTGATCTTCATATATTTCCCTATGTAATGAGCTTTTTTATTCTTATTTTGATATTACTGTCTGCCCCTCCAACTTTGCCTGTACTTCTGCCTAGATATATGTGCACTTCTACATGGTTTAGGAGTGTTTCTTCAAGTACAATCTAAATTATTGTTTTCTAAATTAAATGACCATCATTTTTGTATTTGAGACCCAATAATGTTATTATTTCAATAACATAGTTACAATGTTTTGTGTTTATTATACACTGGACCAAGTACTTTGTTTGTATTTTTTGTCAAACTAGATCAGTTTAATTACAATAAAAAGTGAACAGAAATGCCCAAGAAAGCTGTACAACCATCGTCTTTATCATTAAGCTTTTCCTTCCCCGTTGAACTTAAAGGCTGCAGCTGTTTAACGCCACTGAATTCTATTTTGTGCCGTATTCTTTAGCTGAACCTTCGATTGATGTTTTCTCTTTAGCTGTTATCTGCAAGTCCTCTTTAGTCTCTCCACCTTTCTTTCCCCTGTGAGTACCAGTCCTGCCCAGACAGTCCCCGGGATGTTTGCACCAAAGCATGTATCTTCTGTGGCCACAGTTGTTTCTGCAGCAAGTTGTTTGACACGATAAACTTTCTAGCCTCATGCACAACGTCATATTAGTCGTCTCTTACAATATGCCTGAGAGGAGGCAGTAGTTCTATTACGTATGTCTTTGTTTTCTCAGAGACCTCCGGGGAAATATACGACCCCTGGGAACTCTCCGGGCCGTGACGCAATATCCGGTACATGTCCAAGCTTTCGTGTTTCATGCTCGAATTTAATTTAAGAGACGTTTTCAAATCTTTAAACTCACTCTAAAATATTTATGTACACCTTTTTGGTAGCTCGGAGAAGACACATAATCTCACTACTAAAGGGGGGGGGGGGGGGGGGGGGGGGGGGGGGGGGGGGGGGGGGGGGGGGGGGGGGGGGGGGGGGGGGGGGGGGGGGGGGGGGGGGGGGAGACTTGTTATGAGCAAGCAAGATCGTTGCTTTTTCTCGAGGGCCTAGAAGGCTATTACTGTTGGGTAGTCCACACGATACCAGGCCATTGATGGCAGTCACGTGTGGTGGGTAAACAAGAACTGACCCTGGCTTGTAACCATTCCTGGCAGGCTTCGTTCTTATTTATTTAGGAGGGCAAGGATCAGCACGCTTTTAAACTGGGCAGCCTAGGAACGGCGCGGTAAGTCAACAAAAATCCTACAGTTGGATCGTGTTAGCGAGGGTCCAGGCAAGAGAGAGAGAGAGAAAAAAAAAGCGGGACAATGTGAAGCTTCCAGCTTGCCTATGCGGTTTTTTTTTTAGTGTCTTCAGCCGTTAAAACATTTCTTTTCACGTTCATTTTGCTGATCTGTGGTGTCTTCGTCATCATTATTACGATTCTGCTCCCCGAGAAGTACAGGCCATCAACAAACTTCCGATCATGTGCCATCATCTCAAGGTCTGTCCATCCCATGTCTTCCCCATCTATATAATTTATGGTTTCAGTTCTCTTCTCCGTGTGTTTTTTTTACTCCACCGCTCATTTTCAGGAGATTCCAGAAAAAGGACAAGCATGTAATGCTCTCAACAGGTTTCCTTGATGTCAGTCATATCCATCGCCAGCGTCTTCTTCTCATCTCGAGTTCCACTGGCACTTCACGGTGTTGAACAGCCTCCTTTTTAAATCCGTGAAAACATATCCCGGTTACGGCATTGGCCAGAGATGCAGAGAAATCTGGGGTTATAAGCAACTTCTCTATCCCAATTGGATTTTTTGAGGTTTCAACGCCAAATACACGCCATCTTCTCTGTTCGCTTTATATTCTTGTTTCTATTTCTCTGTTCGCTTTGTAATCTTATTTCTTCTTCTCTATCTATCCTAACATCCTCCAAACTTTCATATTAATAATGCTAGGCATTCTTTGTCATCGACATTTCTGTATACAGATTTGATGTACCGTACAACAAACGTTGGAGGAGCCAGACCATACCTCATAAAAGAACATACATGAAACGATGATGTCATCAAAGCAGAATGCAGTTTGTTTGATATATTATGTATAGAAGCTTTTCTAGCGAGCAGTTTAAAAGCACACACCCATTGATTCTTCAAACAAACAACGTTCGTCTCAAGCAGCTTTCTACATCTTCACAGTCTGGTCGAACGTGCATAGTGTTTCTAAACGTCATCTGTGCGCATGCGTGGAGCCAGCACGTGCCATGTTTGTGAGCTGAAGTTTCGTACAAGTCCGGTGCCGGAAATCTTCAATGCAGGGGCGTGTTTGGACTGTGCGCAGTGCTGGTGGAAGCCACGCACGTAAGCTCCATGTTTGTGCAAGAGCTGAAGTTTCAATGTACAAGTCCGGTGCCGAAATCTTCTAAATGCTAAAGGATACGCAGTAATTCCATTGTTCGACTGCCGGAGTGAAATTATTCGTAGCAGCAGCTGGAGGGCCCACTGTAGAAGGGGGCCCACGCTTTCATTCTCTAGCCTATTGAAGTAAATATCCCCTTCTCATAGCTCACAGCTGTCATAGACTGACCACTCTGTAAAAGTATCAGTCTGTCTGCTCTGTAAGGAAGAGTGGTGTGTTGTTGAGATCAGGCATGCTCCAGTCTACCCAGCTGTAATGGGTAACTCACCCTAGTCCTGAGTTAGGGAAGGCAAAGGCTCCAGGGGAAGCAGGCCCTAAACTTGGTCACTTCAACCGACGCAGGATGGTGTATGTATGAAGTAGAAGTGTAGAGTGTGATTACCGCGAATGGTGTACTGTTCGTGTGCTGACCAATATAACCACTCAGTCTTGTGTCTACAAGGCACCAATGCAGACTGCTGGAATCTTTGTTTACTCAATTTATTCAGACGTACACACTGGGACATACGAGTACATCATGGTATGTTGACATATCAATTTGTAGGTATACATAGCAGATCTGAAGTCATGACACATTCAGAAATAATGGGCAGTACATCAAAAGTTCAATGTCATGATATATTATGGCCGCATTCCCCTATCTGACTAAACGCGTCAGTGAAGGCAGATCGGTAAATAACTATAGTTACTTGACGTCCATAGTTTGTAGCATATATTATGAAACCACGAAAGAGGGGGTTTCTAGCAAGATTGAGATCTCCCTGTCACTGTCCGATAATAGGATAAATAATCTGTTCTCTTGGCAGTGATCAAAACATATGATGACCGAAATCTAACATGGCTGCCTCCCTGAGTTGTCGTTCACTCATTCATAGGAAGGAGAATATAAGCCAGAGTTAATTTATAATGGGTATATAAATGATTTCATAAATGTTCCCATACAGCTCTACGATGATCAGGATAGCCCATAACCGCTGTAGGAAAGTCTGTCATCTTTGTCGATACAAAACACGACCCTAGCGATACGAAGCACAATGTTCCATCTAGGTCGAATCGACATGAGATCATCAAAATAGGGTCTGGCAATACATGGAGTCCGAATTATACATTGTACCGTACCTTAGGAGAGTCTCTAACATAAACTATAGTAGAGATACCATCTCCTTTAGAAGAAAACCATTCCATGAATCTTTTCCTTAAGAATCTACCAGCCCTTTGAAAAATGCGTACCCGCCATTAACACGGTACATCGGAACTCATCACGACTTGTCAAGACAACTCATACTTCCGCTAGACCGGAATAATAAGAATCTAGTCCCTCCTACCCATCCAAAATATACAATATAGGACTGATTCTACTTGTACTAATAATATGTAATACATATGAATTCAGGCCATAAACATAATAAGCAAATTAATATATTTTCTGGCCCTAAAAAATAAGTACAAACGTAAGAGCAATCCATGCGCCGGATCAATATCAAGAACGATTACTCCTATAATCAAAAGTGTGAATCAAACATGGATTATCTCGCTTTCCCCATAGACAGCATTTTCATACACAAATGAATGAATGTCTATATTTTTCCCATATTAAATAGCCCGTTTTTTTTTTTTTGTAATATGTGCCTGCACGGAGCGTTTGAAGTTCCATGGTGATATAATGATGATCTTCTTCTTCTTTCATCCTTAGCCGCAGACCGTCAAAGCAGTCAGTGGCTATCACGCCTGGTGGCGTCTTGTAGGACAACAACAAATTGATTCCACTTTGCTCGGCCGGTGGCCATCCTTCGTACAGTGCACCAACTCTGGTTCATTCTTTGCATCTCAGCCTCCACTGTCCTTCGCCAAGTTGTTTTTGGTCGGCCTCTCTTTCGTTTTCCCTTCAGGGGTCTATAGCATAGCTGTTCTTGTGATGGCATCGGGGTCTCTTCTGAGGACATGGCCAACCCAGCTCCAGCGTCTGCCAGCTATGATGGTGTGCATGTCCTCTTGCTTGCTCCGAGTAAGCAGATCTTGGTTGGTGATAATGATGATAACACATGACAAAGGAAATGTCACACACAGGACTGCAAAAAGTTAAGTGAACTTATTACCTCACTTCCGCTGGTCTCAAACAGTAATTTGACTGTTTATGATACCTTATTATCAGCACTGATTATCTCATTTGTTGTATATTTATTATTATTATTTGTTTTTGTTGTTGATGTTTAACTAGGGCTGCTGAGCTTATCGCGCTTTTGTAGCCAATACTAAGTTGAAGAGTCCTTGGTATTAATCTGCACGGTAGATCGATGCTTTTCCTGTGGCTTTTTAACCATTCCGTAACGTATTTAGGTAAAATCATGAGATCCAGTTTCTCCAGCTTCGCTTGCATTTAAAGGATAATCACATCTTGTCCCAAGCTAGGAGGAAGAAGCGCGTAGCATACTGTGCGTTCACCGCCATCCAACGTGGCTGTCCAGATATGCAGTGCTAAATTACTGTGCTCTGGTTCTGGGCTCTCCCAAGGAATCGTCACGTCCTACACAGAGCCACATTTCAGCCCCCCCCCCCCCCCGCCTACCATGGGGTCAGAGCCGGATTAACGTAGTAGCACAAGTAGCATATGCTACGGGCCCCGCGCTTTTAGGGGCCCCGCGCCAATAAATATGTACATAATTTTTTGGTCATCTTCTAATACGAGCGTTGATGGGAAGGAGCGAAGCTCCTGACCGGTCTGGAAGGAAAGTCCACTGACCCCCCCAGCCTCGCAATGACATGTCATTGGGCCAAAAGAGCTGGAAAGCTCGAGTGCCGCTGGTTAGAGAGAAGAAACAAAAAATACGAGCGTTAAACCAATGATCTTGTGATTTATGCCATCTTTAGCGCCTTTTCATTTGGTGTCACGACTAGAATTTAGGAAACGGAAATTTCCTGTTTTAATTGAGGTATACGGCGTGCTCGCACTCTCTTTCGATCTTGATTAAAATTTCTTGATTTGTAAGGTTAGAAAACTCAAAAAATGAGCAGTAGACACAGAGATATTGGACGTAAGTATGCTTCTGGAAGTGAAAAACGTAAAGCGAATGAAGAAAAAGAAAATAGTTACTTGTGATATCAAAAACACGTAAGCTGACCGAATATTTTGATGTTCATGGTGGTGGTACTCTAACCGCTGAAGCTGGAAGTACAGGAACAACTAGTACTAGTGCAGGCTGTGCAGCAGAAAACATACAGCAAAACCCAGTAAACACTGAGTCTGAATGTGAAAGAATAAGTGAAACGAAGAAGTACTCTAATGATATTGGTGACTGGCCGAACAATATAGATGACTGTGAGCGTGAATATTGCATATCCAAGGGAAGTGAAAAATGTCAACATGTTGATAGTGCCTTTTCTTCATCCGTGCGATTGTAGAACACTGAAAAGAAAACTCGATACTGTCAGACGTCTTATTTTACACATATTCATAAACTTACAAACAAGCAACATGTAAGAAAATGGTTATGCTATTCAGAAAGTAAAGAGCGCCTATTCTGTTTCCCATGCAAGCTTATGAGTTCAGAATGTTCATCAAAGTTTACTGTGGAAGGGTTTAATGACTGGAAAAATGCAAGCAATCTATTGCGTCGACATGAAGAAAGCTCCCCACATAGACAAACTTTAATTTCACTGTTGATGCGTAAAAACAAAGGTGAACGTGTCGATTCCCATCTTGTGAAACAAATGGACATTCAAGAAAAGTATTGGCACAAACTTCTAGAGCGAATAATTGAAGTTGTGAAGTTTTTAGCAGAACGAGGCCTTTCATTTCGTGGCAGTGATGAAATTGTTGGGTACCCTTATAACGAGAATTACTTAGGGTTGTTAGAATTACTGGCCAAGTTTGACCCTTTTCTGGCAGAGCATATAAGTACTCATGCAAACAAAGGATTTGAACATACATCATATCTATCTAAAACAACGTGTGAGGAATTCATCAATCTGATTGGATCCAGCATACTGGATCACATTCTCTGTGAAGTGAAGAAATACAAGTATTATTCCGTTTCATTGGATTCTACTCCAGATATATCTAATATGGACCAGCTGACTTTGACTCTGCGCTATGTTTTGCCATCTGGACCAGTTGAAAGATTTGTGACATTTTTGGATATGGAAGGTCATAGTGCTGAACAGCTTACTAAAAGTCTACTTAATTTTTTTAAAGGCAAATGACATTGATATTAAAGACTGCCGTGGTCAAAGTTATGACAACGCCAGCAACATGAGGGGCAAGTTTATAGGATTACAAGCACGAATTAATTGATAATGATAATTACTATGCAAATTAAAAATGTACGTGTTCAAATATGTTTGTGTTGTTTTATTGTTTTGTTTTTTTAAATATAGGGCCCCTTTCTTAACATATGCTACTGGCCCCGCACTAGCTTAATCCGGTACTTCCGTATTAGCTGCCCTTCGTTAACAAGAATAAAAATGCTTTCGTCTTGCCTGTTTTGTTTGAAGGCTTTGTTTATCTGGATAGATATAAAGAAATTACGATTCTGTGATGGACATTATTGGAAGACAACAAAATTAGTATAACCAAACCACGTGGTATTTTATATTTAGACATTCATTCATTAACTTTCAACTCACCAAGGAGCATAGACCTTCAACAAACTCATACTAAGTCCCTCCTGTCACGTGACAACATAAGCCTTCAACAAACTCATACTAAGTCCCTCCTGTCACGTGACAACATAAGCCTTCAACAAACTCATACTAAGTCCCTCCTGTCACGTGACAACATAAGCCTTCAACAAACTCATACTAAGTCCCTCCTGTCACGTGACAACATAAGCCTTCAACAAACTCATACTAAGTCCCTCCTGTCACGTGACAACATAAGCCTTCAACAAACTCATACTAAGTCCCTCCTGCTCAAGGTCTTTCTCTGTCTACCTCATCATTGTCCTTTCTGTCTCCAGTTCTCTTCTCTGTGTTTTTTGTTTGTTTGTTGTGTCTACCTCTATCTCTCTTACCCTGAGAATTCCAGAACATGGACTGCTGCTAATGCTGTCAAACAAGTTTCCTCAGTATAGGCCCTATCCATCGCCAGCGTGGTCTTCTTCTCTTCTCTTGTCGCACTGGTAATTGTCTGGTTTTTGTCATCAGTTCCTCATTAGTGAATTAGTGATATTGTCGAGACCCAAAGATGCAGCAATAGAGAATGCAGTCAGCGACCCATAGCTTGACTGCTTGCATCAGGGTCAGCGAACCAGAGCTGACCAAGACCCTACTCCACCTCCAAGTGGTGGTCCTGGAAACAGGCTGCACCACTGCAATCTGGCTGAGAGAGTAGGGATCGAAGAGGGAAGGCAAACCCGGTCACAAAAATGCCATGCTGAAGTCGGATGTGTCGTCCAAAAGGCGCAAATATCGCAGCTTCACTGTAAACTGACACAACGCAACCAACGTCCTTTTCGGGACGAACGAGGAAGAAGAAGATACCTTTTAACCTAATATTTTAATTTGCAAGTACATAGCCACCACTAAAACTGTTATTAAGTGATTATCCACTAATGTATCTATATAAACATACCACCCTTTACATCTGTTACGGGTATATGCATACCCATCATTGTGTCAATTTACCTACCAGACACTGCAAATAAAAGAGAAGCATATTAACCAAAGTCTCATGTAGTTCCCAGGGATCTATGAAGCCACAAAGAAAGGCGCTGGCAATCTCATGATGTAAAATAAATTACCACAGCAACCACTGCTGCATGGTCATGTGATTGCGTTGTGCAGGCTTCTGAAGGGAGGGGGGGGGGGCAACTGCAGCGGAGGCTCCATGCTTCATAAGGAACGCAAAGGAAAATTATGACATTAATAAACACGTTAAGTACCCAACGCTCCACAACTGACGTTAAGTACCCAACCCTCCACAACTGACGTTAAGTACCCAACCCTCCACAACTGACGTTAAGTACCCAACCCTCCACAACTGACGTTAAGTACCCAACGCTCCACAACTGACGTTAAGTACCCAACCCTCCACAACTGACGTTAAGTACCCAACGCTCCACAACTGACGTTAAGTACCCAACGCTCCACAACTGACGTTAAGTACCCAACCCTCCACAACTGACGTTAAGTACCCAACGCTCCACAACTGACGTTAAGTACCCAACCCTCCACAACTGACGTTAAGTACCCAACGCTCCACAACTGACGTTAAGTACCCAACCCTCCACAACTGACGTTAAGTACCCAACGCTCCACAACTGACGTTAAGTACCCAACCCTCCGCAACTGATTTTACCTGCAAACGTCAGATACCCCTTTTTTGTCATGGAATGCGTGTGTGTACCCTGATAATTCCCTGTTATGTTTTTCTTTCCAACAGACTTCGCCCGTTTCAGGCATTCAGATCTGTGAGGAATCCAGGGCAATAAAAACGGGGTAGATTTCCTGCGTAGCTGACGCTCATTAGAAGTTGGGGGCTCTAGAATTTCCTGCTTTATTGAAATACGCATTGTCCATACGCATGTGATTTCGGTGTACCTTGAGATCAGTGCAACTGAATGTATGTTTAGCGCACGCTCTTCTGTTCGTGATGTGTTGTTTATTTATCCGCTGTGGTTTTTGTTTTTTACGAACCAAGAAATAATATGCATACCTTTGTCTTAGTTTGAAGCTACATGGTTTAGTAAAGGTGGGTCATCTTCTTCTTCTTCCTCGATCGTCCTGAAAAGGACGTTGGTTGCGTTGTGTCTGTTTACGCCGGAGCAGTGATATCTGCACCTTTCGGTCGACACATCCGACTTCAGCACGGCATTTTTTGGGACCGGGTTTGCCTTCCCTCTGCGATCCCTACTCTCTCAGCCAGACTGCAGTGATGCAGCCTGTTTCCAGGAACACCACGTGGAGGTGGAGTAGGGTCTTGGTCAGCTCTGGTTCGCTGACCCTGATGCATTGGTTTTCTTTACTGTTTAATATTCATTTGGCTCTTCTTGTTATTTTTGTTTTAGCTGCAAATTTTCTGTTTTCGTGCGTGAATTGTCCTGATGAAGGCTTGTAACGAAACGTTACCTTTATATTAATCTTGCCATAGTAAAACTGCATTTCGCACCTGTGCGTTATCTACCTTTATGTTTGCTCGTTCTTACGGAACATCTAATTGGTTTTTTTTTTTTTTTTTGTAAAAAGAAAAAAAAAATAATTTGCCACGTTTTGGTGAGGTCACAAGGTCATCGGCTATATTTGGGTCCACGCCCAAATAAAAAATTAAAAAAAAGACAACAACAGTGTCTGGTATAATAAATGGGGGACATCTAAATGAAGAGACCTTGTACCACCATGTAGAGTCACCAGGCCTGGCTGTGAATGTCGCTGTTAGTTTTGGTGTAAGCCTAGAGGATTCTTCAACTGTGTCCGGGTCACCATCTTCTTATATGTTCCCTGTTGGTACCAGGTCAGGTATTAATTCTACAGTATTTAGCTTATGCCGCTTGTTTGTTTACGGTAGTCCGTCTTAGTGGATACATGGATATGTAGACATTCCCTTAAATGAAGAGGCAGATAAACTAGCTAAAAGAGGAGCTTCGGTGCCACAAACTGACCAGCCAGTCAACATCACTACAGCGAAACAAATAATTAAAAACAACTGTACAGAGAACTGGCTAGACACCTGGGCAATCGCTAAAAACAGAAAGACGGCTCTTAAAACATCTACTAGCACCATCTAAGAAAGATGTTATAAAGCATCTTGGACGTAAACATCAGACAAACATTTTCAGATTACTGCGAATACTGCTTACTTAACTCTTATAGAAATAGAATTGACCCCAAAGAATAGTCTAAACTGTAGACACTGCCAACACACATAAGAAACAGTGCAACATCACTTGTTGCTTTACCCATCACCGCAAGAGATGAGACAAAACTCCTCTTACCAAAAATGTCCAATCATTGAAAACACCATACATAACAGACCTAAACAGCCAATCAGAACCGCACAGTTTCACATTATGGCGTCAAAGTCACCAAGAACTAACACTCAGTGATGGCGGATCAAAGACAAAACAAGTCCGTCAAAGAATAACCTGTAATGGATATAAAGTACAGTACCATTTACGAATACTTTGGTAGTGATATAAAGTATAGTGGGTCATATTATCTTCCACGAGTATCTCCTTTTATGAAAGCATACGTGGAGAATACATTAAGAGAGTCAGCTACAAGAACATTCTAGTTATGACAAATTTTCTAAATCATCGCCGTACTTTTAGTCACATCGTCCGCTTGGCTAAGTGGTTAGTGCACTTTTCTCTTGCGGCACAATTACGAGGCCCCGGGATAGAAATCTGCTGGCGTGACTCTCCATTCTGCCCAGCTGTAAACGTGTACTTGACTCTGTTCGTGAGTTAGGGAAGGCAAAGGTAGCGTGGAAAGGAACTGGTCTGGTCACCCCCGCCTCATAAAAAAGACGACATAGTATTGGGAAATCTCTAACACTTCACTCCCCTACGGCAATATCTGATATGATACGTCATTTACCTTTAGTCCATTGTTATCGCCATCATCATTGGTTTTGATTTTTTTTAAATGTAAAGAAAGTTCACCCCCCCCCCCTTTTTTTTTCGGTCTACGCATACACTCAGGTTATAAGAGAAGAGACAGGGAAGAGTGTAACCTTGCTAGATTCTTTCTTTCATGTGATACATGCTAACTTTATTCTACCCTTCCATTCGTGTCTGTTCTCACTTATCGCTGCCCCACCCACTTCTTTTTTTTATTGACAACAAACCACTCACAACATCCACCTGCACCGAAGTGGTATTTACGAGTTAGAAGAGAAGACAGAGGGAGACTTTACGAGTTAGAAGAGAACGAACGAACGAACGAACGAACTTACTTTATTTTCAAAGGGTTAAGAATTGGGCACGCAGGCCCGTCTTACATTCTGCCCTTCTTCTCTCTGTCATCTTACATACCATATCCTTTCAATCGCACATGTATTTTGAGCATTATTTAAGCATTCAACATTATCAAGGTAAAATAATAACATAGAAGAGAATACAGTGGGAGACTTTACGAGTTAGAAGAGAATACAGTGGGAGACTTTACGAGTTAGAAGAGAATACAGTGGGAGACTTTACGAGTTAGAAGAGAATACAGTGGGAGACTTTACGAGTTAGAAGAGAAGATAGAGGGAGACTTTGCGAGTTAGAAGAGAAGACAGGGAGACTTTGCGAGTTAGAAGAGAAGACAGAGGGAGACTTTGCGAGTTAGAAGAGAAGACAGAGGGAGACTTTACGAGTTAGAAGAGAAGACAGAGGGAGACTTTACGAGTTAGAAGAGAAGACAGCGAGACTTTGCGAGTTAGAAGAGAAGACAGAGGGAGACTTTACGAGTTAGAAGAGAAGACAGAGGGAGACTTTACGAGTTAGAAGAGAAGACAGAGGGAGACTTTACGAGTTAGAAGAGAAGACAGAGGGAGACTTTACGAGTTAGAAGAGAAGACAGCGAGACTTTACGAGTTAGAAGAGAAGACAGGGAGACTTTGCATAAAAATATTTTAGTCTGTGGACACTGGGCAGCGCCTCCTCTGCACCCCCAAACGGCCGCTGACCACTTTAAAAATCCTTGACCCATTTTCTCAGCTTTCCCCTCCAGCTCTGACTAAATTGCTTCCACCTGGAGAAGGATCCGTCATGAATTACTTGAAATGAGCAGTATCGAAAAGACGCGATGAACGGGACTTGAAGCTTAGAATAGTAAAGAATTTGACTTGTAGAATAGAGGTTCATACATGGTTTTAACTGTCGACTGTTACGTAATAGATCCTTCAGACGATATACTTCATCTTTTCTAGCCGCCTCTAGACTTAGCCGCCTGGTGACATATTTTGACTAGATAAGGCGGCCGCGCACTTAGTGGCTTGTTGCAGCCCATAAGTCGTATGTGCACACATTTGAAGAACCACTGATTTAGGAGAGAGAAGATAAATCATCTGCCATCTCCACATCGCAGGTCAGAAGCAGTGGATCTTCCACACCACCTTCTGTCTCTTACTTTGAGATACACCCGAGGAGAGAGAAAAACAGAACGACACAATTTGAGTACATGGAATAATCATGACAGGAAACTTTGTACAGAGCGATACAACAGGAGACAATCTGATCATCAGAAGTGGTTCCCCTCATCGGACAAGTGTTTCGGCCTTGTATCTTCTTTATACTCTGAGTGGGGGGGGGGGGGGCACTTGGCTCATGACTCCCAAGTGTACTGTTATCTTTCCCGCCTGCGCTGCGCATTGAACCCACTCCACCTTGGTTGTAACTTTTATCTGTGCTGCTAGCTGGAGAAATTTGTTAAAATAACCATTATGATGTATATAAATTACTAAAAGTCTTACTTTGCTCTTCTTACGGAGCAGGCCTGCACCAAACATTCCCTGCTCCTGCAGCAGCGATTTCTGTGCCAATTTGTTTCACATGATGAGATTGCCAGCCCCAGGCACAACACCATATTAATCGTCTTGTGCGAATTCCCGAGGGTGCAATAGTCATATCCTTGTCTCTTCAAAGACCCCGGGACTACATGGTGCAATGCAAGTAATGGGGGGGGGGGGGGGGGGGGGGGGGGGGGGGAGGGTTGGGGGGGGGGGGGGGGGGGGGGGGGGGGGGGGGGCGGGGGGGGAGGGGCGGGGGCGGGGCGGGGAAAAGAAATATTGCACATATTCCAAAGCACCACCACATTCCTACTTCCTCCCCTCCCGCGCCCTCAAAAGCTTTCATTCACCAAACTCAGTAACATCCTAGAAACGAACAGGTCGAGATGGTTGGGCCACGTGCAGATGTGTGTAGCAGCAGTTAGGAAAAGAAAGTCAGAAAGTGTACATTAAGCAGCTGGGAGGCGTCAGACCAAAGGGAGCCAGCAATGAAGACAGACGCCATTAAGCTGGACGTACAGCTAACAAGTTTAATGAAGATGTCTAGTAATAGAGACAGGCGCACACAGGAATTTTATTGCGCGGATAAGCAAGAGGTAACTTGCTTTAACTGGGCATGTCTTGTGTAGAGGAAAGTTAATAAGACAGTGTGACGGCTACACAAGAGATGGAAACAATTTGGGAGGGAACTGCAGAAGGAGATCCTGAACAGAATCGCAACATAGCACAGGAGACAGTTCAAAAGGCAAAGAAAATTGGCTACGTTGTGGCCACAAAGCCTTCGTGTTTACTTTACCCTGTCGAAGACATCATGGCCGCAACGTTGGCAGCTATCTTTTGTCTTTTGGTCTAATAAGATGCATTACCTGTTTTCAGTTTTTAAACAAAAATTTACTCACCTTTCACCACATGCTACTGCAGTCCTCCTCATCATCTTAAAAGAGTTCAAAACATAAGCAATTAAGAATTCCAAAGGGCAGATTTCGCAAAGAGTCGTGATCGCCTTACGGCAGTCGACAAGACACATGATGATGAAGAGTACCCGAGGGATGGTCTTCTTACTGTGAAATATCTCATATTATTCTTGCAGTGAATACAGTAAATATCTCATATTATTCTTGCAGTGAATACAGTAAATATCTCATATTATTCTTGCAGTGAATACAGTAAATATCTCATATTATTCTTGCAGTGAATACAGTAAATATCTCATATTATTCTTGCAGTGAATACAGTAAATATCTCATATTGTTATTGTAGTGAATACAGTAAATATCTCATATTGTTATTGTAGTGAATACAGTAAATATCTCATATTGTTATTGTAGTGAATACAGTAAATATCTCATATTGTTATTGTAGTGAATACAGTAAATATCTCATATTATTCTTGCAGTGAATACAGTAAATATCTCATATTATTCTTGCAGTGAATACAGTAAAATACCTCATATTATTCTTGCAGTGAATACAGTAAATATCTCATATTATTCTTGCAGTGAATACAGTAAATATCTCATATTATTCTTGCAGTGAATACAGTAAATATCTCATATTGTTATTGTAGTGAATACAGTAAATATCTCATATTATTCTTGCAGTGAATACAGTAAATATCTCATATTGTTATTGTAGTGAATACAGTAAATATCTCATATTATTCTTGCAGTGAATACAGTAAATATCTCATATTATTCTTGCAGTGAATACAGTAAATATCTCATATTATTCTTGCAGTGAATACAGTAAATATCTCATATTGTTATTGTAGTGAATACAGTAAATATCTCATATTATTCTTGCAGTGAATACAGTAAATATCTCATATTGTTATTGTAGTGAATACAGTAAATATCTCATATTATTCTTGCAGTGAATACAGTAAATATCTCATATTATTCTTGCAGTGAATACAGTAAATATCTCATATTATTCTTGCAGTGAATACAGTAAATATCTCATATTATTCTTGCAGTGAATACAGTAAAATACCTCATATTGTTATTGCAGTGAATACAGTAAATATCTCATATTATTCTTGCAGTGAATACAGTAAAATACCTCATATTGTTATTGCAGTGAATACAGTAAATATCTCATATTATTCTTGCAGTGAATACAGTAAATATCTCATATTATTCTTGCAGTGAATACAGTAAATATCTCATATTATTCTTGCAGTGAATACAGTAAATATCTCATATTATTCTTGCAGTGAATACAGTAAATATCTCATATTATTCTTGCAGTGAATACAGTAAATATCTCATATTGTTATTGTAGTGAATACAGTAAATATCTCATATTATTCTTGCAGTGAATACAGTAAATATCTCATATTATTCTTGCAGTGAATACAGTAAATATCTCATATTATTCTTGCAGTGAATACAGTAAAATACCTCATATTGTTATTGTAGTGAATACAGTAAATATCTCATATTATTCTTGCAGTGAATACAGTAAAATACCTCATATTGTTATTGTAGTGAATACAGTAAATATCTCATATTATTCTTGCAGTGAATACAGTAAATATCTCATATTGTTATTGCAGTGAATACAGTAAATATCTCATATTATTCTTGCAGTGAATACAGTAAATATCTCATATTATTCTTGCAGTGAATACAGTAAATATCTCATATTATTCTTGCAGTGAATACAGTAAATATCTCATATTGTTATTGTAGTGAATACAGTAAATATCTCATATTGTTATTGTAGTGAATACAGTAAATATCTCATATTATTCTTGCAGTGAATACAGTAAATATCTCATATTATTCTTGCAGTGAATACAGTAAATATCTCATATTATTCTTGCAGTGAATACAGTAAATATCTCATATTATTCTTGCAGTGAATACAGTAAAATACCTCATATTGTTATTGTAGTGAATACAGTAAATATCTCATATTATTCTTGCAGTGAATACAGTAAATATCTCATATTATTCTTGCAGTGAATACAGTAAATATCTCATATTATTCTTGCAGTGAATACAGTAAATATCTCATATTATTCTTGCAGTGAATACAGTAAATATCTCATATTATTCTTGCAGTGAATACAGTAAATATCTCATATTGTTATTGTAGTGAATACAGTAAATATCTCATATTATTCTTGCAGTGAATACAGTAAATATCTCATATTATTCTTGCAGTGAATACAGTAAATATCTCATATTATTCTTGCAGTGAATACAGTAAATATCTCATATTATTCTTGCAGTGAATACAGTAAATATCTCATATTATTCTTGCAGTGAATACAGTAAATATCTCATATTGTTATTGTAGTGAATACAGTAAATATCTCATATTATTCTTGCAGTGAATACAGTAAATATCTCATATTATTCTTGCAGTGAATACAGTAAATATCTCATATTATTCTTGCAGTGAATACAGTAAAATACCTCATATTGTTATTGTAGTGAATACAGTAAATATCTCATATTATTCTTGCAGTGAATACAGTAAATATCTCATATTGTTATTGTAGTGAATACAGTAAATATCTCATATTGTTATTGTAGTGAATACAGTAAATATCTCATATTATTCTTGCAGTGAATACAGTAAATATCTCATATTATTCTTGCAGTGAATACAGTAAATATCTCATATTGTTATTGTAGTGAATACAGTAAATATCTCATATTATTCTTGCAGTGAATACAGTAAATATCTCATATTGTTATTGTAGTGAATACAGTAAATATCTCATATTATTCTTGCAGTGAATACAGTAAATATCTCATATTATTCTTGCAGTGAATACAGTAAAATACCTCATATTGTTATTGTAGTGAATACAGTAAATATCTCATATTATTCTTGCAGTGAATACAGTAAAATACCTCATATTGTTATTGTAGTGAATACAGTAAATATCTCATATTATTCTTGCAGTGAATACAGTAAATATCTCATATTGTTATTGTAGTGAATACAGTAAATATCTCATATTATTCTTGCAGTGAATACAGTAAATATCTCATATTATTCTTGCAGTGAATACAGTAAAATACCTCATATTGTTATTGTAGTGAATACAGTAAATATCTCATATTATTCTTGCAGTGAATACAGTAAAATACCTCATATTGTTATTGTAGTGAATACAGTAAATATCTCATATTATTCTTGCAGTGAATACAGTAAATATCTCATATTGTTATTGCAGTGAATACAGTAAATATCTCATATTGTTATTGTAGTGAATACAGTAAATATCTCGTATTATTCTTGCAGTGAATACAGTAAATATCTCATATTATTCTTGCAGTGAATACAGTAAAATACCTCATATTGTTATTGTAGTGAATACAGTAAATATCTCATATTATTCTTGCAGTGAATACAGTAAATATCTCATATTATTCTTGCAGTGAATACAGTAAATATCTCATATTATTCTTGCAGTGAATACAGTAAATATCTCATATTATTCTTGCAGTGAATACAGTAAATATCTCATATTATTCTTGCAGTGAATACAGTAAATATCTCATATTGTTATTGCAGTGAATACAGTAAATATCTCATATTATTCTTGCAGTGAATACAGTAAATATCTCATATTGTTATTGCAGTGAATACAGTAAATATCTCATATTATTCTTGCAGTGAATACAGTAAATATCTCATATTATTCTTGCAGTGAATACAGTAAATATCTCATTATTCTTGCAGTGAATACAGTAAATATCTCATATTATTCTTGCAGTGAATACAGTAAATATCTCATATTATTCTTGCAGTGAATACAGTAAATATCTCATATTATTCTTGCAGTGAATACAGTAAATATCTCATATTGTTATTGCAGTGAATACAGTAAATATCTCATATTATTCTTGCAGTGAATACAGTAAATATCTCATATTGTTATTGCAGTGAATACAGTAAATATCTCATATTATTCTTGCAGTGAATACAGTAAATATCTCATATTATTCTTGCAGTGAATACAGTAAATATCTCATATTGTTATTGCAGTGAATACAGTAAATATCTCATATTATTCTTGCAGTGAATACAGTAAATATCTCATATTATTCTTGCAGTGAATACAGTAAATATCTCATATTATTCTTGCAGTGAATACAGTAAAATACCTCATATTGTTATTGTAGTGAATACAGTAAATATCTCATATTATTCTTGCAGTGAATACAGTAAATATCTCATATTGTTATTGCAGTGAATACAGTAAATATCTCATATTGTTATTGTAGTGAATACAGTAAATATCTCGTATTATTCTTGCAGTGAATACAGTAAATATCTCATATTATTCTTGCAGTGAATACAGTAAAATACCTCATATTGTTATTGTAGTGAATACAGTAAATATCTCATATTGTTCTTGCAGTGAATACAGTAAATATCTCATATTATTCTTGCAGTGAATACAGTAAAATACCTCATATTAGTCTTACAGTGAAACATCTCATATTATTATTATTACAGTTCAATCTCATATTATTCCTGAAGTGAAATATCTCATATTATTTGTAGTGAATTTCAAATACAATATCTAAATTAATATATAACAATATAGGGCATAAAGGCAAAATAAGAAAGTATAAAAGAAATTTCGGCTAGAACGCGTGGTTATCGCCTATGCCTTCAGATTATTAATTGCTAACGCATAAGACGAACAAAACGGTACTCAAATTTTCAAATTCGTCCTTGACACCACTTTTCCTAGTTCTAAGAAAACATCTGCTTACAAATGCATTGTAGAACGAGGAGGGGCAAGGAGATGAAAATGCAAATACGTTTCGCATTGATTTTAAACTAAAAGCCAACTATAGCAAGTGGCAAGCCTTGCCTTAGGGGTTCCCCCCAAAATACGATGAAAAAGTTAGAACATGTAGACGACACGTGTCACTAAACGACTTTAGCTCTTATTAGGAATGACGAAATTCTATCGTAAGTACAGAAGACATCCCCTAGTATGGAAGTGAACGGTGGTAACAGCAAATACACGACTATCATAGAAAAATACATATTTTGAACGAAGCCACTTAGCCCCATTAAACTTATATATTCGGGTACCTTAGGACTTGCTGACAAAGAATATGTTATGTGTTTCGCAAATAGTCCATTAATTAACAAATTATACCCAAAATACTATAGTGGAGTTGACTGACAGCACAAGATCATATCTGCTTAATTTTTTTTATGGCATGTTTGGAAAACACTGCTTTGGGGGAAATGAGGCCAACAAGTTAGATACGATTTGATTGGCTGTAGTAAAATGTAAGGCGAAACATTATTGGGTGACCTGGAAATACAAATATTGTTGTTAATGGAAACGTATAGGATGGATAGTTTTTTTCAAAGGCTCATGTAAACATGGCCTGATTGGTTAGAACGTTAGATATGGTCAAGTAGAAGCGTCGGTTCACTGCCATTTTTGAAAATAAATTCTGTGAAAATCAAGTACGTTGAGAACAGGCTAAGAATTTTCTAATAAAGGAAAAGCCTGGACAAAGGCAGATCGAAAATGTGCCAGATTCTATTGCCTAGTCATCGTTTTACTTGTGTTATTTCCGTACATCTGTGGTAAGATTGATTTTCTTAATATTTTATTTAAAATAAAATTTGAATGTGAGATACTGACATACGATTATAAGTAAGTGAGTCTAGGGCAGACTCAAAACAGAGTCTAGAGATAGATCCAGCATATGAAAGACTATCAGAGAGGTGTAGACCAACTAAATTATATAGGATTATCATCAGGAGCATAATACCTATCCTATGGTATGGACAACAGATTATTGCTGGAATTGCAGAGGCGTTGTAACTATTAGGGGAGAGGAGTACTGGTATACCTGGTCACATCAAAAGAAACTGGTGAAAGGGATTGTCGTAAAGAGCTGATCGTGCATGTTTGTTTGTAATGTGCCTGTCCTGGTTGTTGAGTATTAGTGTAGGCTGTTGATTACGAAGGAGGCATATCCTTCTGATTTCAGAGGTATTTGGTTGCTGTCAATAACTGGTGCCAGACTACAGTGGGCCGATATATTCATGCCACAGTCTTGCCTTTTTCGGAGACAACTGTAAACCACCATCATTCTTGAAGAAGTGGGAGCTGAAGGTTGTCGTTCAGCGAAGTGCAGGAAGATTCCTACAGCATATTACCAAGTTAGGTGCATGTTTCGGCACCTGGTCGCTCAACTAACATTATATTAGAAAAGAGACTGGGGAATAGTGATATAAACATTCCATTAGTGTCCATAAAAACTTACTAACAACGTGCAGAGATGATGATAGTAAACAATCAACCAGTGTATACTAGAAGTCACCTCAGTTAAACAATACAACTACACCCTTATATAATAATATATGTATTATGGACAGAAGATCCATTGTATAAATTGATTGATGTAATTAATTGCTATGATTTCACTTTGATTGTCAGTCCTGATTCCAAATAAATCAGATTCAGGACAATAAATTGAAAAACCTTAACTTTCAACCACAGACTTACTAAAGATAGTCTTTTAAAGTGTAGTTTGTATGTGATTGTCGTGGCACTGTTGTGTTGTAGTAGAAAATAAAATAATTTGTGTAATTGTTTATATGTTTAGTTGGTTAATGCAACCTTACACTACATTTCATAACCCTAGACACCAAACGTAGTCGTCTTACAGTCTATCTAGAATAAGTCTGAATGAGATCATAGTGGTGGTAGTAGAAAGGTGCCCTGGAAATTTACTCTAATATTTATTATATTCAGGGACATTCACAGCTGACCTCATTCAGTACACTAAGATTTCTTTACAACAAACTATATTAACATCAACCCACCATATTATCCATGCAACAAATACAATAAAATAGCTCATATGATATTCTTCCTGTGAAATATCTCAAGAGGTTCTCAACTTATAAGGAGAAAAGACAATCACAATCATAATTAATGTCTCAGTCCTAAAGGTCTTTTACATTTGGGCATTGTCGCATAGAGATTATGATCAATAAATTTTCAATATTCTCTTCTTTTTTTCTACCCGTGTCCTCTATTTTATTATCACTCTTTATCCTTTTCCTGTGTTCTTCGCATTCGTACGTTTGCGACTATAAACATTACTATTTTCCCATTCAAACTTTCGCCTGGTTTCGGTTTCTCATTTAGAAACGCAGTAGATTACCTAACGTGTCAGCCCCTTGCACGAGATAATTTTAGGTGGGATTTCAGTCTATCAGACATGATGAGCAGACAAATTGTCTACATTTGCAGCTGTCACGAGAGTTTTTCGTCAGGCTAGCTCCCGGCGAAGTGTGAAAATTGCCCTCTGCAGTGGAGACGGGTCGTCTAGCATTCGCATCTGACATGAGCGCTCACTGTCCGATAGTTAGACGGAGGTGTGAATCGCGCTAGCCATGCTCGCTCAGAGCAGACAGAATGTCTGGCATTTCGCCTCTGACACGCGCGCTCACGGTCAGATAGTTAGACGGAGGTGCGAAGACGCACGTTTGGCAGTGATGAGCAGCGTCTAAGCAGACGTAGGTGTTAAGACGGAAAGGGGAGATTATTTTGTTTTGCGAAATAAGTTGGGACCCCTTTGTCTGGTTTAAGATCTTAACCTGAGTTTGAAACTTGATTTCACTCATTCTCCATTTGCAGTAGACGTGGTCACTTCGTTCTAGATACTTAAACTTATAAGTGAACCTCTTAGTTTCGTTGTGATACCGTAGTTCTGTGTTGGGGTAAATATTATATTAAGTATCTAATAATTTGTGAGTGATTAAGTGTTAAATCGCCTATGTTTCACTAGTTCTTTTGTGCAGAGTGAATTAAAAATAAGTCTGTTATATTCTCTAGTCGACGAGTTACAGTGGTAAAACAGAATAAATTATAATTTCTAGCTTAAAATCATGTAGCTATAATGAATTTAATTTAACTGCTAAATAATCAGACGAGAATAATTTTTCTAAACTAACTTATAAATGCTAGATGCCCCATGAGTGTTGACGGAATACGTATGTATTCCTAATTCATGATGATTGATTTTTATATATAACTTATTTCACGGGAAAGTTTAAACGTCAAGTCAAGCTCTACGCTTGCAGTTCAAAATGTAAGTTATATTGAGTACATAATATGTAAAATATTTCATATGTGTTTTTTTTCTTTATTCAGTGAATACTAGGGTAACCCAACTTTGCCGGCGTTTAGTATAGAGACATACCTATGAGAAACATAAACATTTTGTATCTTTAACAACGTGGGTTTTTCAAGTAACACCTGTCTGACAGGGCGTGTACCTTCAGAGATAGACAGAATACCAATCCCACTAACGGGGTTTTTTTTTTAGAATAAATGCTTATACTGGGCCTTTGAGCCAGATCATATTTCTTCACAAACTCTAATGTACATGCTGCCTTGTGGCGAGAAATAATTACAGAAAAAACATTAACTTTTCCGACATTATTTGACCAAGTGTGCGGTGAACCAAGATTATCTGTTGAGAGAAGTTGTCCACCGGTCATCTTCCTAATTAAGGGAAACTTCGTGTTCTGACACTGTGTGCCCGCTGAAAAACCAAACTCTTAACTCGTGAATAAGTGACATTAACTTAAATCTGTAAAGAAAGAACGATCGCCTGAAGGGGACGCTCCCCGGACACGTTGAATGAAACCAATATCTGCAGAGCTGGGTATCCGCTTCATCCACAAATAGACAGATTAAACGAAGTGTACACTAAGGCTTGCGCCAGACGGCGAACAACAGCACGATTGTAGGTAAGGTTGTGTGAGTCAGGGCCCTGATGAAAGAACCGAGTGAAAGTAGACTGAAGGATGTTCTTCGTTTGATTCGCTCACTTTGTAACTTTCCTTATGCAAGATTTTGTTGCTAAACTATATTTTTCCTTAGAATAGATACTGCTATCAAAGTCAGTTCATACCTTCAAAAGGGGAAAATATTAGACCCAAATCATATGTATCTGTGACTCTTTGGGCTATCATCGTTCTCCTAACGGGACTGTGGGCTAAACATCGAGGGAAGATCATAACTGTGGGGCTATCATTTCTTGTAGAAATTCCTTGATTTTTATGACTATTTGTATATGCTTTGATGTAATTTTATGTGTTGTGATGGGATTTTAGATGATAATTAAAACTGCCCTTAAACTTAATCAGCGTGTTGGTCAGCTCGTTCTAGAATATCTATATAATCATCTGTTATAGTTTTCCCACGTCTGTACGTCTAACTGTCGTCCTGTATGTCCGTGCACGTGATTGGATAGAATATATATATGATATATATATATATATATGTGTTTAGACTGTCTGACTCCTCTAAATCTGTCGTAGAAGATAGGTGAAAGAGAGAAGATTTCTCGATTTCAGAGACAGCCTCTATCACAGTCTACCATCCCACTCGTGAAATCTATTTCTACTATTATCTCTCACTGTGGCTATCACCCAACCTAATCTATTCAGAAGGGACCAGCCCAAGTCTTAATTCCCCTATCAAAAATCTACGACAGACATGCGCCCTAATATAACCGATAGGTTGAACGGGACGCGCCTCGCCAATACGAGGCAAAAGTTTTCCATTAAAAAATAAATAATAATAAGGAGAAAAAATGAGAAAGAGCGAGAAGAGCTGAATAGTTTAGAAACCAACAACATTATAATAGATCACAATTAAAGTTAGTCTCAGTCAGCAAGTGAGAATGCGTGAAGAAGGGAAACGCAGAACATATATGTCCTATCGTACAAGCATACAGAATTTTTAAATTAGCTGGAGGGATAGTGTGTGTGTGTGGAGGTAGATTCTTAAATTAAGCTCAGATGCAGTAATATACGTCTTTAAGAAACAAACATAGACAATAAAATAGAGAAACTGTACAAAAGAATTCAATCTATGTAATTCATGAGGGGAAGGGGTCTCTGAGCAAACGAACAAACAGCAGGACTACTACAGCCTCAAGTGTCCTATATATAAAATCCCAGCTTTTTCTGTCAGTGCGTAACGCCACGGGATGCAACTGCGGTTGAAAGTTAGACATTAATTGTATTGTTTCCCTTATATGTACTCTCCCGAAAATAGTAACATTTACCAAAGAAGAATGCGCAAATGACGGTGTTCACAAAAATATATTTATATTTATAGAATGTGTGATCCCGTATACACACATTGGGATCCTCGCTGCTGCTACGTAGTTCGTGTACTGTGGTGATGCACAGTGGGTTTTTTAAAATACTTTTGAATAAGTAAATTGTCGTTAGGTATTGGTGCTTTTGAATTTAATTCCCGTCTTATGACGGGCTTGTACACTAGTGTATTAAGAAGCGATTAATATAACGTTTTGCATGGGGTTAGGTATTGGTGCTTTTGAATTTAATTTCCGTCTTATGACGGGCTTTTACACTAGTGTATTAAGAAGCGATTAATATAACGTTTTGCATGGGGCTGGCTATGTCATCATGTAAAAAGATCGCCACACAAACCACGGATGCAAGAGCACATTAATAATTTACTAGGGTGGCCATATCGTGTTTAACAAAAAGAGGACGTTTTCTGACTTTTTGACGTAGAAAGGAGGACAATACATGGCAAAAAGTAGGACAAAAAAGGGACTTGTTAATTTCAATTTATTAATGCATTTTTCCGATAAACATGATCTTCCATTATAAAGGTAGACAAAAAAAAAAAAAAAAACAAAAACAAAAAAAAAAGAAATAAAATATCCTTATAAATGTATGTTTTTAAATCATTTTAACTGTCCACATATTAACCAGTTCACAGTTATTATTATTATTATTATGTTAATATTATTATTTTATTTCTTTTTGCGGACAATATCTTCTTTAACATTTCAGTCTTTTCTTTTGAATAATCATTGATTTGACAGCATAGCACTTTTTTGAAATTTTACTGCGGAAGCAAAATTACATTGATGGAATCCACATAGAAACTGTTTCTGTATTTTGTCCAGTGACCTTTGTCGTGGTTGAGTTAAAGTGAAAAGAGTAATTGTCGAGTTGGACAATAGTAGTGAAATCGACAATGGTAGTGGACTGACAGAGTTATAGATTACACGAAGATAAGGTGTAAATAGGAGGTGGACTTGAGACAACCTGGGAGAAGATTTATTAAAATTATCTCTCTCTCCAAGCCTCAACACACTTATAGTCTAAGCACCGCCTGCTCTTCCTCTTTTCTCTGGTTCATAAATAGAGACTATAGTAAAGAGCTTGAAAAAAAATGGTAATTATGGATGAAAGGGTCGTGAACAGCACATTAATAAATGAGTAAACCTTACTAAAAGAAGAAAATGTATGAAAATAATGCATATCAGCACAAACAACATAAATTTTACAGCAATAATCACAAATATGCAAATACACACCAACGAACACACAGACCACCAACATAAAACCTGTAGAACACAGAGAGATAAATAAATAGAGTGTCAGTCTGTCCGCTTTCGTGGGACCGAATGCGCTAGCTCCAGAATGTGTCTTACGTGTAGATATCCTTCAAGGTGATGGAATAACATACATAACTTTCCTGTAGGTGCTAATCGTTGGTGACCCCTAATTGCGCGAGGGGGACCGGAAGACTCTGTCTATCTCCGGCTAACCGCTCATAAGTGCGAGGTTTTACATAACCCAGAAATACACACAAGACGAAGTTACTTGAGGACAGGGTCCCATGCGCTCTTATCCGGCGCTAGAATTTTTCTTGCGTACTTGATAGTAAATCCGGTTTGGGCTGGCTTGACTGTGATTTGACTGAGTGCTCCGTTTAAGCACACAAAGTCTGGTGATATTAAATTCTGCTATAGGCGCTGGGCTGCTTGATAGCGGGAAGCCGCAATGCTCTGACTGGTAATCCAAAGGCGAGTAGGAAACTACTACTGCACTACGGTTTCAGATGTTGCGTTGGCTCGTTGCACACTGCGTGAGCTTAATTTCCCGTTAGAAAGAATGGCGTTGACAAAAAGGGTTTTGTTTCAGGTATTGCGGGTGACGACTCGTAGTGCAAATTGCGTCCAGGAGCCGTGAGAGCGATGAGAATGTTACGTTCGTCGCCTGACTGGACTCTTTCGATGGCAAATGTAGTATTTATGTCCTGAAACTGAGACCCAAAAAGACGACCTTTACATCAAGCAAACAATAAATTACACTAACGTTATACAAAACAGTTATGTTCCACTATGGGATTTCAATTATTGTAATCATTGCTATGATAGTTTAGGGCTGTCTTTAACCATATAAGTCTCCTGTTCCTTCCACTCTATCAATTATCAGCATGCGCCCGCTTAGGCTAATATATTTTGTACACCCATATACCTGTCAGTAAATGTTCTGATAGCACAATCTACTCCTCTTGTTCCAACTCAACATACAGGAAACCTAACCCTGTAGTTACAGCTGAGTGGATATGCTATACACCCGTGTGTTACCGGGGCCCGAAAGGGGAGCAAAGAATAGTAACACTGCACCCTACCACGCATGTCGTAAAAAGCGACTAAGGAGGTGTCGCAAAATTGGTTTCAAGTCATTGCAAATGGGTTCAGTTAGATTTATAAACCCATCTACGATCGAGTGACCGCTTTCAAAATGGCGGCGTATCAGCGAAATGTATATCGGACAGAGGAAATCGCCAACGATAAATAAAAACAGAAGGGAATCCGTATGAAAAGGATTTTACATTTCAGTACAGGGAAGGATGGTGTATAACTGCATATAAGATGGAACGGTAGGAAGTTCTCATTTACGGAGATATATGCGTATTTCGGCTGCCCACAGTTACGCTAAAAGCATGTAAACCCACTTCTGTTCTAAATATTAAAATCAACAAATAACAGTTTGGGAAATTACATGGATAGGAAGATAGAGTTTTATCAGCTGTATAAAACTAGATAAGATGGAACTATATGGATATTATATATGCCGAGAATGATAAAGGCAAAATTTCAGTCGACGCACAGTTCGGCCGAAATCACTGTTCGGGAAGGATTTTTCAGGCTTAGGTTTAAGCTGTGACGTCGGTACTCTCCGATACGTCCGCGCTATACGTATTTAAAGCGTATCGGTAAACTGAGCTACAGACAACGAAAGAGGGTTCAGACAGACTGGAGGCAGAGTTTCGCCACGACCCATGAATTGTGAGCGGATCGCCAGAAACATTTTTAAGTCCAGTATCTGAAGTCTGAGGGTAAGCGAAATTATGATAACTACCGTGTATAATATTTGTTATTTCAGGTTCATACAGAATTCACAAAATATGCCTGTATAATATTCATTGATATAACGTATTATTATTTTAATATGATTTATTCATGTGCATTATGAATGAGTGTTGCTTGTACAAAAAGTAATCACAAATAGCCCCACGGCCTAATGAAGTTATATTTATCATATTGCTTTATCGCTTACGAAGATAAAGGCAGTCCCATGGCAGAGATTGTCATAGGGAAATGAAGTGTTAGTTAGAAACTTCATCATGGAAGATCCCAGTTTACGAGGTTAAGGTGACTAGTCCCCTTCCTCGCTGCCTTTGCCTTCCCTAGTTCGAGCGCACAACTTCGTACCCATTTACAGCTAGTAAACTGGAGTGTTCTACAGCCAGTTTCAGTAGAAAGCAACCTGATCACGTGGTCACTCACTTTCTTTATTTATGTATTACTTTTGTGTAGATGCTAAGGATAGCATCAGTATTTGAATTCGTACTTGATATGATTTGGAAGGATCAAGTTATAGAATATGAAGGGATGTATAGGAGCGGAATAAACCAGATGATGTTTATTACTGATATGTTAATATTAATTCTATATCATTGAACTGATGTTACTTGCTATGACTGTATAACTTTGACACCTGATGACTGACTTGTCTGACTTATGTGCTAGTCAGTTACACTTAATTGAAATGTTAATATTAATGCTATATCACTGAAATGATGTCCTTACTTACTATGATTGTATAACGGTGACATCTGATGACTGACTGGTCTGACATCTGTGCTAGTCAACTACAAGTCTAGCCAGATACTAGCCAAGGCTGATATGTTGCAGGTTCCATGAAATAACTCAAACCAGACTGTCCAGTATCAGAAGCCGGTGTCAGTTCATCCGAGGCAATCCCACAAAAGTGCAGGACCCCAAAGAGTGAACTTCAACTGGTCATTGGCATCCCTACTGTTGGGCCTACCAAGTCTGATATCAGCAAAGGACAGTTTCAGCAGTATCAAGTTGGAAAGATAAGTGTCCTGTTTGACACTGACCACCTATACATGTGAAACAGCCAATAGTTGAAAACAATAAGTAACCATACAGAAACTCAGTCAACTGATGACAGTTATCCTTAAATTCAAAGGACTAATAACAGTGATTTCAGTAACTTTATTATTTAAGATCTTGAAGTCTAAACAGACAATAATAGTAATTGTGTGAATACATATATATATATATATATATATATATATATATATATATATATATATATATATATATATATATATATATATATATATATATATATATATATATATATATATATATATATATATATATATATATATATATATATATATATATATATATATATGTGTGTATGCTCTTTTCCAACTAGCAGAAATAGAATATTAGTGTAATTATTAAACTGTTTTAACTGTACCTGAGGATTTATTCACTTCTTCCATTTTGTGGGTTCAGTGAATGTACATTTTACTTATCCCCTAGAATAAAGTAATCATAAGATAGTCACAGGGAGGAGACACCTTAAATCCTGGTACTACTTCTTACCAACTGGGCCAGGGTTTTCACAGTCTGACTATTGTTATGATAACAATATACCAGTGCTTATTTCGAAGACTGGGGTATTACTTGTAAGGTCAGAACTCTTTACTGGCTTACTCTTACATAATAAATAATTTTAAATAACCTCCCGCTACAGTGGGGGCTCGTCTGCGGGATATATCTTTGATATTCCTGAGCCAACTTTCTATTTCTGCTGTGTAGAAATTTGGTTTTGTAAATTTTTTGGAAAGAGTAACATAGTAGGAAATATATAATTTTTTAGGAGTACCATTGAGTACAGATAAAGAAAGCTGTTTCATATATGGTGAAGTCAGTTTAAT
This sequence comes from Oreohelix idahoensis, assembly GCA_024509875.1. Taxonomy (NCBI): domain Eukaryota; kingdom Metazoa; phylum Mollusca; class Gastropoda; order Stylommatophora; family Oreohelicidae; genus Oreohelix; species Oreohelix idahoensis. The sequence continues at coordinate 131,029 of JAMPIV010022934.1, forward strand.
TAACTTTAATTTTAACTAAGTTAATTATATTGTAGTAAATTAGTTTGAGTAAGATCGCTTGCCCTACTAGACTACAGATACATCATGGCTGACTTGGTCAAATTTAGGTCTGCTACACTGCAGGTGGGAAAAGAGCTTGGCATGGATGGTGATGCTCTGATCCGGTATGTCACGACGGAATGTGAAAAGTACACTGAGAGAGAAGCAAAGCAATTAGAAGCAGAGAGAGAAGCCAAGAAATTAGAAGCAGAGAGAGAAGCCAAGAAATTAGAATTAGAAGCAGAGAGAGAAGCCAAGAAATTAGAAGCGGAGAGAGAAGCCAAGAAATTAGAAGCTGAGAGAGAAGAAAGGAGGTTACAAGCAGAGAGAGACCATGAGCTGAAAATGAGACAGCTTGAACTTGAACTTCAGGCTGGGACTAGCACCCATGGTAATAGCTCACCTCATTCTGAGAATAGCTCTTTTCAGAACATGGCAAATGGAGCCATGAACTTCCACCTAGATCCATTTGTTGAAAAGGAGGACGCAATTGAGTCATACCTGGATAGGTATGAAAGGCTAGCCTCTACATATGGACTGGAAAAGGAAAAATGGAGTCTAAAGTTATCCCAGGGATTGAGAGGTATTGCATATGATGTGTTTCTGAAACTCCCCAAAGAAGATCAGGAAAATTATGAAATACTAAAGCAAGCCTTACTGATCCGGTATGAAAAGAACTCTGAGGCATATAGGAAGAAATTTAGAACTTCTAAACCTCTACCTGGAGAAACATATAACCAGTTCTCAGCTAGGCTAGAAACGTATTTGTTGAAATGGAGTAGTTTAGGTAAGTATCAGAAAACCTACGAGGATCTGAAAGAAATGGTTATGTTAGAGCAAGTGAAAGATTCCATGTCTCAAGAAATGAGGAAATTCCTTATGGAACAAGGAGCAGAGAGGCTGGAAGACATTTTGAAATGTGCAGAGAGATACCAAGCAGCTCAAGCTGAATTGATAGGAACAAAAAGGAAGCAGGTAGAAGGATATAAGCCACCACCGCAGAATACCGATTTTGACCAGATGGATCAACCACACAGATACAAGCAAAGATTTGATAATAAGGACAAGAACCCTCAGACTCAGGAAAAGAAACCCTACAAACAGGGAGATAAGTGGTGCAAATTTTGTAAGATGAGCAACCACAACACTGATGAATGTGGGAGGAAAAAAAACCCCTTCATCATGCTGCATGTCTACAGGTGAGGACTTCTGTTAGGAAGGAACTGACTGTGAGTCAGAATAGCCTCCATCACCCACCTACCCAGGAGATAGTGACTGTGAATGGCAAACAAGTCACAGGAATGTATGACACAGGTTTGTCCTATGACGCAGTCGTGTGTGCATCTCTGGTGTGCCCTGAACAAATCACCACAGAAACAGTAGAGATTCAAGGGCCACTAAAAGGAACATCACCCCTTACATTACCCATAGCAAAGATTCATGTCAGTTGTCGCTATGTGGAAGGGGAGATAAATGCAGCTGTGATAGATGATCCCTTTTACCCCCTAATGTTGGGGCGTAAATATGTTTTCTTAGGAGACCCTGTAAAACCTATGGTTATGGCAGGAATCCAGACCAAGGCTGACTCCAGGAACATAGAGAGGGACACCAACGTAAAATTTCATTCAACTGAAATGAAACGGGCTCAAGAAGCAGACAGCACGTTGAAGCCTTGTTTTGGCAAATTATCAAAAACACATAAAGCTCCAAGGAAAGGACATTTCTATATGGAACATGGACTCTTGTACAGGAAAGCTGGAAGAGGGACGAAAAGTCATGGTCAAATCGTTGTACCATCCACCTATAGGAATAAGGTTATAGGCTGGGGACACATATCAACTTTGAGTGAACACCTGGGTAATGGTGCCACAAAACAAAGAATAGCCACCCAGTTCTACTGGCCAGGTATTACGGAAGACATAAATCAGTATGTAAATTCCTGTCCAGAGTGCACCTATGTAGATTCAGAAAGTCGACGGAAGAGTCTTCATCAAAAATCTACAAGCAAACCAGCAATCAGGGGTACTCCCGAGATTTGCACGGGAGGGGAAAGGAAACATCCCACACAGGTTCAATTGCAGTCTGAACCCCATGCGCTGGAAAAAAGGAACAAATCATGTAGCGAAAATCAAAAACCTACGGATTTGCGAGGGAAAACCACATCCAACTATCATCGAAAAGAGGGCGGTAAACTTCATGGGAAACCTACCGACCCCGTTTCACCAGCAGTAAGAGCCTGGATGAAAAGCCGAACCGGAAGGAGAGAGATAGTAAAGGATGAATATATTATTGGAAAACAGAATGTGGGCGCAGATTTTCTTAGTCGCCATCCCACAGAGCTTGAGGAGGATAGAAAGAAGGAAAACTAACCTCGGAATGGTCGATTTGCAATTGTCTTGTACCCAATAGTTAAGCTAGATATCATCCAGCTTAAAATATGGGGGAGCTATGTCGCAAAATTGGTTTCAAGTCATTGCAAATGGGTTCAGTTAGATTTATAAACCCATCTACGATCGAGTGACCGCTTTCAAAATGGCGGCGTATCAGCGAAATGTATATCGGACAGAGGAAATCGCCAACGATAAATAAAAACAGAAGGGAATCCGTATGAAAAGGATTTTACATTTCAGTACAGGGAAGGATGGTGTATAACTGCATATAAGATGGAACGGTAGGAAGTTCTCATTTACGGAGATATATGCGTATTTCGGCTGCCCACAGTTACGCTAAAAGCATGTAAACCCACTTCTGTTCTAAATATTAAAATCAACAAATAACAGTTTGGGAAATTACATGGATAGGAAGATAGAGTTTTATCAGCTGTATAAAACTAGATAAGATGGAACTATATGGATATTATATATGCCGAGAATGATAAAGGCAAAATTTCAGTCGACGCACAGTTCGGCCGAAATCACTGTTCGGGAAGGATTTTTCAGGCTTAGGTTTAAGCTGTGACGTCGGTACTCTCCGATACGTCCGCGCTATACGTATTTAAAGCGTATCGGTAAACTGAGCTACAGACAACGAAAGAGGGTTCAGACAGACTGGAGGCAGAGTTTCGCCACGACCCATGAATTGTGAGCGGATCGCCAGAAACATTTTTAAGTCCAGTATCTGAAGTCTGAGGGTAAGCGAAATTATGATAACTACCGTGTATAATATTTGTTATTTCAGGTTCATACAGAATTCACAAAATATGCCTGTATAATATTCATTGATATAACGTATTATTATTTTAATATGATTTATTCATGTGCATTATGGATGAGTGTTGCTTGTACAAAAAGTAATCACACAAATAGCCCCACGGCCTAATGAAGTTATATTTATCATATTGCTTTATCGCTTACGAAGATAAAGGCAGTCCCATGGCAGAGATTGTCATAGGGAAATGAAGTGTTAGAAACTTCATCATGGAAGATCCCAGTTTACGAGGTTAAGGTGACTAGTCCCCTTCCTCGCTGCCTTTGCCTTCCCTAGTTCGAGCGCACAACTTCGTACCCATTTACAGCTAGTAAACTGGAGTGTTCTACAGCCAGTTTCAGTAGAAAGCAACCTGATCACGTGGTCACTCACTTTCTTTATTTATGTATTACTTTTGTGTAGATGCTAAGGATAGCATCAGTATTTGAATTCGTACTTGATATGATTTGGAAGGATCAAGTTATAGAATATGAAGGGATGTATAGGAGCGGAATAAACCAGATGATGTTTATTACTGATATGTTAATATTAATTCTATATCATTGAACTGATGTTACTTGCTATGACTGTACAACTTTGACACCTGATGACTGACTTGTCTGACTTATGTGCTAGTCAGTTACACTTAATTGAAATGTTAATATTAATGCTATATCACTGAAATGATGTCCTTACTTACTATGATTGTATAACGGTGACATCTGATGACTGACTGGTCTGACATCTGTGCTAGTCAACTACAAGTCTAGCCAGATACTAGCCAAGGCTGATATGTTGCAGGTTCCATGAAATAACTCAAACCAGACTGTCCAGTATCAGAAGCCGGTGTAGTTCATCCGAGGCAATCCCACCAAAGTGCAGGACCCCAAAGAGTGAACTTCAACTGGTCATTGGCATCCCTACTGTTGGGCCTACCAAGTCTGATATCAGCAAAGGACAGTTTCAGCAGTATCAAGTTGGAAAGATAAGTGTCCTGTTTGACACTGACCACCTATACATGTGAAACAGCCAATAGTTGAAAACAATAAGTAACCATACAGAAACTCAGTCAACTGATGACAGTTATCCTTAAATTCAAAGGACTAATAACAGTGATTTCAGTAACTTTATTATTTTAGATCTTGAAGTCTAAACAGACACTTAATATATATAATTGTCTTTAAGTGATGACATTTATCAGATATATACTAAAAACCGTGATATATTTTTAACATATATATATAATGAAGTCTAAACAGACAATAATAGTAATTGTGTGAATACTTTTATATATATATATATGTGTATGCTCTTTTCCAACTAGCAGAAATAGAATATTAGTGTAATTATTAAACTGTTTTAACTGTACCTGAGGATTTATTCACTTCTTCCATTTTGTGGGTTCAGTGAATGTACATTTTACTTATCCCCTAGAATAAAGTAATCATAAGATAGTCACAGGGAGGAGACACCTTAAATCCTGGTACTACTTCTTACCAACTGGGCCAGGGTTTTCACAGTCTGACTATTGTTATGATAACAATATACCAGTGCTTATTTCGAAGACTGGGGTATTACTTGTAAGGTCAGAACTCTTTACTGGCTTACTCTTACATAATAAATAATTTTAAATAAACAGCATGTGACATTACAAAAATAAATCGTATGCGCCCTTTGGGGAACAACACTAACATCCCACAAATGAATACATAGAAAGTGCAATGTTCTTGCTATAATAATAATACAGTTGTGACTGAATCAAAAGATATAATGTTTTCCAAGCCTGGTGACTGCTTTCTGTGAAAGTTATGACTAGTGTCTAGCTACACAAATCGGCATATACTGATTCCACCCAGCCACTAGAAGTTTCTATCAAAAGGAATAAGTGACTATCTCCTATAATTCAGAGTTATAGTGCCTGTATCTCACTATTCAGTTTTAAGTGAAAAACCCACACCTCTGACATTTTCTTACATTAATGACAGTTAATTCAGCCAACTCTTAACCCAATGGTAAGCATTGTATGGACTGATTCTACGCCTAGTGAGTATCTGTTATCGTAAGTTTATCATTTAACCCATTATAAACCATAACTGCTTAAGCACCACTCAACTAAGGCGGTAGACGGCGCTACATTATCACGGAATTAATTCCCGGGAGAAGTCCTCAAAATGAATTCAATTCACATTCCTATCAGATATATATAAAAAAGGCTAACATGAATATGTATATTATAAGAGATGTCTACTCACCCCGAGAAATGCCGAGAACATAGGCAAATAACAGTTAGTTCCGTGTTATTGTCTGCCTTATTCTCATTGTGGTTCTCTCGGGCAGGAAATATTTTACAAGTGTGTCTGCCTGATTAAAACCATCTACTCTTATAGTTTACAAATAACGCTACCCGGACACCTGGCCTGGCGTATAGCGTAATCAAGAGTAAGACAAAAAGTTATCTAGAGGCATACATCAGAAGCCACAAACCGCGAGAAGATTCCCCAGATAGACAATACATAATATTATGAGCTCTAACTGCTCGTCTAAGGGGCAAAACCCAAAAAGACCAACCGCTGGTTTTATCTCCCCCTGAATCGGAGATCAAAACCGGTTTCCCCAGCCTCAAAGGGTACCAGCCGCTAGCGGGCCGTTTCTTCACGGAACCCCTCTCGGCTCGTGATCAAACACTTTGAGCGCAAGAGATATTCCCCTGGTCAGACAAACCAGGTGCGCTTAGGTAACATTATCGTTAGCTGACCGCTGCTGGCCAGTGGGGAATTTATACTGAAGGCCAGAACGTAAACAAACCGCGGGGTGGGGTCTGCGAAAGGGAAAAATGGGCCACGCAGGTAGAATCCGAAAGAAAAGAAAATACAAAATGTCGAGGAAACCAGAACATTAAAAGGGTAATAAAATTGGGACGTGATGGTAAAATAAATTATCAGTCACCGTGACAACCTTCCATCAATGTAATGAGAATGCCAACGTTTGTGTTGTGACCAGGACTGCAAAGAAATATTATACGATCATTGGAAGTTCGGAATGAAATTCAATTTTTTACTGACTTTAAAAAAGACTTGATTCCTTTTTCGCATGTGCCAGCAACTGCATAAATCCTTCATCAGTAATGTTACTTTCAACAAATGTTGTCGGATTTTTATGTTGATCACAGAACTTGCATTGTCAAATGCAACATCTTTATCAAGTAAGTATTGTCCAGAAGTTCGCACATATTCCCCTCTATGTAAGGCCACTCATGAAAAATATGTGAAATCTTGTAATTGTTTCATCGATATGTAAGTCTTTTAACAACCGATTTACAGGCATATATTATCATCGTGAAACTTGCCGCACGAATTTTCAAGTTCATTTCTTTGTTTTTCAACAAGCATTTTCGGAATCTTCAAGGGAACACATTCTTGACACAAGCGGTGCTTAATAATGTCTATCATCGATAAAACACAGTTCATACATAAGTTGAACAACTAAACTACATTCCTCTTGCAATTCGTTCAATATTTACTTGTAAAAATACTCCTTAAAGAATATGCTAGCTTAAGATAGACCTCATCAACGGGAAGAAAAAAAGCCGGACAAAATGCACTTTTGAAGAAAATAAAAAAGCCGCCCGGGCGCTCAATCTGAAGTGGTCAAAGAGGGCAAATCGGGGAAAAGAGGACAGATGGTCACCTAGTATTCGTGTAGATCTCCTGCAAATAGAATAGCTGCAGTAGTGTCACCGTGCTCTGTAAAGAATGAAAGGGGAGATGAATGAATAACAAACTTGGTCAGTGATTAGAAACAGGAGACAATCTAATGAGTAACGCTAGGAAAATAAAGGAGTGACGCAAGATGCTAGGCGAGTTATTGAACTAGGACACAAGGAGAGTGCAAAGAGGGCCATGATGATGAGACATGAAGAAATTGGACAAAATGAGTGGAGAAAATTTACCACAGGGAGGGTACTGAGATGTGCAATGTAAGAGCTGGAAAAGGAAAGAGAGAAGATCGTGCGATTGATGTATTAAGAAATGTGTTACTGAGAGATTTTATTAAAGTACAGAGGTCACCTGTTTTAACTCTTAGAGAGAGAGAGAGAGAGAGAGAGAGAGAGAGAGAGAGAGAGAGAGAGAGAGAGAGAGAGAGAGAGAGAGAGATTTACAATGGTTTACGAGGAAGAGCTCAGCTTAGAGCAGAGGTTCTTAGCTTATGGGGTGCGCCTAGTCGGAGGGGAGGGGTTTGGTACAGATACTAGTAAGGTGTGAGGGTTCCTCCCAGAAAATATTCCGCAATTGCTTTCTCACTGGATACAATTCTAAATTTAGAATCAGACTATATAATTTTCTCTGTATGTCTGATTGTTTGAAACTGCCGGTCAGCGCCACCATTCTATGGCCTGTGTTTGTGAGGAAATTACTAGAAATAAAATCCATGTAGTAACATCTTAACTATGTTTTGATCGGTAGATGTGAACATTAAGTTCACTGTCAGGAGACGTTTGTGGGCAGAAAAGTTAAGAATCCCGGGCATAGAGAATATAAATGTGTAAGACAGAGATGGCGATGGTGTACAGATGGTAACGTCCAGATTTCAGTAGGTCCTCCGAGGTACGCTACTCGCATGAAGTTCCAAAATCGCTCACTCAGGTTTGTGTTTTATCCATGGGCTGAGGTCGAGGCTATTAAAAGGGTCGTGCATTTCATCAAGGGGGTAAGCCCTGCTTTGTTTGTTTCCGGGTCTACTTCAAATAAACACACGTGCGAGACCTTGTAAGTGCGAGATATGGATGCCTCGTTTTATTGTTTAGGTTTGCTCAGGAAAAGTCAAGTATTATTTCTGCGTATAGATGGCGGAGAATGCATTAAACCCGGGTTTAAATAATTCATTCAAAGCCCATGGCTTCTCGAGGAGCATATGTCTTCAGAAAGTTCACCTCACGTGTTCATTTCGGTGCCATCCGTCAAGGTCTTTTTGTGGCTTTTAAAAAATCCTGTCATACATGTCTCCTATTTCTTTCTCCCTGAATTTTTCGGCCACTCTTTCAAGAAGAACACAAAGAAACTGTTTTTGTTGTTTTTGAAGTTGCTTTGTTTGCCTTGCTGGTCTTTTCTCCAGTTTACTGTCCTTGATGGTCTTTCTCCAGTTTACTGTCCTTGATGGTCTTTCTCCAGTTTACTAACCTTCATGGCCTTTCTCCAGTTTACTGTCCTTGATGGTCTTTCTCCAGTTTACTGTCCTTGATGGTCTTTCTCCAGTTTACTAACCTTCATGGTTTATCTCGTCTCTGTCTTTAAAGTTAAAGGTCTGCCTCCAGTTTACATTTTATTAGTTTCTCTCCAGTCTCTAACCTTGGTGGTCTGTCACCAGTTTACTATCCTGGATAATCTGTTTTCAATCTTAATTTTTGATAGTCTGTCAGCAGTGTCTATCCTTGATGTCTTCATGCTGTATCGTGTGCTATCCATCGTTTTTTTTTTCTAACATGCCCCCTTGGCTTTATCCCTTGAATTAGTCCAGTATATTTGTTTCTTGTCTTTCTGTTAGCTTACTTTCGTTGGACGTGTCACAGTCTGTTAGACTTCATGATGTGCTTTTGTTAGTGACGGATATCAACGTCACTTAAAAAAAAAAAAAAAAAACTAAGTTTTGAAACTTGGTGCTGGGACATTTTCTCCCCTCAAGGTTAATATCTGGCCTTTGATTTGGGGTGGTTCCGTTTGGATTAAGGTTCTGCCAGAATACACGGCTCGGTTCTGTTTGTTTTAAAGCCATGGACAAAGTACATAGTGCTTCGCTTTCACGCAGCGTCATTGGCTGGTGGCTGTTCTGTTTCTTGTAAAAGCTCACGATACATCAAACAGAAAACCATTTCTGAGCGTGCCACGACGTTTGTTTAATTTATATATTGCTTTGGCATCCAGAAAAGGGTAAAAGGTCAATCGCTTAAGTCATAGAAACCAAGCCTGATCATTTTCAATCTGTTGAGTTGCTGTGTATATGATACTGTTTTTTTTTTTTTTAACTGCCAGTCCTATGGCCGTGTAGTTCTTTAATTTATTATATATGTATTTCTTATATGTGTATGTAATGTTTGATTATTATTTCCAAAGACGATATAGGTGGTCGATACGTTGGCTGTTTTGATATGGTGATTCCATAAACCAGATCCTTCTAATTATTATTATCATCATCATCATCCTACTTTCCCCTTTTGCCCTATGTGGAGCATGGAGCCACAACCATAATTGGTTGCCTGGCAGCACGCCTCCACCAAAGCTGTCCAGTATCTGGGAAATTTAATGAATAAGAATAAGTGTCGAATGGTTCGCGGGGAGGGGGAGAGGAGGATTGGGGCAGTGGTCTCTAGGTAGACAAACACAGAATCCGTCTACTGCTTTTCCAGGCATGTCGTAGGAGGCGACTAATTTGAGGTTGTACTTAGGGCGGGTAGCAACTTCATCATGGAAAACAGATTTCTACAGAAACCACCGCTGTAAGTGTACATGGACACCTCTATAATGGCGTCCTGCAAGAAGAACAGCCTTATGGTCCATAAGGAGCGAAAAGGAAACGATGAAGAAGAACGGAAACAAAAGAGTAAGAATGCGACGTTCTTCTTCTTTGTTTCCTGTATTTTATTTGTTCCCGACAAAGGCATTGTGGTCGTAACGTTGGCATTTCTCTTTGTCTTTTGTCTCAGTAAGAGCATCGCCTACATTATTATTATTTTTTTGGACCTCGCAGTAAGGGTAAGATTATACGGTTTTGCTGATTCGCGGATTCGAATCTCTTTTCTTCTCTTCGGTGGTAGACTGAGAGTTGGGCATTTCGGCCCATGCCCGATAGCACATAGCTGGGATTTAGACTAAGTAATCAATGTGGAACCAGTAATTAGGAGCCAGAGACCCTTTTTTGCAGAAGGGCCCTGAGCATTGTCAGTCCGCCTCTGCTTTTCATACTGAGTAGGCCCCCTACTACCTCCATTTGGTGTGCTGTTAGTTTCCACTATTATGATGCCCATTTTTATGCCGCTGGATCTCTGATTCGCTGCTCTGACATGTCAACTATTGTTGTTACGTATTGTTTTTTTACGGTCTTGCTTGGTCGTTACTTTCTTTCCCGACCTTAAGTCCAGACCGCAACACAGCGAAGGCAACCGGCTATACCCTCATATCTGCCACTTTTTTGCGAAGCTGGAACATCTTCAACCTCGCGTGGGGGAGGGTGTTTCTCTGATGAGGCAGAGATAGAATATGACTACTGCTCCGCAAGACGTAAATTAATATGAGACAAACATAAAGGTATGTTATCAGGTACTCGTAGGAAATAAAGAAGTAGAACACTAGCCAACAGAAAAACAACAGACATGAGTGGCTTACCCAGGATTTGAACCCTGGACCTTTCGTGCGACAACCCCGCCTAGTCTTGTAGGACTGGCCTATACTGTATGATAGGGAAACAACAGAAGTGATTGCGTCATTAATAGGCTAAACTGCCCATGGTGGACTTCCGGTGTCGTGTATTGCGGTTCGCACTAATACCTTAAGTATGTTGGAGAATGTCTGGATACCTAGCAATAAAGATGAGTAAGAGGAAGGGCAAAATGCAAGACGGGCCTATATGTACTATTCTCATCTATCAGTCAATACCCTTTTCCTCCCTAAGGAGCATAGGTCAAAAAACTGGATCTCGTGTAGTGCAGGCGTCGACAATTCACTCCCATTGGCAGTATCTGCTTGGGACTCAAAGTTGCTCACCTGTGAGAACATTTTCCGCATGCGCTGACAACACATGAAGTCCCAGCTAATTCAGCAGATTTCCAAAATGTCACGAGTTCTTATTATATGCCACCATTATCTGATTACGTTTCAAATTATGTCTTATTTACTGTATGAATGGTTTAGATTGTGTTTGTTAGTTTGTTTTTTTTTTTTTTTTTTTTTAATTTTTTTTAATTCTTTTTTTTTTTTTTAAGGTATTAATTTTTGTTAATGTATTTTAATTAATAATCCACCCCTCCCCCCCTTAAATTTGATTATGTCTGGATGTTACAAATGTATGTTATTATTTTACCTCGATAATGTTGTATGCTTAAATAATGCTAAAAATACGTTTGCTATTGAAAGGATACGGTATGAAAGGTGAGCGAAAGGAAGGGCAGAATGTTAGACGGGCCTGCGTGCCCAATTCTCAACCCTTTAAAAATAAAGTTCGTTCGTTCGTTCGTTCGTTCATCGAAACATCATTTTTTGGTGATGCATAGATGGCAGGGAGGATAGTGTGATTCGCTTGCATGGCTAGGCGGCGTTGTCGCACGGAAGGTCCAGGGTTCAAATCCTGGGTAAGCCACTCTTGTCTGTTGTTTTTCTGTTGTCTAGTGTTCTACTTCTTTATTTCCTACGAGTGCCTGATAACATACCTTTATGTTTGTCTCATATTAGTTTACTGTTTACAGGCCTCGGGTTTCCCTTCCTTATGTGTTATAAATGTTCCGCCTGACGTAGAAGACAACAACTAATTTGAGGTAGAGCATGAGACTGGCAACCTCATGTCAAACAAATTGCTATAGAAACCCACTGCCAAGAGCATGTGAATGTTTTGTACATGCTTCCTGTAGCGGGACCACCTGCAGTGGTAGCCGCATGCTCCATAGAAGCGTAAAGAACATGATGATGATACAGCTTCAGTGGCCTCATCAATGGGCTGATCACGTGCTTGGTGCGAGGTAGATCGTTCAGTGTTCAGAATACACGCGGGGGATATCACACTTCTTGTCTTCTATATTACATCCAACACATATGCTTATTGTGTGCACACTCCTTCCACCCTGCGGCCAGACAGGTGCATTTATCAATTAGGCAGGGAGTTCCTCTGCTGTTTTGAAAATTCTTAGAAACGAAAATACCAGTTCCCGGCGGTCGCCGAAGAGACATGGGAAGAATATAGTCACTGCTCGTTCAGGCATGTCGTAAAAGGCTACTAAAATGAAATTGTGCATGGGGCTTGCAAACCTAATTATGTAAAATGCATTGCTACAAAAACTACCGCTGCAGGAGTATGAGCTTTGCTACAGAACTCTTGCAAGGGGTATGTCTGCAGTGGTGGCTTCATATGGAAAGAAGAAGCAGCGGATGATAATGATGAAGATAATAAAACCATTCCTAATGAAAGGCGTTACACGAGCAATACAGTAGTGGCCTTAGAGACTGAATGCCTAAAAAAATATCACGGAGTTAGTCAAACGTCTGATAACAAGTAGGTCACACTTCCGGCCTTCGGTGTCTTGATCGCGTCAGTATGCGACAAAGTTTCTCAGGTGTGGAGAGCGCTCTCCACCACCCCTCCTTAACGACACGTTTTTTTTTTTAAACAACCACGTACCGGTAACATACCTGTCTGTGAAGGTGGTTGTTGTCACCTGCCAGTCGTAATTATTCTCGGAGGTCACCGTGATATTTACACTTCGTGTGTTAACGGTGTTCCATACGCGGGAACGGAACATGGTTAGAGAGTATTAGGGAAGTCGAGGAATAGGAAGATAATAATAGTCCCTTCATTCATAACTAACTGGGAATGCGCCCTTGAGGTGACATCCCTCAGCTGTATTTTTTCCGGATCTGCCACTCTTTCGACGTTTTCTTATCTCTTCTGCTTGCCCTGAGAGCTTCATTTCACCCAATCTGAGGTGACGCCGTAGAGAGCATTGCCACTTGGTACGATCGGCAGCTTCATCCTCACAGGTTGCTGGATTTATGTCCAGTGTCCTCATGTCTCTCTTGCATACATCTTTGAACCTCAGCTGCGGTCGCCCAACTGTTCTTTTGCCATCTGCCAGTTGTCCGTAGAAGATATCTTTCGGGATGCGACCATCTTCCATGCTGCGGACATGGCCAAGCCAGCGTAGTCTACGTTGTTTAAGCAATGCATACATGCTTTGAAGGCTAGCACATGACACCACCTCGACATTTGTCACTTTGTCCTTCCACGAAATACCGATGATATGACGTAGACACCGTTGATGAATGTATTGATTGAGCTTTCTTTCTTGAGCAGATAAGTAGTACAAAAAGACGAAATAGACAACATTCGTCGTTAAGTAGAAATTTATATTGCAGTTGCCGCACAGACGGTTGTAACCACACACTACAGAAACTTGGTCTGACGATAGCCAAAGCAGCACATCCTACACAACATCGTGAGTTGGATATCCACGCTACTCTTGATGACAAAAGGGGAAGGAAAAACTAAACTAATTGAAATAAATTAACTATGACATTGTGCAATGGATCTTCAACAGTGTTTAGCTTAACCTTCGTTGACACTAGATGTCATGGTTGAACCTAACGTTTACTGAGCTCTTAGATATCATGGTTGAACTTACCTTCATCTGGACAAAGATGTTATTGTTGAACTTACGCTTCGGTGACAATAGATGTCTTTATTGAACTTACCTTCAGTGAACATAAATGTTATTGATGAGATTACCTTCCTTGAACATACATGTCATTGTTGAAATTACCTTCTGTGAATATAAATGTTATTATTGAACTTAGCTTGAGTGATCCTTCCGCTGCCATTCCACCCCCAACTTTATTGTTTTATACCAAAACATCTGCGGCACGCGAGTACTCTACCAGTACGTATTTCCAGACCGTAAACATTCCTGATTTATGCTCCTGTGAGCTTTCTCGGCTTCTGAACTTCGCATCATGGCATCCCATAACTCACCGTCCATTTCTATCCTTCAGCGCCTGTTATCCACACCTCCGCCTTCTGTACTTAATATAGGCCTACCAAAGAAAGTAATCTTTACAAGTATATTTTAGCGTAACTAATTAATTTCCCCACCTGTGCGATGTTTCTCAACATCTTTCAAGATGCCATGCACCATTTGAAAACAGCTATGGCAGGGTTCCGCTCCCTGACGTGCCGCGAAGAAATTTATGACCATAAAATATTATGTTCAAAGTTTACAGAGTGGTTTCTTTTTTCATGTTTTATTAGTTTGGTCTAAACTTTACAAAAATGTGCAGTTGCGGTACATCACATACGTATATAATAAAATGAGGGGGCGATCCCGTGAGTCTTTGATTCATCAGTCGTCACCCTTCCCCCCTTTTATTTTGTCTTTTTCACACTACACACACCCCACAACAGGCATATCTGAAAACCCAGCTGAGTCATTATGGGCTGGATAAGTCGAACGGAAGTTTAAGAGAAATAAGAGAAACTTAAAGTAGAAGAGTAAAAGAGGGTAATAGTAAGAAGAGGTGGCGACAATGAGAAAAAAAAAGATTCGTGACAGGAGATGAATAGAAGAAGATGCAAAATATGAAGAAAATGATATTTGGAGAGGAGTAAGAACAGAAGTACTGGTGGTCGTACGAGTAAAGTGGAGGAAAGGATGGACGAAAAACAAGAGGAAGAAGAATAGTTTGAAAGCGAGAAGAGAGGGTACCGGGCGAGGAAGAAAAGAAGAAGAGAGGTAAGATGAATAAATAATTAAGAACTTCATATCCTCACATGTAGTAGTGGTTTCTGTATCAAGTTTTGTTTCCACAGTTTGAGGTTACTATTCCGCATGCTCAACGTCACCGGCCCCATTAATCACCTCTTACGACTTTTGTGTGGCTCCAAGTGGTGACTATTCATTTTTTGTCGTCTCAGCTACTCCACGGAGACCTCACTGTGTACTAGTGTTTATGCTTTTTGTAAACGTGGCGCTTTTAACTATGCCAGCCCGTCGTTTGTTCCCCAGGCTCAGTCCTTTCATCCTTAGAGACCACACAGCGACTCAAGAAATTGTTTCCTACACGTTCTAGGTCAGAGGTCAATCAAACATTCATGAGCTCCCAAGGGGGTCTGTGGACCACAAGTTAAGAAACCCTGTTCTAGAGTTTACCATGCGTCCG
Source organism: Oreohelix idahoensis (assembly GCA_024509875.1). Classification (NCBI taxonomy): domain Eukaryota; kingdom Metazoa; phylum Mollusca; class Gastropoda; order Stylommatophora; family Oreohelicidae; genus Oreohelix; species Oreohelix idahoensis. Next base: position 146,163 of record JAMPIV010022934.1, read on the forward strand.
ATTGGCAGGGTGGTTACAGCACTGGCATTTCGCGGCAGAGGTATGTGATTCGAAACACGTTGGCGTCACGTGGTATTAAACCTTGCTATAAATGCGTATGTGACTGCTCTTGAGTTGGAGAAGGCTAAGGCAGAGAGGAAGGGAACGGGTCAGCCCACCTCTCGAAGCTGGACCTAGTATGGTGAAGTCTCTAACACTTCACTCCCCGACAGCACTGTCTGCAATAAGACTATATTTACCTTTTTTAACCATGCATATGCACATATGAAAATAAAGAGATTAATTAATTTTTGATAAAGAAAACTATTCGGTAAATAACATTTTTAGTATCATAAAGTTGTAAAATATTTATCAGACCACAGTTAAATTAGTGTGACCCTTGATTCAGTTTCTTGTCACCCAACAGTTTTATTATTGGTAGATATTTTGAAAGCGATACTCCAGAAAATGCTCCGTTTATAGACAAGGTCTGTTATATTTGGACATGAGCCCTAATATAACCAATGGGCCTTACGTCTTGGCTGAACGCAGCCGGTCTCGCCGAAACGATGTAAAAATTAAATTTAAAAAAAAATCACCTTTCTCTCTCCAAACCACAACTTAAAAAAAAAAAAAACACTGCTACTTCTGGATAATTTCAATACGATAATATATTATTCACCATATATTACCCGTACCCCCTTGACACGCTTCTCGTACCCCCTGACGGTAGGCGTACCTCAAGTTGGGAAACCCCGTTTATGGACCTTGCAGGCAATTTTTTTTTTTTTTTGAATAATCATGCCCTCATTGCGTGTACTGGTCGCGCCACTGTCGATCCATTACTTATGAGGGCGTATCTAGAGGCAAAGTTACATAGAAGCGGGTTCGAAACCTAGCAGCGCCACGCTCCTGTCTACCTAGCTGTAAACTGGTACCTGACTCAGCTGTTGACTTAGGAAAGGCAAAGGCAGCGATGAAATGAAGTTGATTACCCCACCTCATAAAGCCGGATCTAGTATAGTGTAGTCTCTAACAATTTCTTTTCCCTACTGCAGTACCTGATGTAGAACTATCTTTTTTAGCCCACGTTTATGAAAAATGTATAAGCCATTATTGTGCTTCGCTTTCTGACATTGAGGCCTGCTTTTGGGGTTGGCTAAGCTGTATATGTTTTCTTTTCTTCAGCGGGCACTAGTCTACACTGTATGTAACGCTAGATACGAACTTTTCAGCATTTTTACACATTTCATGCCTGTTTATTCTCTTGTATTTTTCTGCCTTTCTTATTTCACGAGTACGTCACCCGCCAAATTATGGCGGGAAATATTTATGTTGTTCTTTTTCTGATGCATGTCCTGAACCCGGCACTAAATTCTCCTGTGGTCATTTCATTAATTTCAATTTTACTTCAAAAGTACGGAAACAGTGGCACGAAAACATAGAAGATTCATCTATGGTGAGCAATGAGACTTGACTGGTTAAATATATAATCGAGGTATTTAGTCAAACCTACTTGAACTGCTTAATATAAATGGGGAAAATTCCAGAAATTTTGTCACCAAAAAGCAACTGAGGCAGGAATATTTCTTTTTAAAAAGAAAATCTCGATCAGTGAAGTATATTGGGAAGAAATTCACGTTGTTTCAAGGGACGCACAATGTAGTTTCCCGGCCGGAACTCGCCCTGAACCGACTTTGGTGAGTAAAGGTGGGACTGGCGTTAGTGATAAGGCAATTAGTATAGTTACATTCTGAGACTTTTGCGTCCGTTGGTTTAAGAAAATAATGGATAATGCAGTAAGGCATGAAATGAATGTTCTGGCATGAAATGAATGTTCTGGCATGAAATGAATGTTCTGGCATGAAATGAATGTTCTGGCATGAAATGAATGTTCTGGCACGAAGGCCTCTGCCTCACATATTCTCTTCTACGCTTTTCAGCTTCCTTTGAGCAAAGTTCTTTAGTAAGATCTTCTCAAGCTTTCATGTCTTGGAGCCGTCTGCTCCAATTCTTTCTATACTTTCTTTGCCTCTTGTGTATTTCACAACGTCTTGTATCCCTTTGTTTTGTGAGAATTTCTGCTGCGTTGGTTGTTCCAGAGCTAGTGAAGATAACATCTTTTACATTTACCTTAAGAAGTTTAGCTCAGCTGTACGCACTGTGTGTTCTGGTCCTCTTAGACGTTTCTTAGCTAGTCACTGAGTGGTTCCAAGGCAGTGGCTGGCTAATATGCGAGAGATCTGGGTTCGTGCCTCTCGAAGAATCTAGCTACGACAGACCCGGCTAGTTAGCAGTTTATAATATGTCTTTTAAAAAATAGAGTATGCCTCTTCACGATAAAATATGGAAGATACTTTGTCGACATCAAATAAAAGACACGATTGGTTGCCTTGGTCATTGTGGTGCTCATATTTGTCATGATTGGTGTTCTTGGCCATTGCGGTGCTCATAAATGTCATGGCTGAAGTTCTGGTCATTGCATTGCTCATAGATTTCATGACTGATGTTTCTGGTAATTGCATTGCACATAAATGTCATGACTGATGTTTCTGATCATTTCGATGCTCATAAATGCCATGACTAATGTTTCTGGTTATTGCGGTGCTCATAAATGCCATGACTGATGTTTCTGGGCATTGCGGTGCTCATAAATGTCATGACTGGTGTTTCTAGGCATTGCGGTGCTCATAAATGTCATGACTGGTGTTTATAGGCATTGCGGTGCTCATAAATGTCATGACTGGTGTTCTTGGGCTTTGCGGTGCTCATCAGTTTGTGTAATTACTGATAACTTTTGTGGAATTTAAACCTATCCCAATGTATAACTTTAAACGCATTGTATTAGTTCCCGATGTGGTCCAGATATTTTTTTTCCTTCGACGTTGTGGAGGCACAGTGTCATCTGTCTTTATAAAGCCTGCCCCATCATAACTGACGTACTAATTTGTTTAATTTGTTTCCAGCGCCGTACATACAAGACCCACATGACAGTGGTCGGCACTTGGCTGTAACTGGAGAAGACGTGAGGATCCCATGCAAAGCTTTCGGATCACCGAAGCCGTTCATTCTTTGGTACAGGAACAACACGAGGATTAACAATCATGGAAATGACAGGTAAGAAGCCTCTTTAATCAATCAATCAATCAGTGCCCTTTAGCTCCCCAAAGAGCATAGGTCTTCAATTAACACGTGCCAGGTCCTCCTGTCACGTGCCACCAAATCAAGGTCTTTCCATGTCTTCTCCGTGACTGTTATTTATGTCGCTATGTCTCTTCTCCGTGTGTTCTTCGGTCTGTCTCTGTTTCTCTTGGGGATTCTTGATTAAGGACGGCCTGGTAATGTTATCAACTGTTTTTCTCATTGCCAAACCAAATCCATCGACTTCTTGTAATTTATTGTTCCACTGGAGCTTGTCTGGTTCTTGTCATCAGTTCCTTGTTGGTGACTGTCACGGATTGCCCCCCCCCCCCCTTTTTTTAGCTCTGCAGTAGTGGTCCAACAGTGGCCATAACTTCAAGAGTAACTAATTTGGATATTCAAAGGTATCTACCTTCGCACAAGATTACTCTTGGCAGAGTTGTAGGTAGAAGGATAATGATGCTTCTACTTCAAGGTAGTGTTCGCAAGATATTCAGAAAATCGAGAACAATGCTGATTGTTTCTTAGCAATGTTAACTCTAGTATCTGCCGTCAACTTTTGTGAAGGATTGGTCTATCTTATAATTTGTTAGCTCGTTAAGCCCCTAGCTGGTTTAATCCAGCGAGATTCCTCTGATTTTTATTATTGTTATTATTGTTACTATTGTTATTATTGTTACTATTGTTATTATTGTTAGTGGCTCTTCAGGTGTAGATAGAACTATATATATTAAAATCAGGACTCACACATGTGCCTTACGCTCTGTAATCATTAACTCGACTATGGATTTATCAAAATCAACATATACAAAATTTAATGATCAATCGCTTTTGGAACAAATGTAAATACATATAAACTAGTAATTCTTAGAGATAGTTATCATCATTGACTGGCTATGAGTTTTAGAAATAAAGTCTTTTGTTCTGGCTTGCTAGAACTATGACTTATCTTTCAAATGTAATCATCACTTACTCCCTGCTCCATTCGGAGTCTGCGGTTACTTCTGTATTTGGTTCTCTGTGAGACCTAGACCTAGCATGAAGCAATCACCAGCGCTTGCTGTGGTGATTCGTGAATGTATCCTTTTCACATGTTGAGGTTGCCAGCCTCATATGAATCTTTAACACCACTAGTCAAATATACACATATAAAGTTCAAAGTATAAAACTATGTACACTCACCTCAATAAAATTGAGAATCGTTAGACTTCCTGCTCAGATAAATAGTCTCGGCAAGTTAGTACGATTTGCCTCGAACACACGTCTGGGATTTTTTCTTATTTCAGAATTCCTCTGTGACTTTGTAGGTAGTTTTCTGTAGGAGTCCGGGTCCGTATTAATGTTGGCGAGTTTTCTTTTCCAGTGGGTAAAAGATGCTCTAATACGTGTTTCCGTTCCTAATAAATTCAGAGTCCACCTCTATTCTTTCCTGTAGCAAGGTCTGAGCTATCTACTGGTGACGATTTCTGTTATGCAGTCTCCTTTGTCAAAATTGTTCTACATTATATATTGTAGATTTCCTGCCCCCGCTTTTCTAGGCGGTTGGGACAAATGCCCAATCGACGCAATTGTTATTTGCGCCTCAAAATGCCAGCCAATCTTACTTGAAAGTCTTAGTTATGGCAACTTTATGATGAAATATTTTGCATGACTCATCTAGTGCAAAATTTCAACTCAGTACTTTCTAAAATTGGGCTGTAAACATCCGATTATAATTAGGTAAAGTTACATCTATCAACACTTCAAAATGTTTTCCCAGATTGGGGATTATCTGACTTGCTTATCCCACGTTATTCAGACGTCGTTATCAGACTATGACTCGGCGCAATTCGATCGTCTGTCTGGACATATTCGTAGTTTATCCGTACCTCTAATATTGCGAGTCTATTGTTCTGACGAATTGAAAGGGGTGACTCCAATCTTGTACAAACATCTTCCACCTGGTCCATGTGGGATCGTCGCGTTTTTTGTGATTTAATTAATCCCTCAGGGATGGACCGTGGAATTGAAGTGAATTGAAGTGTGAAAGTTATGTACACATTGACCTTCGGATGAGTTTTCTGTGTTGACAGAAATGGGCCAAGTTAGGACAGGGGAGAGAGAGAGAAATTTCAAAATTTCGCCCGCACAGTAAAGGTAATGCAATACTGCCGGAGTGGACATGAGAGACGCACAAACCGTTTTATGACAGTGACCTAATGAACCATTGCATTGCTTCTGTTCTACGCAAGCACCAATTTATGAAAGTCTGTAGCTTCTTGTTGTTTTCCAAAGAAGCCTCAGGCGATCTAGTAAAAGTGTAATGATCGTCTGGTGGTAATGAAAAATATTTAGACGGAGTATGTTTTAGATGTTAATAATAATAAAATAATAGAAGAAGGATCTTAAGAACAAGTACAGAGACTACTTAGTATAGGCTGAAAGAGGTTAATGCTCACAGTAAGCTTATGACACATATTTGACAGTAGCAGTCCATGATTCTTGAACACGATATGAGAAGATAAAAACGATAAAGGTAGTCCCGTAGCACATAATGCTGAAGGTGGGGTGAGTGTTAGAGACTTCACTATACTAAGCCTCAGCGTTATGAGGCAGCGTGACCATTTGCCTTCATCGCTACCTTAGCCTTCTCTAACTCAAGAGCAGAGTCAGGTATCAATTTACAGCTGGGTAGACTGGAACGTGCCGCTACCATATTTCGAACCTGGTAAGTTTGCCCCGAGAAGCAAACACTCTGACCACTCTGCCATAAGAACAGACATGTTAAAATAGATTGTGACACCAAGTACAATTAATTTAAAAAGAGACACAGGATAAGAAAGAAAGAACAGTGACAACTTTGACATAATTCGTTCATCCCCTGCGACGCATGGGCCTTCACCAAATTCACGTCAAACCTTCAAGTCCGGTGCCATCCGGCCAAGGTTTTTCAGTGTCTCTAACTCCCTTCTCTATGTGTTTTTCGGTAACCCTATATTTATCTTACCCTGGCAATTCCAGAACAGTGTATGCCTATATTAAATGCTGTCAACAAGTTAAAGATACGAACTACCGATGATTGTAAATGTGGCACTGATAAAACGACTGCTGAACATCTGCTTCAAAAATGCCCAACATATGAGTAACAGAGAAAGCACATATGGTCGTCACCAGGACCATGTCTGAAAAAAAAAGCTCTATGGAGATATAAATAGCCTCAAGCTGATCACTGCTTTCTTTGACCATATTCAAGTAGACGTCTGAAAGAGTACAAAGAAGAAGAAGAAATGTTGTCAGCTGGTTTTCTCAGCGTGTCCTATCAACGATAGGTTTTTTTTTTTTGGCCTCTACTCTTGCTCCACGGGGATATCCAGAACAAGAACTGCCTTGTAATGCTATCAGCTGGTTCCGTCAGTGTGTGTCCTGTACATCATGTGTGTTTATTCCTCACCTCTTGCTTCACTAGTGTTTAGTCTGACATAGCACGAACCAAAGTCAACAACGTAACTATAAAAACAGCACGGTAGACAGGAAGTTGTGGGAGACGTGCTTGCATGATGGTGTTAAAACAATAGTAGGAATAGCCTTCAGTAGAAGTCATAACATAAAAGTAAATAAATAAAAACAACTTAAATGACATAAAGGTTACTCAGAATAAAGTTCTTTTGTTTCTTCTTTTTTAATTTAATTGTTCGCTTCTTACAGAGCATGACTAGTGAAACTTGCCCCCTTGCAAGAAATTCGTGATAATACTGGTCTCTGTAGCAACTTTTCTTATATGATGAGGTTTGCAGCCCCATACACAACTTTATACCTGTCGCCTCTTACAACATGCATGAGGGGGCACCTGTCCTTTGTGTCTCCTCAAAGACCTCCTTCCACTTTATCAATATGAACAGATTCCCATGACTGTTAGACCAACAATAATGTAAACACTTAAAAAAGCAACACAAAAAACTAACATTATTTGTCTGTATCTGAAATTAATATATTTCAGAATTAAAATCAAGAAACACAGCTTGCGGATATTTGAGGCGGAATATGAGGATTCTGGAACCTACAGCTGTCACGTTTCGAACCAGCACGGCGAAAAGTGGGTCAACGTCACCTTAATCGTTAGAAGTAAGAATACGTTGTGTGCAATGATCGTATTGTATTGTTTTTGTTATGCTCGTCTTGGCCAGGTGTCTGAGGTAGCGACAGTAAAATTTCTGCATTTGCTAACGAAAATGACAGTGGTGAAAAATTTTAACGCATATGCCAGCTACAGTGACAATATACTTGTGAAAATGACAGCTTTGTCTGTACTTAGCGACAGTGAGAAGATTATATTTCCTGATGAAAGTGACAACTTTGCTTGTACTATCGACAGTGAGAAGTTTATCAATCTAACTAAAAGTGACAATTTTGCCTGAACAAGTGACAGTGAGAAGTTTATCTATCCAGCTGAAAGTGACAATTTTACTTGTACTCGCGACAGGGAGAAGTTTATATTCTGCTGAAAGTGACAACTTTTCCTGTATTAGCGACAGCGAGAAGTTTATATTCTGCAAAAAGTTACAGCTTTGTCTGTACTAGCGACATTGAGAAGTTTATCTATCCTACTAAAAGTAATAACTTAGACAGTACTAGTGACTATAAGTGTTGTCGATGTTAGCGAAAAATGACAACTTTGTCTATGCTGAGGTCAAGGAGACGTTTATATATGATAGCAAGAGATACCTTTGTCTATGATATCGAGGACGACCACTTTGTCTTTTCTAGCGAGGACAACTTTGTCTATTCTAGCAAGGACACCTTTGTCCATTCTAGCAAGGAACAGTTTGTCTATTCCAGCAAGGACAACTTTGTCTATTCTAGCAAGGACAACTTTGTCTATTCTAGCAAGGACCAGTTTGTCTGTTCTAGTGAGGACAACTTTGTACATGATAACGACTATGTTAATGGTATCAACAGTAATAACCTTGTCTATGGTAGCGATAGTACTACTTTGCCAGTGGTAACAACAGTAAAAACTTTTGTCTACGCTAATGGATGACAACTTTTGTCTACGCTAATGGATGACAACTTTGTCTACGCTAATGGATGACAACCTTGTCTACGCTAGTGAAAAACGAAAAACTTCTGTCACCAAAAATGAAAATTTCTTCAGACCACCACGATTAGCAGAGAAGCTGCATATAGTGACCAAGGCAATGAGACCGTACGTAATAAAACTATTAGGGACTGGCTGATGCAAGATGGAATGGAGCAAGGAACAAAACAAAAATTAAAAGCGGATGTGACATCATCCATTCAGGACATGAAGACGAAGACGATGCGTGAACAGATGGATTTCTTTTTATGCAGTCATCAGAAGCAAGGAAGGCACTGACAGAATAAGAATCTTCATCTTCCTCGTTCACACTCAGACGTCAACTTGAATATGTTCAAAGACAGCAGTTGTCAGCTTGAGGCTGTTTCTATCTCCATAGAGCTTCTCCAGGAATGGTACTGGTGATGGCCACATGTGCTTTCTCTGTTCCTCATATGTTGGGCATCTTTGAAGCAGATGTTCAGCAGTCATTTTATCGGTGCCACAGTCACACTCATCAGTAGCTCCTAACTTTAGCTTGTTGAATAGGTTGTATCTCAATCTGTTGTGGCCCGTGCAGAGTCTGAAGATTATCACTTGTTTTCTTCTGTTGAGCCGGTAATATGCATCATTGTTTGTGTGACCTGGATGTTCTGCTTCCCATTTGTTCCCACACCTGCTTCTGATAAAACTCTTTGCCTCTTCAAAAGTTATACTTGTATCAGGCTGAGGTAGCTTTCCACCTTCCTTTGCCAGTCTGTCAGCTTCTTCATTGCTGGAGATGTTGCAATGAGATGGGATCCACTGTACTACAACTCGTTTGAATTGGTGGTTCAGTTTATGGAGTACTACTCTTAGGTCATCCAGGTCTGCATTGTTCTGGCTCTTCAGTGTTGTAATTACTGACAGCGCATCTGTAAAGAAAACAACTTGTCTCTCGATGCTTTCCTCTGTCATTAGGACCTCTGCTGCAGTTTTCAAGGCCTCTGCCTCTGCTCTGAAGTTGCTTGAGAATTTTCTTGTTGCCACTGACATCCTTTTTTGTATACCAGTGCTTAAAAGTTCAGCAACACTCCTCCGTCCTCTATTGCATATTTTGCTGATTCATCTGTGTAGTCATGGGTCCAGGTGTTGCTCGGGAAATGTTTCTGTATGTTTTCTGTGGTTATGGCTCTTCTCTTTGTTGCAGACTGGCTCTTTTTTCTCTCAATACCAGGAATGTTTTCTATCATTTCTGGGAAGCGCTGTTGTTTCCAAGCTGGGAGCTTGTGTGCAGTATAGATGGGGAATAGGAATCAATATTGTTTAGAATAATAACAGCCAGATTCCAATTAAAATTTTGCCCCGTTTTGGCTATGCGCGGCTGCTCAACCGAGACACAGCGCAACCGGTTATATTAGGGCGTGTCACAAGGTTATCCCGAAGGGTAACCAAAGAGAGTTATCTGTGTGGTGCCGGCTTGATCGATGGCTCAGATTTGCCTGGCAACCCGTTGGAAATAGGCAGCAGGCGTGCAGAAGGCGAATGTAGGACTCTGGGATTAATTCCCCGCAGACAGTCCCAGTGATTCTATATCTCGTGACACTATAACTCCTACCACTCTATCCCCCTCTCTATATTATAATGCTAACGAGCCCCCACTCTCCTATTACACTGAGTGAACAGAAGAGGAAGAAAGGAAGAACAGTATGTCTCTTTCGCACACTTTCTTTCCTTCTCTATATATGTAATAACGTGTGTTGGTAAATACAACTACAACATTTATTAACTTATTGAAATATAACAACATTCAAGTACACTAATACAAATGCAACTAGGAATGACATTAACTATCCCTGTGAAGAAAGATATTAGTTAATGCAAAATACACAAATGAATCTAAAGTCTACACTATGTGATGATGATGATGAATGTAAGTACCTCCTAAATACTAACAAAAAAAGGATATCTTGTTTTTCTTGGTCTCTTGCTGACTGTCAATAAACTCTGGTTGTTTGTACACAATGGACAAGTCATTGTCTGCCTACAATAACACTGGACGGTCCACTTGGTTTCGTCAGGTGTCCACGGCTTGTTCTTTTGTCCTTCACAATGCGAGTGTTGACATTGTCCCGAGCGTCCAAGGTGTCCTGTTCATGTGTGATGTTGAACGCAATGTTAGGCGGGTGAGACTTCGTCTGATATGCAGATGTCCTTTCGTTGTGCTGATAGTCTGCTCATGTGGTGATGATGATGGAAATATGTTGTATATTCGTATTTGTTGGTGCATCAATTGTATGGGGAGAAACTGTCCATTACTGCTGGTAATTCAGGATATCAATAATTTTTGTAGGCACTGGGTTTACAAGATCTCCCGTCTGCTTTTGCAGCTTTTGATCATGGTTTCTCAAAGCACTTGTTGTAAAAATTGTCCGTTGGCTACTGCCACTTCTGATCAAGATTTCTCAAAGCACTTGTTGTAAAAATCGTCCGTTGGCTACTGCCACTTCTGATCAAGATTTCTCAAAGCACTTGTAAAAATCGTCCGTTGGCTACTGCCACTTCTGATCATTAAATTTCTCAAAGGCACTTGTTGTAAAATCATCCGTTTGCTACTGCAACTTCAGATATGCGTGTCGTCGCAGTATCTCGGTCGGCCCTACTCTAAAGCTTGTCCTGTGATTAACGCCAACCACGTAGTAGACTAAGGATGAGTATCTCAAATGGTCCCTGTCTCTACCACTTGGTGTCCATATACGAATTTCACTGACACAATGTCCTGACTCTTCCTCGTGAAATCTAGAACCCCAAGTCTTGGTTGGCGGACTGCTTCTCTTGCAATGCCAAGCAATGAATATAGTTGAGTTTATATATCGTCTGAATCGCCTATGGCTAATTTTCGGGTTCGCTTCCTGTGTCATGTGAAATTTCGTTTGTTTTCCTTAAGTCAGACATTCCGTTCTCATGCTGTGTAAAATTTCCTGTAATATTTTGCTATGGTCGGTCTCATATTTTGCTTATCCGAGACAACTTGTCTGCGTTCGTCTTTTGAGTGTCTGTGCAGCATTTAATAGTCTTTACATAATGACCTATTCTCACTCTTTTCATGTTGTCCCTGGCTCAGACACTGCGTCGCCGTTAATCAAATGTTATTGGGTCGGTTCGATGAGAACCTGCTTATTAAATTACTCATTGTAAAACTGCCTCGCGCTCTGTCCATATATTCTACGGCTAGCCACAATAATACTGCTGGTACCTTCCTGCCTTTGTGAAAACACAACCGAGACGTTGGGGCGATTACCTCAATAATCTATTGACTCACTGTCTACTAGTTGTGAAAACATTTCAGGTGAATGTTGTTTCGTCTAAAGGGCTCACGCCGAGCGTTGTCTATTGTTATGTCAACATTCCTTGTAAAATTGGTGGATGTCCCATGACTGTTGACCAACGATGGTCTGTGCCAACAATGAGTATAGACAACCGACTGCCTTCTCATTCAGTGAGAAATGTACCGACAAAATATTACCATTAGTTTTTAGGAATTTAATTGCAGACTTACTCGTCTCTCGCGACAGATGTCCCCCGCACCAAGTCTTAGCTTGCGAAGACTCCTGCGAGTCAGGATGCAATTTACATTCCCTATTGTCGGCTGTGGTTATCTTCTCCCTATTACTCTCCACTTCATCTTCCTCTTTCCAATCCTCCTTCTCCTCGTCCAAATCATTCTTCTCGCAATCTTCCTCAGTTGCTTCTCCTGCATCAGCTATAAAGAGCTGCTCCCTTTCCTGTTTCAATATCGTGACCGTAGTCAAGCGTTGTCGCCCCTGCTCTACTAAGTTCGTAGAGCTGGCTGTGATTTTCTGCACGCCTGCAGATGACTGTCTAGCCGCATTGGGCTGCAGTACTGAGTTCGGATTTCCCTTATTCCAATGCTGTGTGGCTGCTCGTGTCCTGAAGTTGGCCGCTTCAGTTATGTATCTGGCTAAATATCTCTTTAGCAGAATAATCGTATATATTTCCAGCTGATTCTCCACTGGAATCTTATAATTGGTTCGAGATGCCTTCTCGACCACTGTGTATGGCCCGTGCCATCCAATCTGTAACCTGTTCTGTTTGCTATGCATAAACAGTAAAACTTGTTTGCCTATCTCTAGCTCACACTTAGGACCAGTCGTATTATATTCTCCGTCATGTTGACGCCTCCTCTTCTTCATACGTGGTCTGTTTCCCTTAACAGTGGCTTCCTCACTTTTCCCATGATTTGATGCCCCTCTCTGGCATTCAGGACCTGATCTGATAAATTGATCCATGTCCCCTGCGATTCCCTGCCAATAATAATGGTGGGTGATTCTTTGCGTAGTGATGTATTGTCTGACCTGACCACTAGATTCACTAGCATGTCCCATACCTAAGATATAAAATCTATATCGTGCTGGTACTACCAGTTGCTTATACTCATATCCGCACTTTCCTGCTTTCCTAAAGAGTAGTCCTTGCTGCCTATAGAAGTCTCCAGGTTGCGATGTATTGTCACCCTTCAGTCTCTTCTTAAAACAAGGTTCTACCGATCTGTCGTTGTTTTGAGCTTGCCTCAGTTCTCGTGGGCGGAAGTCAAACTCGTCTCCTTGTCTCTTCTTCTTCGCTTGTTCACGTGTCTGCCCTGCAGCTGTGACTCTTGACTGACGAGGGTCTCCCAAAACCCCATATTTGCAGCCTAGAATGAATTCATACCTATGATCATATAAAACTGCCGTTCGTAGTTCTCCCTCGACATACCTGCCTTCAATGGGAGTCCGGGCGATAGCCGCCATCAATGGAGGATCGCCGTTACCTGTGAACTGAATTTCCACAGTTCCATCACTCAATTGTTCTGGTCTAACCAGTCTAGAACTGAGTTTCGAATCGAATTCCAGCCTGGAATCGAAATACCTCTTCCGCTCTTTCTCTATTGACCACGTTGCGTTCCGAGGGAATCCGGGCGCTAGTTGCCGTCGCTGAAAGATCACTTTTTCTTTCTCCACCCTTTTGCCTTAGCATCCTGGTAACCTTCTTTGCCAGGTTTTTAAAAACCTCTTCTTTCTCTTGAGTGCTCCATTCTTACTGACACTAACTCTCAGTGTGTCTGTCTTCGCTCTGTCGAAATAAAAAATGTCTCCCCACTTCTTTCTCTTGAGTGACCCACTCCTACTGACATCAAATCTCTTTGTTTCTTTCTTCGATCTCTTGAAATAAAAAGTGTTTCCCCACTTCTTTCCTCTGCTAAACAATCTTTGAATCCGCCGACGGATCAAAGTTGGCCATTGTTTGTCCTTATTACGTATCTTGTGTATCTTGCCCGTGGAATGGTCATAAATCAAGATACGGTGCAACCCATCTGTCCTTTTGTATCGGGTACAGTGTGTTGTTAATTTCGCGCGTCGGCGCCTTGCCTTGCCTAAAGCGCGTACACCAAGCTGTTTCCTCTTGTGTCGCCTGGTGTCTTTCCTTCTCTCTATCTGCTTAGTTTTTGTCTCGCCTACATATAGAATCGGAGTCCCGTGGGTGTTGAGCTGCTGTATCCCCGCCGGCTCTACCACACTTTTCTCCTCATGATCCTCTTCTACCTCCTTTTGAAGAGAGTCGGGGGGGTGCCTTCGTGTCCAACGTCCACCCTGTCCCGATAATCGTATGTGTTGTTATACCTTCTAAAGGCACACATTTCTCTCCGTAAGTTTTAAAAGTGGTAGGATCTGACTTTTCCTCGTCCTGGGTAAAGGCAGACTTAGGCGATGTGGGCAACTGTCTATTTCCGTGGGTAATAGCGAATGCCCGTTCCTGTCCGGTCGCTTCTTTCCACGTAGAAGGGCCGGTGGAGTGAGGTAATAATTGTTCTCCTGATGTCAGGAGGCAAGTGCCTGTTTTCTTCTTCCCTGTGATGCCAGGTGAAATTGTTTTGTTTGAAGTCCCCTTGCAAGATCCATCGAAGGTACCGCTCGCAATTAGAGTGGGTTCTTCTGTGCCTTTTAATAACTTTCCGTTATCTCTGCAGCGATGTCTGGAATCCATTGAATTAACTACCGCCGGGTGTGATTTTTCCCCCTCTTTTCTCCGGGACTCTTTGTCCTTCATTGTTCGGGTTTCTATATACGCCATGCGATGGAGAGGAGGGCGGTTTCGGCACTCGCTGGTGTAGTGATTTTTCCTGCGACAATACCGGCACCATTTATCCCCTTGCCTCTGGTTCTGAGAAAAGGATTGGTGTTGAGTTTCCTTTCTATGTGGATTGCAAAGCAAGTTGTCTTTCTTCCCCTGATACCGGCCAACTGGGCCCTTCTCATAATCAGTTTTTCCTGCGGATTTCTTTGCATATGAAGTAATGCAATGCGAAGATGGTGTGTGTCTTCTAGGCGATATGTTAGCTCATCTGTCACTTCATGGGCCGAAATACATATTTCCGGTTCAAGTCTTTTGGGTTTTTCATATGTTTCACACAACCTCTTCATCCGAAGCACGTGCTCTCTCTCTTCCGTATTTCTCACTAACTCTGCCTTGAATCTCCTATACTCGGCCTCTCTCTCTCTCTCAGCTTCTAATTTCTTGGCTTCTCTCTCCTCCTTCTCCGCTGCTAATGTCAATCTTCTTTGCTCTACTTCTGCTGCCAGTTTATCTTTTCTCTCTTGCTCTGCAATTTTATCTTTTCTCTCTTGCTCTGCAATTTTATCTTTTCTCTCTTGCTCTGTTATGTGCGCAGTTAACATTTTTTCCACGTATTCCATAAGTTCTCCTTTTTCTAGTTTTAAACTAGTTGCTTCCTGGATAATCGCCGCGCGAATTTGCAACAAATCGGCCATGATCAAGCTAGATTTCAATCTGCCTATAAAGGAAACAATAACAAAATGTCTTGTCTCAGTGGCTTTAGCCGCTATTGTCCAATTGCGAACAAAAGGACTATACAATGTCGGGTCGCTCTTCCTACTTCAACAATGCCTATTGTACCACGTGGTACTACACGTATACTGAAAATTCAGGTAAATTTATAATGATGACAACAAATCAATATTGGTAACCACATGCCGTAATTAAATGATATGGTATAATATTCTAACATATGTCAATGTCTTATTTAATATAAAATGAATATCTAATATTCTATTCTGTGTTCTTCCCCTCTACCTACGTAGAATAAGGAACAGTATAGAAGACAGTGAATAGGTTTTAAAAAATTTCAAAAAGGAATTATTTAATGTTTTAGTCTAGGGCAAGCCCCAAGGTACTATCCCGGACGAGCCCCCACTTAATGTCACAAGGTTATCCCGAAGGGTAACCAAAGAGAGTTATCTGTGTGGTGCCGGCTTGATCGATGGCTCAGATTTGTCTGGCAACCCATTGGAAATAGGCAGCAGGCGTGCAGAAGGCGAATGTAGGACTCTGGGATTAATTCCCCGCAGACAGTCCCAGTGATTCTATATCTCGTGACACTATAACTCCTACCACTCTATCCCCCTCTCTATATTATAATGCTAACGAGCCCCCACTCTCCTATTACACTGAGTGAACAGAAGAGGAAGAAAGGAAGAACAGTATGTCTCTTTCGCACACTTTCTTTCCTTCTCTATATATGTAATAACGTGTGTTGGTAAATACAACTACAACATTTATTAACTTATTGAAATATAACAACATTCAAGTACACTAATACAAATGCAACTAGGAATGACATTAACTATCCCTGTGAAGAAAGATATTAGTTAATGCAAAATACACAAATGAATCTAAAGTCTACACTATGTGATGATGATGATGAATATAAGTACCTCCTAAATACTAACAAAAAAAGGATATCTTGTTTTTCTTGGTCTCTTGCTGACTGTCAATAAACTCTGGTTGTTTGTACACAATGGACAAGTCATTGTCTGCCTACAATAACACTGGACGGTCCACTTGGTTTCGTCAGGTGTCCACGGCTTGTTCTTTTGTCCTTCACAATGCGAGTGTTGACATTGTCCCGAGCGTCCAAGGTGTCCTGTTCATGTGTGATGTTGAACGCAATGTTAGGCGGGTGAGACTTCGTCTGATATGCAGATGTCCTTTCGTTGTGCTGATAGTCTGCTCATGTGGTGATGATGATGGAAATATGTTGTATATTCGTATTTGTTGGTGCATCAATTGTATGGGGAGAAACTGTCCATTACTGCTGGTAATTCAGGATATCAATAATTTTTGTAGGCACTGGGTTTACAAGATCTCCCGTCTGCTTTTGCAGCTTTTGATCATGGTTTCTGTCGCAGAGTGAAGATAATTTGCCTATTTGAAATTTTCTGTCCTTCCTGTATATTGCTTTATTTTTTGTCTATCCTAAGTTTCCGAAAAAAAAAATGTTTCTCACGCACTTGCCTTTTCCCCACCTTCCCAGGTGAAGCTTCGGTCAACCCGTTTACGTTCATTAGGAATTTCCAGACTCGGCTGTCTAGAAATTTATGGCCTGTCTTCTTCCTCGTTGTTAATACTTTGAGCTCAGAAACCACTGCACGTACAAGTGACATTCTATATGCAAACTAATTTGCAGCGAGACTTTTGCTATCGTGGGAACTTTAAAAAATGTAGCGGGTAAATCGAAAATAATTCTTTCTTTCTTTCTGTCTTTAAGAAACTAGTTTAGACTTCACTTGGTGATAGCATACGGGAAGAGATAGTCGCACGTCTTAGCCTTGTAAAGTAAAAACTATGCATAGGGAGACTTGAGTTAAACACACAAAGTGCCCTCTAGTTTAACTTAACAGACTATTTATTCCGGAGCGGGTATGTATTTGCTATTCCAGTATATAGACAATTAGCTCAAATATATAGATATGAAATATATTACTATCAGGGTGAAAGTCTAATGAAATATATTGCTATCATGGTGAAAGTCTAAGTGTATTATATAAACGGGTTTCCTTTATCATGTCTGTATCATAAATGCTTACGAAAATTCATTTATTTTCACTGCTTGTATTTTAAAGCGATGTTATGTTACAATGTTTGTATCATTTCATAATTTCAATGATCATTTTACTTTTCAATGTTTGTAACATTAATGTATGAGCATATTATTATGAATGCGGGAAGGAATGAACGGTGGAAAGCACAGGAGGATTCTCTAGCGGACCCTCATGTAACTTTGTCTGACAGGGGAGGAAGCAAGTCTTGTTATTGTTTATGTACCTGGACTGGCCAGCTAATTCATTCACAGCAGACAGGAATGTTTAAGAATGGACTGACCTATTTTAGGAACGAGACGCATGCATGGATATCAACATGCCGACGCTGGACACTGCTTAAATTGTTTCTATTGTAATGTGCATGTTGCAGCAGAAGAGTAGTTACACATGTATTTTTGTTTTGTCTAACAGATTTATGCAGTGCAAAGTCTGGTCTCGTATTGCTGAAAAGAGGTTACCTTTGGCCAGTGGCCATATAGTCCTCGTCCACCAGTCACAATAATTCCCTTCAATCATTTCAATCATTTCAATTATTTCAATTACTTCAATTACTGCAATTATTGCAATGATTCTCAACACCAGATATTACCCTTAACAACCATCACCCTACCATACTCCACCCATTTTAACCCTCCATCCCACCTTTGGAAGCAAATTCGTTATCTGTGGATATCGCATCAACTGTGAAGTCGTTACACCAATCTTGGATTTATAAAAATCGTGTTCAGATTCTGTGCCCTTTGTGGATACCTTATTCGAACAGTGAAGTTAATTTCACGCATTGGATTACGATATATTTTTCCAAGAGAACCCCAGGATATAAGTTGTTTCCAACATTCACACCAAAAGAACAAAAGACCAAACATTCATTTACACACAAACAGTATTTCACATATTTTCCAGCAAAAGCTTATCAGGCCTGCCGGGAACTTTACTAACACAATTCATTCATAATCCTTGTTTTCACTATTTGTGTAATAATTTTTTTCTTCTTTAAAAATCATCAAATTGTTGTGAGTTTTGTTTTCTCGTGATAATCTTTATTATTATGTGCTGTAAAATCCTTATTGATTTATTTACATTTCTAAATTGAATAAAATTGAGTTAACCTCGATAGGATTGTTCTTTCAGTTCAGACTACCAAATCCTCAATCTAACTTTACTCCTTTACCGTACTATTTGTGAGTGACACAGTGTGTGCAAAAGAGTAATATTGTCGCCAGAGAAAACAAGAAGAGCGGTGTGTGTGGTTTTCTTAGTGAAGATCTCACTGACTCAGCCTGTGCCTTCTGCCTATCTCTCTTGCGCACCACTATCACACGTCCGTGTGCACTATTGTCCAGCACGCCTATACAGCTGTCAAGCTTTACCTACTATTAATTATATTTTCATGCGACAATTATTGGGAATCTCGTCCTTGGATTTGAATTTCTGGATTCTTATTTCACAGTGACTATAGGGAATCTTGTCTTTAAATTGTTCTGCAGAAACTGTGAGGAATCTTGAACTATTAGTCTATACTGTGGACTATAATTTTATAACGCCCTAGACAACGACACTTCTGGTAGTATCTGAACAGAACAATTATAATTTTAAAGTAACAGAACGTTGCTGTCACTAATTTAATTCTGGGTTATTTAATTACGTTAAATAGTTAATTAAGGTAATTAAGTGGTACATTTAACAGGCAGTAGAGTGTGTATGTGTGTGAGATATTGAAGGGAATTGTTTATACTTGAGTATTACTCAAGTGATGAGACCTTAATTCAGCAGAAATAAGGAATTGTCAAAAAATCCAATTATACTAAACTTCCATTAATGAGTTACATTACTTCATAGAATTAATAGTACTCCATGGGGCTTAGTAAATTGATTATCAGTTAGTTGTATTGGTTTGTTGTATTACAATACTTCATAGAAATATTAGTAATACCCAAGAAAACTAGTGTAACATACTGGGAGAGCGTAATATCTGCACAGAAATATAGAAAATGTCTGATTTACTAAAACTAAGGATGGGTCTTTTAAAATACACTAAAGAGGTTGGAATGAGTGAAGAAGAAGGTAATGCATTCATAGAGGCCGAAATAAAAAAACAAAGAGAAGAAAACGAAAGGATACGGGCTCATGAGTTCCGACTCAAAGAACTAGAGGTTCAAAATCGTCCCGCTTCTCCCACTAACGCTTCATCACCTGACAACGCCTCTGCTGGTCTAGCACTCAACTCACCTGCAATGACTTTCCCAATGGAAAAATTTTGCGAGCGAAATGAACAAATTGATCTGTTCTTAGATAGATATGAGCGAACTGCTTCATCGTATGGCCTGCCCAAAAGCATGTGGAATCTTAAACTTTCTCAAGGATTAAGAGGGACGGCTTACGAAGTTTTTACAAAATTAACCCCAGCAGAACAGAACGATTATGACGCTCTCAAGCAAGCACTGTTACGACGTTTTCAGCTTACAGCCGACAATTACCGAAAGCGTTTTCGCCGATCTCACAAAGAAGGAGGAGAAACATTTGGCCAATTTGCTGCTAGGATTGAATCATATCTCGAAAAGTGGCGCGATTTGGGAAAATTTCCTAAGACTTACGAAGGATTACATGAACTCTTCCTGGTAGAGCAAATCAAGGAAACAATGTCACCAGAGATGAGAAAGTTCCTAGTGGAGCATGGGGCAGACCGACTCGAACTGATCCTTACATTAGCAGAAAGGTTTCAAAATGCTATAGCAGAGACTCAAACCTTCAAACGGAAACCTGCTGAACTTCAACCTAAACCAATCACCCAGCCCACCCAAAATCAGCGATCACAGGTAAACGCTCCAACGCAAGATACACGCAAAGACCGGTCAACTAACTCAAACACGAAAAATGCACAGGAAAACCCCCCTTACTTCATGAGGAGGGAGAGGAAATATTGTCATCATTGTAAGCAGACCTCGCACAATACAAAAGAATGTAGAAATCGGCCCAGCCCGCACTTGGCGGCGTGTTTACAAGGAGACGCACCAGAACAGCGTAAAGACAGAACAAAATGTGGTAAACCAGAACGGAATTCTGTAACGGATCAGATTATTGCAAACGGGAAATTTGTGCGCTGTCTTTATGACACAGGATTACAGTTTGACTGTATAATCGCTTCACATTTGGTCACACCTGAGCAAATAACCTCGGAGACAGTAGATCTGTGTGGAGCCGTAAAAGGAGACACTCCTATGACATTGAAAATAGCAAAAGTTTATATTGATTCAAAATTTGTTAAAGGATGGATTCGAGCTGCCATTATGGAGAATCCAATCTATGACGTAATTCTTGGATGTCACTATGTGTTCTTGGGGGAACCAAGAAAACCTCTGATAGCTGCAGCAGTAACTACAAGAGGTCAGGCGAGGACAGAACAGGAACCAGGACCAGTGACAAACCTGCTACCACGGGAATTGAAGGATGCTCAACACAAGGATCCAACACTGGGACCATGTTTTAAGAAACTGCCACTTGCCAGTAACCCGCTGAAAAAGGGAAACTTTTATTCAAAATCAGGATTACTATACCGTAGGTCGGGCAACATTGGACAAGAACATAGCCAGTTGGTTGTTCCAACTACTTATAGGTCACAAATTTTAGAGATGGGACACGCTCTTCCTTTTAGCGGCCACATGGGACAAAATGCTACCATGCAAAGAATAGCAGCGCACTATTACTGGCCTGGGATGAACGGGGACATCATCCGATTTGTGAAATCCTGTGTGCAGTGCCAAAGGGTAGCACCAAGACACTGGACACCCCCTGCTCCATTGGGGGAAATGCCTATTGTCGGTACGCCATTCGAAAGAGTAGCTGTAGATATAGTAGGCCCACTCTTAAGAACAAAGCGGAGAAATTGCTGTATTTTGACTCTAGTCGACACCTGTACTATGTGGTCAGAAGCAGTGGCGCTCCCTTCTTCTGATTCTGTGCATGTCGCAGAAGCGCTCGTGAGTATTTTCACAAGGCTCGGATTTCCACAGCAAATACTCACTGATAATAGATCGCAGTTTAGAGGACATCTGATGGAAGAAGTCTTTAAGATCTTCCGTACTCAGCATATCCACACCTCACCCTATAATCCACAAGCAAACGGACAGGTAGAGAGATCCAATATAACGGGACACCCCTCATCACCATGCTGCGAAAATTAGCACAAGAAAGACCAGAAAACTGGGGACCTATTCTTGCTGGCTGCCTTATTTGCCTATAGGGAAGTGCCGCATGCCTCCACTGGTCTACCTCCTGCAACATTATTATTTAGACGGCCAATAAAGGGACCCCTGGAAGCATTGCTTAGGTCTTTAACCGACCAGAAAGCAGACGAATCTATTGTATCTGCATCAAAATATGTGCAAGAACTGAAGGAAAGGTTAAAGATAGGTTGGGAATTAGCCAACACTAACCTCTGACAAGCTCGTGCCAAGCATGCAAAACGGTACAATAAGACTGCGAAGGAAAGAGTACTACAACCTGGAGAGAAAGTACTGCTGTTACTCCCAACAGGGAATAACAAACTTCAGATAGGATGGCAGGGACCATTTGAAGTACTCGAGAAAATCTCTCGAACAAACTACAAAATCTCCATACGAGGGAAGGAAAAGATTTATCATGTTAACTTACTTAAAAAGTACATGGAACGCCTCGCTGCTCCTCAAGCACATCTCCTGACCTTAGCGGTTGCAATGGAAGCGGATAATGACCCCCCACGAATATGCTGAATACCCGCTAAAACAGGAAGAATCACACACGGATGTGAAGCTCTGTGAAACATTAACTGAATTGCAACAGCATGATGTCAAACAACTGTTAGCCGAATATTCAGAAGTGCTCACCGATAAACCGGGACTAACCAACCTCTTGGAGTTTGATATAAAAGTATTAGATCCTAAGCCTGTCAGGACTAAGATTTACCCAGTCCCATACGCTAAAGCCAACGCTTTACGAGAAGAGATTGACAAGCTACTGCAAGATAACATAATCTCTGAATCGACATCCCCATACAGTTCGAGTGTAGTGCTTCTACAGAAACCCAACGGGGAAACTCGGTTATGCATCGATTATAGGTTACTCAACACTGTAACAGAGTTCCAACCAGAACCATTAGTACCAGTGACGGACATTACACGTTCAATGTAATGCCTTTTGGTTTACATAACGCACCTGGAGCTTTTACCCGGATGATGAGAAAACTATTACACCCTTTACAAAGCAATACCATTCATAATTTTATGGATGATATTCTCATCGCAACGGCTACATTTGAAGAACATGAAGAAGCGTTAGCCCTGCTCCTCAGGCGGCTCAAGGAAACTGGTTTAACAGCACGCCCAAGCAAGTGTCTGATTGGATTCAGAGAACTTGAATTTTTAGGACATACGATCACTCATGGTTGCTTGTGGCCAGTAGAGAAAAAACGTTGACAAAATCCGAAATGCAAAGCGACCCATAACGAAAAAGGACACTAGGTCGTTTTTGTCACTCTGTGGTTATTATCAACGGTTCATTGAGAACTTTAATAGTTTGACTGCACCGTTGACTGACCTCACAAAGAAAGGTCAACCTGACAAGGTAACATGGACGGCTCAATGTGAGAGCGCCTACACCACACTCAAAGAAAAGCTGACGACGAAGCCCATATTACGCCTCCCTGACCTCACAAAGACCTTTGTGCTAAGAGTAGATGCCAGTAATCTTGGAATAGGATCAACGTTGCTTCAAGCTGATGAAAACTACCCGGAAATGCTTTTTCCCGTGGCCTATGCTAGCCGAAAATTGAACGCTGCAGAACGCAACTATTCAACCATTGAAAAAGAATGCTTAGCTCTAGTGGCGGGAGTAAAAAGGCACCACGAATTTCTTTATGGAGTCTCATTTGTCGTGCAAACGGATCACGCACCCCTCACGTTTCTAGCAGCTTGTAAAAGCCAAAATGCAAAAGTAATGCGATGGGCTATTTTGCTAAGTGTCTATTCCTTCAGGGTCGAGTACATCCCAGGTCCTGAAAATGTAGGAGCAGATTTTTTAAGCAGACATTCAGTAGAGGAACTCGCTAGTGGTGGAGAAAATAATCTTCTAACGCCAGCAGATAAGAAACAATCTGAGGAAACCTCGGAAGAAGGAACAGAGAAGGAACTAATGGACGACACCGGGAATGATACACACAAGCCAAATTATCATCTCTCTCTGATTTAGTTGGGCAACTAACTTAAGTTCGGGGTGTCTGTCGCAGAGTGAAGATAATTTGCCTATTTGAAATTTTCTGTCCTTCCTGTATATTGCTTTATTTTCTGTCTATCCTAAGTTTCCGAAAAAAATGTTTCTCACGCACTTGCCTTTTCCCCACCTTCCCAGGTGAAGCTTCGGTCAACCCGTTCACGTTCGTTAGGAATTTCCAGACTCGGCTGTCTAGAAATTTATGGCCTGTCTTCTTCCTCGTTGTTAATACTTTGAGCTCGGAAACCACTGCACGTACAAGTGACATTCTATATGCAAACTAATTTGCAGCGAGACTTTTGCTATCGTGGGAACTTTAAAAAATGTAGCGGGTAAATCGAAAATAATTCTTTCTTTCTTTCTGTCTTTAAGAAACTAGTTTAGACTTCACTTGGTGATAGCATACGGGAAGAGATAGTCGCACGTCTTAGCCTTGTAAAGTAAAAACTATGCATAGGGAGACTTGAGTTAAACACACAAAGTGCCCTCTAGTTTAACTTAACAGACTATTTATTCCGGAGCGGGTATGTATTTGCTATTCCAGTATATAGACAATTAGCTCAAATATATAGATATGAAATATATTACTATCAGGGTGAAAGTCTAATGAAATATATTGCTATCATGGTGAAAGTCTAAGTGTATTATATAAACGGGTTTCCTTTATCATGTCTGTATCATAAATGCTTACGAAAATTCATTTATTTTCACTGCTTGTATTTTAAAGCGATGTTATGTTACAATGTTTGTATCACTTCATAATTTCAATGATCATTTTACTTTTCAATGTTTGTAACATTAATGTATGAGCATATTATTATGAATGCGGGAAGGAATGAACGGTGGAAAGCACAGGAGGATTCTCTAGCGGACCCTCATGTAACTTTGTCTGACAGGGGAGGAAGCAAGTCTTGTTATTGTTTATGTACCTGGACTGGCCAGCTAATTCATTCACAGCAGACAGGAATGTTTAAGAATGGACTGACCTATTTTAGGAACGAGACGCATGCATGGATATCAACATGCCGACGCTGGACACTGCTTAAATTGTTTCTATTGTAATGTGCATGTTGCAGCAGAAGAGTAGTTACACATGTATTTTTGTTTTGTCTAACAGATTTATGCAGTGCAAAGTCTGGTCTCGTATTGCTGAAAAGAGGTTACCTTTGGCCAGTGGCCATATAGTCCTCGTCCACCAGTCACAATAATTCCCTTCAATCATTTCAATCATTTCAATTATTTCAATTACTTCAATTACTGCAATTATTGCAACGATTCTCAACACCAGATATTACCCTTAACAACCATCACCCTACCATACTCCACCCATTTTAACCCTCCATCCCACCTTTGGAAGCAAATTCGTTATCTGTGGATATCGCATCAACTGTGAAGTCGTTACACCAATCTTGGATTTATAAAAATCGTGTTCAGATTCTGTGCCCTTTGTGGATACCTTATTCGAACAGTGAAGTTAATTTCAAGCATTGGATTACGATATATTTTTCCAAGAGAACCCCAGGATATAAGTTGTTTCCAACATTCACACCAAAAGAACAAAAGAACAAACATTCATTTACACACAAACAGTATTTCACATATTTTCCAGCAATAGCTTATCAGGCCTGCCGGGAACTTTACTAACACAATTCATTCATAATCCTTGTTTTCACTATTTGTGTAATAATTTTTTTCTTCTTTAAAAATCATCAAATTGTTGTGAGTTTTGTTTTCTCGTGATAATCTTTATTATTATGTGCTGTAAAATCCTTATTGATTTATTTACATTTCTAAATTGAATAAAATTGAGTTAACCTCGATAGGATTGTTCTTTCAGTTCAGACTACCAAATCCTCAATCTAACTTTACTCCTTTACCGTACTATTTGTGAGTGACACAGTGTGTGCAAAAGAGTAATATTGTCGCCAGAGAAAACAAGAAGAGCGGTGTGTGTGGTTTTCTTAGTGAAGATCTCACTGACTCAGCCTGTGCCTTCTGCCTATCTCTCTTGCGCACCACTATCACACGTCCGTGTGCACTATTGTCCAGCACGCCTATACAGCTGTCAAGCTTTACCTACTATTAATTATATTTTCATGCGACAGTTTCTCAAAGCACTTGTTGTAAAAATCGTCCGTTGGCTACTGCCACTTCTGATCAAGATTTCTCAAAGCACTTGTTGTAAAAATCGTCCGTTGGCTACTGCCACTTCTGATCAAGATTTCTCAAAGCACTTGTTGTAAAAATCGTCCGTTGGCTACTGCCACTTCTGATCATTAAATTTCTCAAAGGCACTTGTTGTAAAATCATCCGTTTGCTACTGCAACTTCAGATCTCTTGCAATGCCAAGCAATGAATATAGTTGAGTTTATATATCGTCTGAATCGCCTATGGCTAATTTTCGGGTTCGCTTCCTGTGTCATGTGAAATTTCGTTTGTTTTCCTTAAGTCAGACATTCCGTTCTCATGCTGTGTAAAATTTCCTGTAATATTTTGCTATGGTCGGTCTCATATTTTGCTTATCCGAGACAACTTGTCTGCGTTCGTCTTTTGAGTGTCTGTGCAGCATTTAATAGTCTTTACATAATGACCTATTCTCACTCTTTTCATGTTGTCCCTGGCTCAGACACTGCGTCGCCGTTAATCAAATGTTATTGGGTCGGTTCGATGAGAACCTGCTTATTAAATTACTCATTGTAAAACTGCCTCGCGCTCTGTCCATATATTCTACGGCTAGCCACAATAATACTGCTGGTACCTTCCTGCCTTTGTGAAAACACAACCGAGACGTTGGGGCGATTACCTCAATAATCTATTGACTCACTGTCTACTAATTGTGAAAACATTTCAGGTGAATGTTGTTTCGTCTAAAGGGCTCACGCCGAGCGTTGTCTATTGTTATGTCAACATTCCTTGTAAAATTGGTGGATGTCCCATGACTGTTGACCAACGATGGTCTGTGCCAACAATGAGTATAGACAACCGACTGCCTTCTCATTCAGTGAGAAATGTACCGACAAAATATTACCATTAGTTTTTAGGAATTTAATTGCAGACTTACTCGTCTCTCGCGACAGGGCGCTTGTCCAAATATAAACGACCGCGTGACATGGATAAGGGAGCCATATTCTGCTATTTCCTTCGCCATATGTTTTTAGCTGTTTATGTCTTTTACTGTGGTGATTCCACATCAAGGACTGTCTTGTGGTGCTGTTTGCAGGTTTCCTCGTCCTATCCAACACCATCATCGTCACCTCACTACCTGTTCCACTGTTATTAAATATAGCACTAGTTAAATTTATGGAAACTTTCTTCCCTAGATCAAACAACAATTGATGAAATGTTGAGAGATGACGAAGACTTTGATTATGGAGACGGGAGGTCGCCTTCAGGTGAGTCAACTATATTTCTCATGCCGTATGTGATGTATTTAAAACACAAAATATTTAAAAAGCTGGATATAATTAGGTGGCTTCTAGAAGTGGGCTTTACAAAACGCTTGTGAGAAAGAAAGCCAATGAGAAGTCAAGTAAATAGAGTGTAACCAAACAACTTAGGCCTTAGAAGGAAATTGGTAATCAGCAAGCAAACCTAATCTTCCAAAACTTTATGTAACTATCTCGAGCAACACGGAAGCATTAGTAACAACTAGCAACCAGCTGGCTGTAACAGCCAGTAACTACGGCAACTGGTATTGTCATATGAGAAGAGAATATCATATTTTGAAAAAAATTATTTATCTGTAAGTTGTAGCATAAAGTGGTCCCATAGTAGATACGGCAGTAGGGAAATAAAGTGTTAGAGACTTCACTGTACTAGCTTTATGAGGTGCGTTCACCGGTTCCCTGCCTTGTTCTTCCCTTACTCACGTTCAGATTCAGGCACGCATTTACAGTTATGTTCATATCAACTGAACATATCAACACATTATGACCTGTTTCTACAGGGTGATATACTTAACATATCAATACATGGTAGCCAGGTTTGACCGTATGACATACCTTTTTATTTACTCTATTTATTTACTTTCTTGTGTCTCTTACTAAGTTCTCGCTTTCTTTCCTTTGCCTGACGAAGGGAACTACTAAAAAACTACAAGAACAAACATGTATAGAAATATCTGACTAAATCGGATGTGCTAGACCGAAGAGCGCAGATATCTCAGCCACGCTGTGAACAACGGTAGAACGTACTGATCCGCCCCTGAAATTCATAAATCAGTCGTCGATGCGACATTGCTGCCTGTCATATTATTTAGAACCCACTCAACACGATACTCATTCAGTCATTGATTGATTGATTCATTCATCACCTTTCAAGAAGCATCGACCTTCAACAAACGTCTGCTATGTCTTCCTGTCCCGTGCCATCAGCTCAAGATTTGTCCATGTCTTCGCCATCCCAGCTGTCTTCAATTCATTACGATATACTTTTTTTTTTTTTTTTTTTAAATAAAGTTTTGGCGAGGCGCGTCCCGTTCAACCTAGTCGGTTATATTAGGGCGCATGTCCAAACATAAAAGACCCTTAGATCTGGGGTTATTACGATTGTCGCATTTATCTCCATAGTTAAGTAGTCAACATTGTATTCTTCAGCTTCGAGTGACAGAATGGTAAAGCACTTGCTTCTTAAGCCAAATATACCGGGTTCGAAACTAGGAATCGTCATGCTCGAGTCTACCCAGCTGTATATGGGTACCCGACTCTGCTCTTGCGTTAGAAAATTCAAAGACAGCGAGGAAAGGTCACCCCACTTTACAAAGATAGACTTATTATTTAGAGGGACATTTCCAACTCCCTTACGGTAATATCTGCCATGCGGCTAGTTTTTTTACTGTTGCATAGTCTTCCTGTTCAATGTCCATGTTTTCCGTAAAAATGTATCCTGTAAGGATGCCTGCCGACATACTCTCTGCATTTTTTAGGGTTTCCTTTCCATTGTCGACATTAGAAGCCATAGAGTTTTCAAGCAGGTTCGCAAAATTTGTCATTTTCGTCTTGGTTTTCGCTACAAGTAATGGCAGTACACTTCCGCAAAGTCCCCCAGACTTCAATACGACATAGTTACAGTACATTTTGGTGGAAAATAATTATGTTACAGTACATTTTGGTCGAAAATAATTATGTTAACTACGTCAAAAGGGAAGCAAACCGCAGACACAATTTAGGTAATGTATATAATTTAGAAGATTATTTTCGATTTTATTTTTAAATGGGGAAAACTATCGAGATTTAAAAGAAAAATGTTATTGTTATTCATGTAAATGGGTAAACACGGAAAGAAAGTTACAATTAAGTCGTTATTACTTCTTAAAATGGTAACAGTGCATAGAAGAAATTACGGTTGAAAAAAATATAAAGAAGTCACGTGAAACTTTGAATAATTGTTTCAGCTTTAGTTGAAACACTTTTCACTTTTTGTTTTGCCGGATGCATATAGCATATAGTTTTAAGTCACGGTTATTAAAATAAAGTACGTTGATATTACCAGCTTAGCAGAAGTGAACGTGGTAATCTTCAGACAGGCCACAGCAGATTGGGATACCATCTTCTTCTTCTTCCTCGTTCGCCCTGAAAAGGACGGTGGTTGCGTTGTGTCTGTTTACAACGTAGCTGTGATACCTGCACCTTTCGGTCGACACATCCGACTTCTGCACGGCATTTTTTAGGACCGGGTTTGCCTTCCCATTGCGATCCGTGCTCGCCCAGCCAGCCTGCACTGCTGCAGACTGTTTCCAGGACCACCACGTGGAGGTGGAGCACGGTCTTGACCAGCTCTGGTTCGCTGGTCCTGACGCAGGCAGTCAAGCTATGAGTCGCTGACTGCATCTACTCAACAAGCTGAAGATAAGAACTACTGATGACTGTAATTGTAGCACAGATAAACTGACTGCTGAACATCTACTTTAACAGTGCCCAGCATGTGAGGAACAGAGAAAGCGAATATGGCCATCACCAGTACCATTCCTGGGAAAACTACGGAGATACCAATAACCTCAAGTCGGCCACTGCTTTTTTTGAACATATGGTATTAAGTTGACACATGAAAGTGAACGAAGAAGAAGAAGAAGATACGTTTAACGTAAATTGTGGTGAGCTCCCACCAAATCAGAAGTGTATGAGCTTGCTAACTGCCAAGATAATTGTAAAATAAAATATATAAAAATTTTAAAAATCACCTAGATTGAACATATCGATATTGAGGTTTTTATAATTTCAATCAGTGGTTCTTAACCTTTCTTGTGCTATGGTCCCCTTTGATTGTCCGATGAATGCTACAGACCCCTTTGATTGTCCGCTAAAGGCTACGGACCTCCTAGAATTTCTGGAATTTTCCCTATTTATATTCGGCAGTTCGGGTAGGTAGGGCTGGAGTGTGTAAGGGATAGTACCTCACGGTGAGAGGCAGTCACTTCCTCTTTTTGAGGATGGCCTGGATCCTATTTGGTTCCCCCACTCCAGTTCAGCTCATGTATGGCTCCTCGAGTCTGCTTGTGTACGGCAGCCCCCCCCCCCCCCCCCCGGGCAACGGCTTTGACTGGCCGGCCAAACTACATGAGTAAATTGAAAAAGGGAGGTCCCCCTTAAACAGTACACACAACTGCTGGCCGAACGGGCGGATGATCAATAATATTTTGACAACGGCTTCTAGGGCAGGAGTTGGAAAGGCCTGGTATCGGGCTGAGGGCGCACCATGGACTGTAATGGTAAGCGGCCAGAACCATCCAGAAAGCAATGGCAAACTACTGGATGTACAATGCCAAGAAATCCATAATGGCTAATACAGATGAAAAACCTATGGCAAGGCACAAGCAAAGAAACAAAGTTACAACTGATCAGAGCATGTATATTCCCAGTGGCAACATACGGCTGCGAGACTTGGACACTCAATAAAACAGTTGCAAAAAAGATTACATCATTCGAAATGAAATGCTACAGAAGGATGTTGAGAATACCCTGGACAGAAAAAAAGACCAACAGAGAAGTACTGCACTCACTAAACGTACAGGAACATTGGCTCCTAACTACCATCGCAATAAGGAAGCTGAAATTTTTCGGTCATATAAAAAGACATAATAATCTGGAAAAAACAGTGATGGAAGGCATGGTCCCTGGAAAAAGGGGAAGGGGTCGACCTAGACGACGGTGGACCCAGGACATCACAGAGAGTCTGAACTTGTCTTTGGCTGATGCAGGTCGACTTGCCCAGAATCGTGATGCGTTCAGAGCAGCTGTAATGGAGACAACGTTCTGGAAAGAATACGTCACATGATGATGATGAGTTCGGGTAAGTATGAGTAAATATCCCCGTCACATATTTAGCCAATGCAGCCTCATTGCTCATCATAGATGAAGCTTCTATGCTTTTGTGACACTGTTTTCGTGTCCCCATACTTCTGAAGCAAAATGGAAACAAATGAAATGACCACAGGAGAATCTAACGACGTCATCTGAGCATGCACTAGAAAGCGCACAACATAATTATTTCCTTCCATATTTTGGCGGGTGACTTACTCGTATATGTATTTTTTGCGTAACAACGGCGATCCCTACCGTGATCTTATCTCGGATTATCTGCGTCCTTGTGTCATTGTTACTTCCTGTATAGGACATGCGCTTAACGACCATTTCAAGTACTGTAACACCGTTTATTGCGAAGCGGCTCAATGCGTTATGTGTACCATTTCGTACGTCATTCATCATTTATTCAGTAACTATCAGCTCCCCAAGGAGCATATGCCTTCAGTAAACGTGTCCCGTACCGTCTGCTCAAAGTCTTTCCATGTCTTTTTCATCCCCTTTGCTCCACTGGCACTTGTCTGGTTCTTATCATCTTTTGTTCCACAGGCACTTGTTTGGTTCTTGTCATCTTTTGTTCCACCGGCACTTGTCTAGTTCTTCTCATCTTTTGTTCCACTGGCACTTGTCTGGTTCTTGTCATCTTTTGTTCCACTGGCACTTGTCTGGTTCTTGTCATCTTTTGTTCCAGTGGCACTTGTCTGGTTCTTGTCATCTTTTGTTCCACTGGCACTTGTCTGGTTCTTGTCATCTTTTGTTCCAGTGGCACTTGTCTGGTTCTTGTCATCTTTTGTTCCACTGGCACTTGTCTAGTTCTTCTCATCTTTTGTTCCAGTGGCACTTGTCTGGTTCTTGTCATCTTTTGTTCCACTGGCACTTGTCTGGTTCTTGTCATCTTTTGTTCCACTGGCACTTGTCTGGTTCTTGTCATCTTTTGTTCCACTGGCACTTGTCTGGTTCTTGTCATCTTTTGTTCCACTGGCACTTGTCTGGTTCTTGTCATCTTTTGTTCCACTGGCACTTGTCTGGTTCTTGTCATTTTTTGTTCCACTGGCACTTGTCTGGTTCTTGTCATCTTTTGTTCCACTGGCACTTGTCTGGTTCTTGTCATTTTTTGTTCCACTGGCACTTGTCTGGTTCTTGTCATCTTTTGTTCCACTGGCACTTGTCTGGTTCTTGTCATTTTTTGTTCCACTGGCACTTGTCTGGTTCTTGTCATCTTTTGTTCCACTGGCACTTGTCTGGTTCTTGTCATCTTTTGTTCCACTAGCACTTGTCTGGTTCTTGTCATCTTTTGTTCCACTGGCACTTGTCTGGTTCTTGTCATTTTTTATTCCACTGGCACTTGTCTGGTTTTTGTCATCTTTTGTTCCACTGGCACTTGTCTGGTTCTTGTCATCTTTTGTTCCAGTGGCACTTGTCTGGTTCTTGTCATCTTTTGTTCCACCGGCACTTGTCTAGTTCTTGTCATCTTTTGTTCCACAAGCACTTGTCTGGTTCTTGTCATCTTTTGTTCCACTGGCACTTGTCTGGTTCTTGTCATCTTTTGTTCCACCGGTACTTGTCTGGTTCTTGTCATCTATTGTTCCACTGGCACTTGTCTGGTTCGTGTCATCTTTTGTTCCACTGGCACTTGTCTGGTTCTTGTCATTTTTTGTTCCACTGGCACTTGTCTGGTTCTTGTCATCTTTTGTTCCACTGGCACTTGTCTGGTTCTTGTAATCTTTTGTTCCACTGGCACTTGTCTGGTTCTTGTCATCAGTTCTACATTAGTGATCTTGTTAAACCACTTCGATTCTTCTATGCCACGCAAGCATCCATTTATTCAAGTCTGTAGCTTTGTGGTTGTTGTTTTTGTTGTACTCCAAGTTTCAGAGCCATACACCAGACTGGCCTGACATTTGAATTGAAAATTATGGTTTTTTGTGTTGGACCTGATATCTATTGATCCCTGTATATTTTACAATGCAATGAAAGCTTCTCTAGTAATAATTTAATATTATTCTGAAAATAACATTTCATTGTCATACATATTCCAGTTGTGAAGGAGAACCTGCACTGGGCATCGGATAAAATGAACTTCGTCCGGAGTAAAATCGGCCATGTAACATCATACACTGAGTTGGCCTGCCCGGCTAAGGGGTCACCACGACCCACAATCGAGTGGTACAAGAACGGGGAGCTTATACGGGAGCAGAAGTTAGGACGGGTAAGTTTGGTCATGTGATGTGTTAGTTTCCGGAAAGCTTGGTCATGTGATGTGTTACTCTTCGGGTTTCGTTTGTAATTGCTGGTTCAGTTTTTGTTATTGTTCTAGTTAGTTTTTTTTTAATGTAATGTTTGTTATTGACGCTTTTACCATCATCATCATCTCCTTTTAGACGATCGGCAGCTTCATTCTCCCAAGTTGATGGATTTATGCCCAGTGCCGTCATGTCTCTCTTGCACGCATCTTTGAACCCCAGCTGCGATCGTCCGACTGTTCTTTTGCCATCTGACAGTTGTCCATATAAAATGTCTTTAGGGATGCGACCATCTTCCATGCGGCAGACATGGCCAAGCGGTGTATACGTGCTTTGAAGGTCAGTACGTAACAGCACCTCGACCATTTCTCACTTTGTCCTTCCTCGAAATACCGTGGATGTGGCGTAGACACTGTTGATGGAAGGTATTTAGCCTTCATTTTTGCTTTGCATCGGTTGTCTATGTCTCTCTGCCATATAGAAGAGTTGTGTTTTACTATCAGTAGAATAAAATTTGTTCCTTTAATTTAAGTCTTGTTTTGCCACCTTTATTTTTTCCTCTCTAGATTTCTTCGTTGGTTACATGTTATGTAAAAGAACTTCTGTGTGCCGTACATACTCACAGCTGGACGGCTTATAATCTGTTTTGTACTAATTTATGTCCAACGTTCAGCTCCTCTTTCTTTTCCCCACGGTACCATCCATTGACTCGATATGTCAGAGGCACGTGAGTCGTGTTACGTGCGCAATATTTGCAAAAAAAAAAAACAAAAAAAAAAACGTAGCGTACACTTCGGCGACACTCTTCTATCCCCCCTTTTTTTTTCCTACTAGCCGTGAGTTGTATATGTGATCGATCGTAAATTTTTTTCTGAGTATACGAGTTTACAAATTTGTGTATGCCTACGCTTAATCATATTTAGTTCCGCTCAAAGTCTCAAGAGCCGTTGGGAGATTTATCGGAGCTTGCAGATTTATACAGCGCAGCCGTTCAGGACGATTTGTCTGCGAGAGAGTTTTAATTTGGAAATGTTATTTATGTCTATGCGTTTAACTTTGATGTCAGTCCAAGCAGTTGTTTTGTGTTTGGGAACTGGGAATATTTTTCCAACGCGTTGCTGTAGTAAATGACTTTTTGCGCGTGATTTATTTCGGACTGAAACAAATTACTCCGCTGTTTTTAGAAGCTTCGTCAAGGCTAATCAGAATGTAGATCATTTAAGAAAAAAAGTGTGTGATGAGGTTATTACAGCATGTCAAGCTAACCCTCCCCCGTCCTTTTTTGTGTCTGTCTTTTAAAATTCCCTTATGATTTTATTTCACTTTCTGCTCCATATGGAGCATGGGGCACCACTGTAGCTGGTCCATTTACAGAAAGTCTACAACATAGCATTCATGTGCTCATGTAGCAGTGGTTTTTGTAGCATTTATTTTCCACACGATTAAATTGCGAGCCCTATGCATAAGCCCCTTGTTCATTGGCTCTTAGGCGTTTGGTTTGGTTTTTAAGGATCATCTTCATTGCACATGGACAACTCCATCAGTGCTCCGATCTCCTCCCTTAGATCACACAAAGATGATTTCAGCACAGTGCATGAACTTCGTAGTGCCGGCGAGGATCACAATGTGTGTATACAGGATGTGTCTGATGGACCTGTTGTCCTATTCTTTCGTTATATATCAGAAATCCCCTAAGTTTTCCTTATAAGCTTTCCTTATAAGTTTTTCTAATATGTTTTCCTTATAAGTTTTCCTTAAAAGTTTTCATTATAAGTTACGGTGTCTGAGCAGCATTTGCTAAATTTGTCCCGGGTTTATTTTTCAGATTAAGTTCAACAGATGGAGTCTTGTCATAGCTGATTTGATACTGCAGGATGCTGGCAACTACATGTGCGTGGTTTCAAATATCCATGGATCTCTTAACTGGACCTATGAATTAGAAATACTACGTAAGTAATACTGTAATATGTCCTATTTAGTTACCAGGAGTCTCTGAAGACACAAAGAAAGAATGCGACTTCTGCTCCCTTTGACATGTTGTAGAAAGCTACCTAATATGAGTTTTGAATGAGAATGGCAACCTTATCACACAAGACAAATTGCTACAGGGGCCACACACGCGCTTTGGTGCAGGTTTCCTGCAAGAAAGCCAGCTGCAGTTGTGGTTCCAGGGTTAGTCTGGAGCAGAGAGTGGAGATGATGATGATGAACATCTGCATGATTTTCCCAGCCACTTAGTGTACTTGGTTGTGTTCCTCCCACAACGATTGGTTCTTAGGTATTCTGTGAGTTCGCTTGCTAAAGAATAATGTCATGAATCCTTCCTTGATCCCGTAGCCAGCATAGCTGATGGGACGCCATGTTCAGCCATTGTTATTACACGTTTGTTTGTCCATCTTGTGCTGTATCTCTTTCACGATCTTTCCTGTGCCTTTCTAAATTGTGTATGCCTATCTCTGGTCTACCCCTTCTCTTGTTCTTTGGGGCTTTCTCTTTGAGTACAATATTATCCACTCAACTTTGATCTTGACACACCGCCATAACACTGAAGTCTGTATGCTTTTATGGTTTTTTAGCAGATAAGTACATTGGCTTACCGCGGTTGGTGGGTACCCTACTTCGGCGGGCGACATATAAGAAAAAGAAAGGACAAATTTTTCCCCCTCATTCTAGGCGCATGGAATGTGGGCACTCTCCTTGAGAAAGACTTTAAAGCAAACAGACCTGAGAGACGAACTGCCCTGATTGGGAGAGAACTGGCCAGGTACAACATTGACATAGCAGCACTGAGTGAAACTCGACTTGCAGGTGAGGGCCAACTTTGCGAAAAGGGTGCAGGTTATACATTCTTTTGGAGCGGAAGAGGAACTGAAGAAAGACGAGAAGCAGGGGTTGGATTTGCAATCAAAACATCAATTGTCAGCAAGTTAGCGGGGCCCCCAAAGGGAATAAATGACCGACTGATGACGGTCAAGATCCCCCTGTTCTATGGAAGAAAACATGCCACCATCATTAGCGCGTATGCACCAACTATGACAAACCAGGATGACGTCAAAGATAAGTTTTACGAAGAACTACATGCAGTCATTGCATCAGTTCCTAAAGCAGATAAGCTCATCATTCTTGGTGACTTTAATGCAAGAGTAGGCTCAGATAACATCTCCTGGAGTGGCACTATTGGAATGTACGGCGTGGGTCGCTGTAACAGCAATGGACTTCTTCTCCTCCAGACTTGCGCAGAACATGACCTCCTTGTCACCAACACCATTTTTCGACTTCCTACCCGCAACAGGACCTCCTGGATGCACCCTCGCTCAAAGCATTGGCACTTAATTGACTATGTAATTGTTAGGAAGAAGGACAGGCAAGATGTCCGGGTGACCAAGTCCATGTGTGGTGCCGAATGTTGGACTGATCATCACCTCATTGTATCTAAACTTAAAATTCGTATCCAACCAGCCAGGCGCCCTCAGGGGAAGAAAACTCAAAAGAGGCTGGATGTCACCAAACTAAAGAAGACAAAAATCAAACAGTCATTTACTGACACCTTAGAAGACCGTCTCAAATCTATCTCGCTAGACGGCCAAAGTGTGGAAACAAATTGGGCAGCCCTAAGTGAGCAGATCTACAACACTGCTACAGAGGTCCTGGGTCCTTCCATCAAGAAACAAAATGACTGGTTTGATGAGAACTCAGATGATATAAAGCAGATGTTGGCTGAGAAACACCATCTCCATAAAGCATATTTAAATGATCCAAAATCTACATCCAAGAAAGACGCTTTCAACAACATGCGTAGAATCGTCCAACATAAACTACGCCAGATGCGGGATTCATGGCTGAGTAATAAAGCAGATGAGCTCCAAGGCTTTGCTGACAGCCATGACTTGAAAAATTTTTACCTTGCACTCAAAGCGGTCTATGGTCCAACATCATCAGGATCATTTCCCCTCCTTAATGCAGATGGAAAAAACACTAATTACAGACAAGGAAAAAATGCTCCAACGCTGGGCTGAACATTTTAATAATATTCTGAACCAGCCATCATCTATTAACGACGAAGCCATCATCCGCCTGCCCCAAATTCCTATAAATGAAGCATTAGATGATGTATCAACTCTGGAGGAAACTAAGAAAGCGATTCGTCAACTGTTTAGTGGAAAGGCCCCCGGCTCCGATTCAATTCCTGTTGAGGTTTATAAAGATGGTGGTGCAGTTCTGATAGAGAAACTTCACATGATCTTCCAGCAAATGTGGCAGAGTGAAACCATCCCACACGATCTCAAAGATGCGTCAATTATACATCTATATAAACGTAAAGGTAATCGCCAAGACTGTAACAATCATCGAGGCATCTCTCTTTTATCAATCGCTGGGAAGATATTCGCCAGAATCCTTTTGAATCGCCTTATGGCTCATCTTGACAAAGGTCTTTTACCTGAAAGTCAGTGTGGATTCCGAAAAGAACGTGGAACCACAGATATGGTGTTCGCTGCAAGACAGCTACAAGAAAAATGCCAAGAACAGCCCTGTGACCTGTACACAGCGTTCATCGACTTGACAAAGGCGTTCGACACGGTCAGTAGAGAGGGTCTATGGAAGATCATGGCAAAATATGGCTGCCCAAAGAAATTTATCACAATAGTGCAGCAACTGCATGATGGAATGCAGGCTAGAGTTCAGGAAAACGGTGAGCTATCAGAGCCTTTCCCCGTCTCAAATGGAGTTAAACAAGGGTGCGTACTTGCACCGACTCTGTTCAGTATCATGTTTTCTGCTATGCTGACTCATGCTTTTAGAGACGGGGACACAGGAATCGACATTAGTTATCGTATTGATGGAAAATTGTTTAACCTTAGGAGGCTTCAAGCAAAAACCAAGGTCAAATCACACACCATCAGAGATCTTCTGTTTGCTGATGATTGTGCCCTCAATGCTGGCTCAGAGGCTGATCTGCAGCATAGTGTGGATAGATTCTCCGAAGCCTGCGCCAACTTTGGGCTTACCATCAACACGAAGAAAACAGAAATCATGTACCAACCAGCTCCTGGCACAGTTTATACTGAGCCAATCATCAAGGTTAATGGTGAGAAACTGAATGTTGTGAACAGATTCACATACCTTGGTAGCACACTATCCCAGAACATTGTCATTGATGATGAGGTGAACACCAGGATCTCCAAAGCCAGCAGCACATTTGGCAGATTATACACCAACGTTTGGCATCGAAGTGGCATTAGTCTACAGACAAAGCTGAAGGTGTACAGAGCTGCGGTGCTTCCAGTGCTGCTATATGCAAGTGAAACATGGACTGTATACAGGCGCCACGTAAAGAAGCTAAACCACTTCCATACAGTCTGTCTCAGGAAGATAATGAACATCAAATGGCAAGACAAGATCCCGGATACCGCCGTTCTTGACAGAGCTGGTATCCCTAGTATTGATACTATTCTGATGCAATCACAGATTCGCTGGGCAGGTCATGTAGTCCGCATGCCAGACCATCGACTGCCAAAGATACTCTTTTATGGTGAGATACAGAAGGGTAAACGCTCCAATGGTGGCCAAAAGAAGCGCTTCAAAGACACGTTAAAGACGTCATTGAAAACCTTTGACATAAACCCAGACACATGGGAAGCTGCTGCGCAAGACCGAACTGCTTGGCGCACATCTCTTCGTAAAGGTGCAGCGGCATGCGAATCATCCAGAAGAGCAGCAGCGGAACAGCGGAGACAAGCTAGAAAGGACCGTGTAATAAAACCTTCACATGAAGCAAACATTCCCTGCCCACACTGTCCGAGATCTTTCCAGGCCCGCATCAGGCTCATCAGTCACCTTCGTACCCATAGACTAACCTAACATATTCCTAAATAATTGGATGAACAGAGTGGTCTTCATCACCCGTGATGGACGAACAACACATTGGCCCAGAGCTTGTTTTATGATATTTAGCACACTGTCATATATGACTTGATCTATGCATGATACCTCATGGATCTATCTGGAGTAAATCAGTTACATTGCTTGTGTTTCTCTTTCTATTTCAGTGTTTAATGTCCAAGCTTCACATGCACCCAAAATCTGCATTAATGTTACTGTGTTTTCGTGGGGTCCCCTAATGTTGATGTGTAGTTAGCCAGGTATGCGTGTTGATGTCACTTGAACAGTGTAATGGTGCGGTGAAGATCTAGGTCACTCACGCTGACAGCATACATGGTTCTTGTACGATGATGATGATGATGTGAGACATGGGTGTGTAGAGACGCGAATGCGTTTAGGCTCATATATATGTAGACAATTCACCCAGTCACACTCATACGGAAGCCAATGATGGTTGTAACTACTGGTAACAGTTCACACATTTAATCACAGGACTAACAGTAGTATCATAGGAACAGTCAATGTAAGCAGGATCATGTACATCATGTTAACTGAAATCGATTGGTACATATCAGGCATTCTAAGGCTGGAAAACATTCAAATATGTGGGCATGGTCAATAGTGGTATGTCCTTTAAAGTACAGTTCACAATGCCGCTTTGGTATCCCTGACTTAATGCGTCAGATACCTTAATAACTCCGTCATACAAAAGACGAGCTCCTAAATCATGTAATAATATTACCAGGGCCGTCGTTCAACTTGGCATGACACGCCAGTTGCATCTTATCATGCTGTAGAGTATTGGCCGAAACACAGGGCCTCAATATGACGTCAGCTGTGTATTCTTCATAAGCAGGTTGCATAAACCCTGCTATAATGATTGTATAAATATATCGCCAACCTGCGGTTTCCACCATATATAACTTCGTAACTGGACGTCTGATCAAATGAAGATGAATAGTCTTAAATGGCTACCTCGAGCACAAAATATAGGTTCTGCATTATAGGAACTGTGAGCTGTTCTCACAGGCTAGGTAAGCCTTTAACAAGTTCTGCAACCGAATGCGTAATAATGATAAAGTCGGTGTTACCTTGAACAGAATCCTCAGAACACAAGAAACAACACTGTCGTCATTCCTGACGTACAGTAAATCACTGGGGAAAACTGACAACGCAGTCACTTCGAAGATTTTCCTTCCCCAAAATACAACGGACATTCACGTCCCACAGAAGCCAGTTCACATCTCTACCTGCCGGAAGTCTAACCCTTCGCGCTCCAAACTGCGCATGGGCAATGGCCCAGAACTATGTACCTTTGACCCTATCTCAATACTGGTCAAACACAATGAATGAACCAAAAGGGGAAATAACCCCTAATCAAGCTGACACCGCAAAGTTAAGACATAGTTCCCTAACTTTGACCAGGGTGAAAAAATACGACAAATAAATTGACGTTTGAAACTCCATCAAAAATGACCGCAACATATTACTGCACCCCCCTTGTAAAAAAAAATGACACATTTTAAAAAAAAATATAACCATGAGCAAGATAGCACAAGCATCAATTATGCGCCAATGAAAGAATGAACCTAATATCAGGTACAATGGACGCACAAATAAAGCGTCTGGAGAGAATACAATCATCTCCCAACATAAGAGAAA
The DNA here is from genome assembly GCA_024509875.1 of Oreohelix idahoensis. NCBI lineage: Eukaryota > Metazoa > Mollusca > Gastropoda > Stylommatophora > Oreohelicidae > Oreohelix > Oreohelix idahoensis. The sequence continues at coordinate 186,601 of JAMPIV010022934.1, forward strand.
ATATTTCCTCTAAGCAAAACAAACTCGGGAGGTACCATCAAAGAAATCTAAGTTGCTGGCAACCCCAAGATACATATCAAAAATTATGAAATACTATAATTATAGCAATATACAAATATCATGAAATACAATGCTATACTATCAACATATCTGATGGATATATATCATGGATGGACATAACCAAATTTGTTAAAGTCATTATACATCATCCAAATAGTGACACAATTGTGTTAATATATATATTATGATATTAAGAACAGACAAAGTTTGGAAGTGTATCAGGAGATCTAGGACACAAGATTTAAATGGAATCATGTGGGCATCTAGACAATATGTCTGCCATCACATTATCCGAACCACGGATAGCTCGCACTGTGAAATGGAAAGGTTGAAGAGCAATAGCATAACGAGTAGATCTCGAGCTCTTCAAATCCTTACTTTGCATAGCTGTAAGAGCTTTTTGGTCGGTTTCCATAATGAAATGCGCGGCCAGAAGGAACCTTTTTAGCTTAAGAATGGACCAAACCATAGCCAACAATTTACGTTCTAAAACCGAGTAATTCTTTTCTGCCGCATTCAGCTTCCTAGAGATATACATTACAGGATGCAGAGCTCCTGAATACTCCTGCATTAGTGCCGCTCCAATCCCAGTGGAAGAGGCATCACTACGAAGGACAAAAGTCTTATCAATCGTTGGTAGTCTTAAGATAGGATGAGATGAGAATAAATTCTTAACCTGATCCAATGACGATTGGCATTCTTGGGAACAACGCACCATATTAGGAGAACCTTTTTTTAATAACGTTGAAAGTGGTGCCATAATGGAGGATAGATTCTCAATGAATCTTCCATAGAATTGTATCAATCCCAAGAGACTACGCACTTGCTTTTTTGTCTTTGGAACCGAGATATTTAATATCTTCGAAATGTTTTGGTCCTCTGACTTCAATAGACCATGACCAACCCGATGACCTAGGAAAGAAATTTCACTAAACCCAACAAAAGCTTTAGAGGGTTTTGCAGTCAAATTATGCTCACATAGAGTAGATAGTAATTCATTTAAACCCAATAGTGTTCTTCCCAAGTATCACTGAAAAGACAGATGTCGTCTAAATATGCGATGACATCTGTACGACATGATAGAATTCGTCGCATCATGCGCACGAAAGTTGCTGGGGCGTTCATAAGCCCGAAAGGCATAAAATTCCACTGAAATAAACCCCTAGGTGTTGAAAAAGCAGTGAGAGGTTTGGCGTGTTCCGTCAAAGGGACCTGCCAATAACCTTTCGACAAGTCTAGTTTAGTAAAGAATCTAGCTTTAGAAAGTCTAATAAGTAGATCATCTAATAAAGGCATAGGTTCAGCATCGAACTTCGTAACTTGATTTAATTTGCGATAATCAACGCAAAGACGTATGTTATTGTCTTTCTTTCGAACAATAACCATCGACGAAGAATAAGCTGAAGTGGATGGTTCAATTATTTTCAACTGAATCATTTCATCCAATTCTTTCTCGACTTGTGCTTGAAAATGAATAGGTATAGGGTATGGTCTTACTCTGATCGGATTACGATCAGTAAGTATGATGTCATGTTCAATGACATGTGTGTGTCCAGGAATGTCGGTAAGGACATCCTGAAATGATTGTAGCGTAGAAGATACTTGACGCTGTTCCTCAAAAGACAAATTCGAAGAAACGGTAACGTTTTTCCATGATTCCGTAGAATTAAGTGGAATCACAGGAAGAGGTAAGTTAACATCAGAAAAAGTAGTTTCCTCATCCTGTATAACAGACAGGGATGAGATATGACCATGTTGGACTGGAGATTCGTCTGTCGCCTTGAAAATAGGCTGCAAATAGTCTGGTCGTTCAATAAATTCCGTAAGCATATTTATATGAAAGGTTTTATGCCTTCCATCAACATCGACAATATAGTCGACATCGGAAATTTTCGAGACTATAGTGTATGGACCTTTCCATGAAATGAGAAGTCTATTCTCCCTCGTGGGAAGTAAGACATACGCTTTGTCTCCAGGACAAAGTTGACGTAGGCGTCTTTTCTTATTAGCAAATCGCCTAGCCTTTTCTTTAGCAAATTCGGATGATGAAGTTGCTAGCCTGCATGATTCGATAATCTTTTCCCTAAGAGCAATAACATACTCATATGACGATTGTGTATCATCGTCAATATTATCGGAAGTTATCAAATCGTGTAGCAAGGACATAGGACTGCGCGGTTGCGCACCAAAGACAAGTTCAAAAGGAGAAAACCCTGTATGTTCGTTCGGAACCTCTCTATAAGCAAAGAGAGCTGCAGGTAGAACCCTGTCCCAGTCATCAGGATGATCCTCCGTTATCTTGCCAAGTAAGTTCTTTAGTGTCCTCTTAAGACGTTCAACCAATCCATTGGACATTGGGTGATAAATACTACTGAGAGACCTTTTAATGTCCAGAGTGGTCATTACCTGAGACATAGTGTCCGATATTAATTGAGTGCCATGGTCTGACAGTATTTCTCCGGGGAATCCCAGATGAGAAAATATGAGCCAAAGAGCATCTGCGATATCGACAGTTGATATGCTCTTAAGAGGAATAGCCTCTGGCCAACGCGTGCACATGTCAACGCAAGTAAGGATAAATTGATGTCCTCTGGTTGACTTAATCTTAAACGGGCCAATAATGTCTATTGCCATTTTCTGAAACGGCCGAATAGGAATATCTGCAGCCTGAATAGGTGCAGCATGTCTTGGACCTCTAGACTTCACCTCTTGACAAATTTTGCAAGATCGGCAATAAATTCGTATGTCTTTGTTCACGAATGGCCAAAAGAAAGACGCAAGGACTCTAGTCTTAGTTCTGTAAAAACCCATGTGTCCAGCACACTGAGAATCGTGTGCATGTTGAAGAATTAAGGCTCTCATACACTTAGGCACAAGAATTTGCGAATGCATAGACTTGTCAGAGTGTTGTACCATTCATACCAGTATACCATTCTTCATAGTGATATACGATCTGTGATTCGTATTCTGATTAGGATCACCTTTCTTTGGGAGAAGGAAGAATTTCTTTAAAGAAGAATCTTCCTCTTGTCGTTTAACAAACGAGTCATGCGAAATCACCAAGTGATCGTCTTGGCTATCAACTCCATTACTATCATCAATTGAAGTTGGAGGAATAAGAGCTTGGGCTCCTGTTACCACCGCATTGACCGTTTGGATGTTTTGTTTCTCCCAAATAGAAATTTGTTGTGGGGTGCATTCCTTAACCCCATGAATACGACCGATTATAAGATCCGCAATAGGATTAGGAAGAAGACACGCGTGAACATCTCCTGTAAAGAAGGGAGTGTCAATGCTAATGATAGCAGTAGGATATTTTTCCATGGTACCACCAAATGTAACGCATTTGACCACCTTTCCCGTGTAACAGCGCTTATCTATGAGAGACTGTCTAACCCTGACAGTAGTACATCCAGAATCAAAAAGCACTGAGGCTAGACTATCATTCACAAGACCGTTATGCAAGATGAGAGATCCTCTCCCATCATGCGCAACTGTAGCAGGAAGAGCAGGAAGAGGGTGACCACAAATTAAGGTAGATACAGTCGATGGCTCGAACAATGTTAAGCATTGGGGGCATTCAGTTGCTCTCCCAAAATCGAAAGCATAACCATTAGAGTTCCCACTATCATTTACTTGATTACAGGCTCCATTAAACTCTTGTTGTGCAGAGTTTGCCTGTTGGTAAAATTTTCTTTTGTTATGTCTAGGTCTGCCGCGATTATCATTTCCCCTGTAATTGTTATCATACTGCCTATTGTAATCATCATTCCGGTTTGAATCCCGGTTTCCATAACCACCATCGTCATATTCTTGATGTCGAGAATGATTATCTCGAGAAGAAAAGCTCGGATAGTTTTTATTGTGATAACCTTTGCGATAGTGTCTAAAATTATTACCACCAAAATTACGAGAACTACCATCTCGTCTCCAGTTCTTAGAAGAAGAACCATTATATGTTGGATTACTCTGATTCTGAGTGTAATTCTGATTACTTTTCCTATTCCAGTTTTGTTGAGCACCCTGAAATTTCTTATTGAAATTAGGGCCATATGGTGCTGCCGAAGCAACTGGCAACCCTTCTTTCACTTTAGAATTGCTAACTGTAGCATGGGGATGCGCGGTGGCATACTGGCAACAGTATTCCTCCATGTCTTTTAAGTTTCTAGGTTTACGCTCATGAAGAAATGCAAGGAAAGAATCATTAACAGATGACAAAACTTTGTCTCAAAGCAATAAGTCCTTTAGACCTTCATATGTTTTCTCAGTTTGAGACAACTCAATCCATCATGTGAATGTACGACGTAACTTTGTAATAAAATCAGAGAAATCTACTCCATTTTCTGGCAACATTGTCCTAAAACGAAGACGATAATCTTCTTTTAGCTGATATTTTTTTAGTAATGCTGCTCTGACAACATCATAATTAGTCCTGTCATGCTCCTCTATTGTCATAAGAGTAGTCACTGGTTCACCTGTAAAAAATTCCATCAGTTGTTCGACATATTTTTCCTTTTTTATCTTATGCGTATCACATAAAAATTGGAATCTATCCAGATAATCTGCTATGTCGTCCTTTCAAGGATTGAAATGAGGTAATTTGATCTTACTAGCAAACTCCTTTGTCGTACCCGAACTTGCTTGATAAGTACCCATATTTGTCAATTTTAACAAACTGCGCATGGCCCAGAACTATGTACCTTTGACCCTATCTCAATACTGGTCAAACACAATGAATGAACCAAAAGGGGAGATAACCCCTAATCAACCTGACACCGCAAAGTTAAGACATAGTTCCCTAACTTTGACCAGGGTGAAAAAATACGACAAATAAATTGACGTTTGAAACTCCGTCAAAAATGACCGCAACAATTAATTTGATGTTTTGTTTTTCCAGACTAGTTTGTGTTTTGCTATGATTGACCTTGTTTGTGCTGTCAGCTCTGCTGTTGTTCCTCCATGACTGATTATAGTTCAATACTAAATGAAGTAGGTCAGTGTTCTGAGATCTTGTCCGTTAATTTTGATGGTTCTTGTGATCTCTTCCTTATTGTTTTGTCTTTATTGTCGGGTCTTTACTGCATTGATTTCCATATTTTCTGGAAACAAACCTGATTAGTGTTTTTTTTGATTGAGTTATGATTATGTTCTAAATGAAGTGTGTTCTTGTGATCTCTTCCTTATTGTTTTGTCTTTATTGTCGGGTCTTTACTGCATTGATTTCCATATTTTCTGGAAACAAACCTGATTATTAGTTATTGTTCTGTGATTTGTAATAATGCGCTGTCTAGTACTTACTTTTTTTTTTTTTTTAAAGAAATCTAACTTCCCAAAATTACCAGATACTTCAGTGGGATTCAAGATTGTAATGAGAAAAACTGTTTGAAAACATGGGTTGTTCAGTAAGAAACATTATTTCAGTGTCTTTGAAAGACACTTATGGTGGTAAATTTCTGGGAAAAGACAGGCCAACAGTGATAATAACTTCTTTGTTTGTACTCAACAAACATATTCATCTTTCATAAAATTGGTGATCTGTTTCAGTTTTCTCTCACAACATATATTTTACACACCTTGAAGTTGGTTAAAGCCACGCTGTCAGTTTACATCTCTCATGGAGCCGGCATTCTTGGAAGACAGGCTGGAGATCTTTTGTTTGCCTGTCTTATGCACAAAGACACATATCTTTTAGTTCATTTGTTTAATTTCTTGAATAAACCGTACTTTATGTCTTCACTGACCGCTCCCAGTCTGAGGAATATGGCTTGGTTTCGTCTTGGTAGGGTATAGTATGCTTTTCCATGTTTTCTTTACTACTTTTCTTCGAGGCTGTTTTTCTTTATTATATTAAAGCTTAGTTCTGTCTATATGTTCTCCTTTGTTTAGTTTGTTGTTTGCTTCCTCCTTCTTTGGCAGGTCTTTCTGCTCTCTAATTTCCACTTATCTTACAGTGAATCAAAATCTACTGTTCTTTTACTTTTTTTGGAATTTATGGCTGGTTTTCAATAATGTTTCTAACAGGCTTCCTAGTTGGTTGTTTTTGTATAGTTCCTAATGTTATGACTGATAGGACATTTCTGGAGAATACATAAATTGAAATTTGTCATACTCGGGAGAACGTCCCTGGCAACTATGGCAGATTTACTTCACTCACTTAAAAAGAAATTAATGGATACAAATCTCCAGAACAATTCATAACGGGCTATAATTAGGATATATGGAGTCGATCACTTTTCATCATCATCATTTCCCCTATTTTACTCCTTATGGGGCATGAAGCCACCATTACAGCTGTTCCTCACAAAACCTGCACTAAAGCAGGAGCGCTGGCCTGTTGCAGCAAAGGTACCTGGTTCGAAACACGGTGGCGTCACGCTCCAGTCTACCTCTCTGTAAATGGGTACCTGACCCTGCTCTTGATTTAGGGAAGACAAAGTTAGCGAGGGAGGGAATCGGTCACACCACCTCCCGAACCTGGACCAAGTATAGTGAAGTCTGTAACACTTCACTTTCCTGCAGCAATTGGACTACTTTACCTTTTTTTTAAAATCATAACAACCCGCCTGCAAGTATTTTTAATCTACCTTTTATCTCTAGGGCCCTGTGGAGCATAGTAAATTACTTGTTGTAACCCTCATCTCTGTGCCAATGTTTAATAAGTAATAACCGATCATTTATTTTTGCCGCAGCTGCTGACTGGCAGAAAGACGTTACAGCGTCGTAAAATAGAAGCCTTTTAATTAAAACTGCTTTTTCAGTATGTCGACAGTCGGGACGCAACCTTATTTATCCTATCTTGTTACCGTTTGTTATAGATAATACGCTATTACCTTCTACACCTTTTCGATGATAAACGTTCCTTATTTTAAACCAAAAAAAAAAAAAAAAAAAAAAAACCAGAAAGATAATAAAATTGCGCACTCTCAAGCTGAAGACAGTGAATAATAAAGTCAACGCGAACAGATTTTTATTTAAAAATATTTGGCAAAGACAAAAAAAAAAAAAAAAAAAAAAAAAACAACAACAACTACAAAGACGTAACGTCTCGACAAATATGTCTTTGTCAGAGAAAAATCTCACTGGAATATAGGGAAGCCGAAGACCAGGACTACCGCTTTTTACTACCCGTTGCTTTCATAAAGACCTATAAGGTCACGCTGTCAGTTTACATCTCTCATGGAGCCAACATTCTTGGAGGACAGGCTCGAGATCTTTTGTTTGCCTGTACCTGATGTGTACCTGAAATTGGTACCTGATTATGCTCTTAAGTTAGGGAAGACAAAGGCAGCGAGGAAGAAAACTAGTCATCCCATCTCATAAATTGGGCCCAGTATGGTGAAGTCTCTAACAGTTCACTCCGCTGCAGCAGAACCTGCGTGTGACTACCGTTACCTTTTTTTAATTTAACAAATTTAGCCTTAATTGTAAGCAAACAGTGTTGTCATCTACTGGATTTCTTTATTCTCACCAAGTTCATCTCCTGTTTCAGTCAAAAGATTAAACCTTCAAGGGGACCACACTTGAATGCGGCCATTATTTTTTTTTCTTACGTAGTACTAAATCTACTTACTTACTTAGTCATTCCCCTTCTACCGTGAGGTGTAGAGTTACTAAATCGAATTAGATATAATCAGATAGTACCAGCTGCACTTCATCAGGAGGCTAGCGTTGGATTTTACCTCGGTATGTCTGCCACTGTGTCTTTATTGTCTGCCATTATGTCTGTCTTTCTGCACGTCTGTATCTTGCGTCAGTCTACTTGTTTGTCCGTCTGATGTATAAACATATAAACTAGGCTAGAGTGACCATCTTTCCTCTTTCCCCCGGATTTGTCCTCTTTTTCACTTTAAGATTGGGCGTCCGGGCGGCTTTTTTTCTTTAAAAGTGCAATTTGTCCGGAGTTTTCCCTAGGAGATTGAGCATGACTTCGAAGAGGTCTATTTTATGCAAGTGTATTCTTTAAAGAGTATTTTTAAAGTAAACACTGAACGAACTGCAAAAGAATATAGTTCGGTTGTTGGAGTGCAAAACTACTGTATATTAAATATGTGATAGACATTCTTAAGCAGCGGTTGTGTCAAGAGTCTGTGCCCTAGAAGATTCCAAATATACTTGTTGAAAAACGAAGAGGCGGACTTGGTAGTTTGTGTGACAAGTTTCGTGAGGATAATTAATGTCTGTACCTCAGTTGTTTAGAAGACATAGCGATGTCGATGAAACCATTAGAAGATTTCATATATTTGTCATGGATGACTTTACATGGAGCACCAACATGGGAAGATGTGCCAGCTTCTGTGCAATATTTAATTGATAAAAATGAAGCTTTTGACGACTCAAGTACGTTGATCTACTTAACACCCTGGACAATATTTGTTGAAAGTAATATCAGTAATGCTGAGCCACAATTGGATGAGGTCCAGTGCGGATTCCGAGCAAACCGAAGTACTCAAGACCTAATCTTCACACTCAGACAGCTGAGTGAAAAGGCCCTTGAGTATAAGAGTGAGATCCATCTTGTTTCATAGATCTGGAAAAGGCATTTGACAGGGTGCCCTGGAGCAAACTTCGGGACTGTTTGGCAAGGAAGAACATTCCAGCACCTCAGATTCATGCTATACAGAGCTTCTACAAGTCTTGCAGAAATTATGTGAGGACAGCAAACCATAAGTCAGAAGAGTTCAGGACCACCACTGGTGTGGTAAAGTGGGATGTTATAAATTTTTATAGGGGACTTAGTGTACTGACTGAGATCAGCTGTGAAGGTATCTGTATCTAATAGGTGTAGTGTTTTACAGATAACCTTACTTGCTACCACATTATGCCTCAGTCAGAATTATTCTGGAATATTGTGATGACTACGTTAAATGTCTAGGGTATGTATATGATGAAGTGTAAGTCACAACAACAACAGACAGATAAACAATTTAATTTATTCCACCACACTTGACAACACTGTGACACTCACACACATGTAACATTCTATAAGACTATCTTAAATGAGTCACTGGTAAATTTTCAAACATCAATATGTATTAAGTACTTTCATTAATATATATGTGTCCTGATTCAAATACAAGGTGAACCAGGAATCACAATCAATTGTAATTACAATTTATATGTACAGAATTTATCAATATGAACATTGTAGTGACATATTTTATTAATATTATCCTATGTGTGTCAGTTGTGTAGTAGTAATATGAGGTAATACTGGTTTTGTTTTTTCAAGCTATGTTGTTATTTGTCATCATGACTTCAAGTGTTTGTTTATCTTGGAAATAATATGGGGGAAAAAATCACAGATTCCTATCAATTTAAACACTGTATTTTCCCTCTGTTTTATTATAAAGTCAGATTTTGAGGGGGGGCATAATGTTGAGCTCCACTGGCCACATAGGCTTATCTTTCGTGATGGCGGCAGGAAAAGACTCCTCTGCTCGATAGCCTCCCTGTGTTCTGGAGACACCTCACTGGTCACTATCTGGACCCAGGAGTATGCTGTCAGCCTCTAGGTTCAGCAAAGCTCCGACCAGGTGCTGCTCAATAACTTTAGGACCACGGTCCCTGAAACAAGAAGGTTGTACCTCCTACTTCATAACTAGTTTATAATCCATTTACAGACTGAACACAATACATAACAAACACTGAGTTCAGAGCGGTAGGCCAACTGTCAGCTTCATCTGAAATAATTTACACCAGTATATTCCTCCCTAATGGTTACTACGCCTCTGCAATTCCAGCATTATTTCTTTCTAGTCAATAAGATAGGTGTCAGTGTACTGTTTGGTAATTCCATGCAGTTTTACTTTCCTCCGACACCTTCTGTTCAGGTTGGAGCACTATATAGGCTTTACCTCACGTTCGCTACTGAACTACACATATATACAGACATAAATTATCAATTTACATTCAATTTTCATTAAAAAGATATTGAATATATCAAGCTTACCACAATTCATGGAATAATACACAGTTACGTTGACTGGCAATGAATATAGCACAATTTCGATCTGCCGATGTCCCAGGCTTTTATTTATAAAAATATGCACTGGTGCTCAACGCACTGGTTCTGTAGTAAGTTTATTTGAACATGTGGTGGTGACCTGACGCCTCTGATTGACTATATTCGCGGGTCTAACCAATCGTGCCATGTTTACCCAATCGTTTGAAAAAAAGTACTCCTACTCCCGTTTCCCCTGACAACAAAAGATAGTATTTATAGCCCGACTAATCGTGTTTAGCCTTACATTTATTGCGCTCCAATCAAATCGGATTTAACATGGAGACCCATTTCCCGTACAATGGTGGTGTGAAAATCTGCCACTGAGCGATTCTGATTTTGGTGTTGTCTGACATCCCTCACTATTTCTTTTGGCTATAATTTGGTAATTCCTAGACTATTTGCGTAACGTTTAACATATTCTTTGTCAGCAAGTCCTAAGGAACCCAAATATACAAATTTAAAGGAGCTAAGAGGCTGCGTTCAAAATATGCACTTTCTTCTACCTCCTGTTTACTTCGAATACGATGTGGTGTCTGGGTACTGTAATGTTTTCAAACGTAAACCAGTATAATGTCATGTTTCCTAATAAGCGTTTTGTGAGTTTTTAAAAACTAACTCTCGTGTGTGTAGTGTTTTTTATCACTGTCGATTTGAAAAAAAGCTAGTGCTTGTGGCCTTACACGCGTGATGGTAGTAATTGTGTATCGCGAGACTGTGTTAGTATTGCCTGCGTTCCGGCTTTCAGCCTCTCCCTTTCTTTCTATCTTTAGTCCATCTGTCTTTCGTTTTTTGGTAACGTAGTGTATAAAATGACATGAATGGAATTTTAAATCTAGGTCAGATTGCGTATCTCAAGGTTTTTCTTAGAAATGGAGTACACATTTTATTGTGTTGGGGAAACGCGTGTATGCTGCAGAAGGCTTTTACTATCAACGTGAAACGTTACAATTTGCAGACGAAGGAGAAAACAAGGGGGATTTCGAGTACAGTCATTGTGACAGCACTGTTCTTTACCATTCTTCTTTCCTTTTATTGAATTTATGTGTTAGGCTTTACATTTACCTGATAATTTATATATGTGGATTAGAATTTCTCACGACAACTGGTGTAAGACAAGGTGATATCCTGTCACCTTATCTTTTCATACTCCTCATGGACGATGTTATCAAGTCATGTAAGGAGAGAACAAGAAAGTATTCAGTGGGGTACTGGAAGATGAGACAGGTATGTATTTCAGAGCTGGCATTTGCTGATAATGTTGCCCTGATTGCTAAATCAGAGGCACATCTCCAATTCAACCTGCAAGTCTGGAAGGAAGAGCTGGAGAAGAGAGGGATGGTCATAAGTAGCTCTAAAACAAAATCCATGGTGATATCACGAGAAGAAAGAAGACATCAGATTAAGCTGGGAGAACAGGTCATGGAGCAGGTCGACCACTTTAAATATCTCGGAGCTATTATAGACCGAAAGGGAGGCATCAAAGAAGAGTTGGCCACTCGAAAAGCAGCAGCTGGGAGACTTTTTCAGGCCATAAATCGAGGATTCCTCAGCAAGAGAGAGGTTGGTAAGAAATCGAAGATGGCTGTATACCGCTCCACCTATGTCCCAGTCTCGACATATGGATGCGAGTCATGGGCAATGACTACAACCCATATAAGCCAGATCCAAACCTCAGAAATGAGGTATCTGAGGAAGGTGGTTGAAATAACAAGAAGAGACATGGTCCGCAACCAGACGATACGTCAAGGCCTAAAATCCCACCCCCTGCAGACCCAAGTAGAACAGTCCCAACTAAGATGGTTTGGCCATGTCTGCAGAATGGGAGAAGATCGGCTACCACGACAAGCATGGGAAACAAAGAGCCAGGGATCCAGACCCCCAGGACGACCCAGAGTCCGCTCGGAGGACAACATTAGACAATCTTTGAAGGACCGAGGACTAGAATGGAACCAGGCCAGGAGGAAGACAGCCAATAGGATAGTCTGGCGCTCTCTCTTCCAAACCTCTACACCTCACGGTAGAAGGGGAACGACTAAGTAGTAATATCAGTTATGAAGGATTCATGCAGCTGCTGGCACATGAGAAGTTTAAAACAAGCAGTAAATTTTGAATTTAATTTTGAACGTGATCGCACAATATTTACTTACGGTGCCTGGTCACAATCCAAACGTGGACAAGTTTTTTTTCATTGAGGGAAAGTCACTGAGCAAAAGACAGAAACATGTCCGATGTGGATTCTATCAACTGAATTTTACTTCTGCTATATAATTTAAAAGAAGTGTCCTGCGGTCAGATCCATGAATATTTGAAAGATAATAATGAATAGTTAAAGAAGATAATGTGCTGACAAAACATAAATAAATGAAATAAAATTAATAATAATAATTTGATCAATACTGATTATTATGTGGAAGCTAATTTTTTTATGTTAAAATGATTTTAAAACATAAATTTAAAGGACATTTTATTTCAACTTTTTTTTTTCTAACCTATATAAAACTAGAAGACAGGTCATGACACTCAATGTGGGCAGTCCTGAGGCCATAACAATAAGATATCAGAAGCTGGAACAGACGGACAAAAGTCAGAAAATGTCCTCTTGTTGTGAAAAACGATATGGTCACCCTAAACTAGTCGGCTGTCCTACCTAACCTAACATCATCCACCACAACATACATTCCCCCCCCCCCCCCCCCCCCCCCCCGTGCCACTTTAAAATAAAAAACACAACTTTTAAAACACACACACCCTGAACAAAACACTGCTTACGGAAGCAATGAGCCTAATTTTCCCGTAGTCGTGCCATCCTTAGTCCCTGACCAAGCGTAGGATTTCAGTAGCGAGAAACCTTTTTCTGCGGCGCTATTCAAGAGTGCTCAAGAGATTTGGAGAAAGCCTGGGACGTTCGTTTAGTTTTGACACCTGCAACCGTTCTTATGGGAACGCCGAACTCTTGCGCTCTGTGAAAAGTCTTTTCATGCCAAGTTTTCTTTAGATCATTGGTTCTCAAACGTCTTACCCGTCCACTCCATTTTTATTACTTTAAAGAAAATTTTCTTCCCCCTACCGTAATTGTCAACAAAATTCAACACTGAATTCTAAAATCTCATTATATTTCTCTACAGTTTATAGAACGCAATTTCAAACCTTCACATTCAGCAGTGAATAACAGTTTTGCTGTCAAAACTGTGTCCCTTGTGAAAAATCATCGAACAAGTGATAAATGTAATAGGTCTGCTCAGTGGTAGGCAATCCAGAAGCTGTGGTGATCTACTTTTCAAACACTGAGCTCTCTAAAGATCTGCCTTGATAAAATCACGTTTCAGAGTATTTGTATTTTGGATTAAATGCAGCATTTACATTTAACTTTTATCTCAGACCGACGATGTTTTTCCTGCAGTTCCATCAACAAAGTGGTGGAAAATTCAAACTAAATGACATTTTCCCGTATTAATTTCAGTGCAAGAAAAGATCGCGTTCCTTCGTTTGTTCTGCAGTAAAAAAAAAAAATAATAAAAGCCTCTATACAGTCATAACTGACTATGGGAATGCGCCCCTGAGGTGACAGCCTTCAGCTGCAGTACGCATAAACATATTCTCATATATTACTTATCGTCACATTTGGTTGCCAAGTTTTTGTTAATTTTACTAGACAACGTTGAGAATTAATATGTTGTTCATGCGAAATATAAGAATGACGACTGTTTTGTGGATTGCAAGCTTTACTAGAGTCGGAATAGTAAGACCGAACATTATCTTTCATTTTGAGTTACCTGTGGACGTGCCTTCTATACTGGCGTTTTTTTTTTTCAGGCGTGGTAGTTTCCATACGAAATCTATATTTCATTTCTCTAATGCTCAATACTGTTTTTTCTCGCTCCCGTATTGTTTAAGTGTGTGTATTTTCAAGTTCTTGTAATCTTTACCTGTTTAGACAATTGCTGATATTAATTGTTCGCTATGTGCTCAAGTGGCGAGAAATACTGTTATCCTAGTCTTGCCACAACTTTACCGTATTAAGGGTTTGGTTATCTTATCTACAATTTGTCAGCTTGCCTACTAGATTCTGCTGTGAGCCTCCACGCAGAAGTGCCAAAGGTCACCATTATCACTGATAAACTGCTGTTATCAACCAATTATGTCTGGCATGCGATTGACGTTAAAGTCACGGTTAGCTTCTAGATTCTTTCATAGAAGATTCCACCCACTCTTTTTTTTTTTAAACATCTGAACCAGGGGCTCTTAACCTGTGGGATGCGCCTCGACATGTGTAGTGGGGTCGTGTAATGTGCTCCCCCAAGTTTTTGCAAGCGTTTTTTCGTTGGACAGAATTATAAAGTTTAGAATCAAACTAACAGCCATCTCATGAAGGAAATTTATTTACTTTGGTTTTTTTTCTTTGTGTATGATGTTAGGGATAGGCATAAAGTGAAACGTTACTTATGTCTTGATTGTTTCTTTGATTAATTTGGTGAAGTTTCTTTGATTAATTTGAGAAGTTTCTTTGATTAATGTGGTAAATTTTCTTTGATTAATTTGGTGAAGTTACGTTGATAAATTTGGTAAAGTTTCTTTGATTAATGTGGTAAATTTTCTTTGATTAATTTGGTAAAGTTTCTTTGATTAATTTGGTGAAGTTTCTTTGATTAATTTGGTAAAGTTTCTTTGATTAATTTAGTGAAGTTTCTTTGATTAATTTGATAAATTTTCTTTGATTAATTTGGTAACGTTTTTTTGATTAATTTAGTGAAGTTTCTTTGATTAATTTGGTAAATTTTCTTTGATTAATTTGGTAAAGTTTATTTGATTAAGGACAGGAAGTTTGAACTGTAAGTACACGTTCAGGGGATGTGAGGGCAAAACAGTTTAAGTATCCCTGGTCTTAATTCTTTATGGTTGGAATTTGGTTACTGAAGTGGGAGATTATGGAAATCGTATATGTAGGCGAGATTGTGAAAATCACATATGTACACTGAGTAATACAATTTTAACATGTGGTTTCATATCTTTGTTCCTTGCATTACAATGCAGCCTTTTTTCTGGAATCCCCAGGTAAAATAATTAAAACAAAACTTGAGATCTCACGGAGAAGGAATTTGAAAACAGACTTTACAAAGACAAAGAAGACATGAAAAGAATATGAACAAATGGCACAAGACAGAAGAGCTTTGCATGATGGGATTGTAGGCATATGCTCCTTATGAAGCTATAGGGTAGTGATTGTCACGGAATTGCCTCCCCTGCTTTGCAGTAGTGGTCCAACAGTGGCCAAAACTATGATTCTTCAAAGGTGTCTACCTTCGCACAAGATTACTCTTGGCAGAGTTGTAGATAGAAGGATAATTATGCTTCTATCTAAAGGGCATGTTCATACGATATTTCAGAAGTCAAGAACAATGCTGCATTGGGCAGGGAAATTGTTAACTTATATCTGATCCGCTGTCTTTTATGAAGATTTATGAAATGATTAGGTAAGCTCGTTCAAGCCCCCACCCTGATTTACTCAGTGGAATTCTTATTATTATGGTATAGCTCTGTTTAGAGTGTATTTAGTAAATTGACAGACAAACAGGCAGTACATTCAAAATGATTAAATCGACATTAAATTTGTATATTTACAAATAACAGATTTAATAATCACTTAGGTTTTAACAAGGTTTTAAAAAAATGAATAATTATTAATCAGAAAATTATCATCACTATGTGATGTGATAGTAGTTTGTAAAAAAGGTCACTTGGTAGCTTTTATGTGTTACTTAGCTGTCAGTGACGGTTCTGCTCCTTCTGATGTTTTGGTTCTTGGTAGACTGGATTGCTGATCCATTTCGTCACTGGTCAAAGTTGTAGGGCGCAGCATGTTCCCAGAAGTGCCAGGGAGTGTTTAAGCCCCGTCTGATGATGGTATCTAGGTTCGACTACATGCCACTTTTACCCTTCTTGTTCCAGAGATAGTACCCTCAACTGGTACCACGAACTAGTATGGTAAAAGAAGAGAAACGAATACCCTGTGAGTATTGAGTTTCCTGACACATACTTATTTTTCCCCATCTTCCTATTCCACCATCCCATCTACCTCAGACTAACCCTCGATGAGAATTAAGCTTAATCCCTTGAGAGAAAACTTTCTTTACACTTAAATTGAATAGCTTTATATTTACTTTTCATTCAGATGAACAGGTTAATAGTATAGATATAATATGTTTATATTTACATCTACACTGGTTAAAAAACTTGAAAACTTTCATTATTTTTAAAATGAATAGGTTTACATAGACAGTTTACACTGGATATAAATGTCAATATTATTGTTAGAATGTACATCATTTCTTTCATCTTTCCCTCCCTGCTCCAAATGGAACTTGGGACTACCTATGCTTTTTAGTTCTCTTTAAGAAACTAGCAATAAAGCAGTCACTATCCCTTGCAGTGGTGGTTCATGAAATCATAATTCTATATGCTGAGGTTGCCAGCCTCAAATGACTTGGATATCCACTAGCAATTTTCACATGTTAATATTCATATGGCCATATGTACATATTAGTTCACATGTTAGTAATGAAAAATATAGAATGTAAAATGTACAACTTACGCCAATCTTGGCTCACAGACTGTTTGCTCAGAGAAGTAGGTTAAGGCACTAGCAGATGCCTTTTACACGTGTACTTGGGGGTTGTTATGGACTCGGGACCCCAGTATGTTATGGGTGCTTCGATGACTCCTAGTCTGTTGAGGATGACCAAGTTGTTATATGCGTATTCTGTTTCTAGAGTCGAAGTCCTTCGGGTTCTTATCACTTTTGTAGGATTCCGTAATACTGTTCGTTGGTATCGATCTTGTCTGCTTAACCCGTGTGATGCATTATCTGCTGAACATGTTTCATATTAAATATTCGATCATTGACTGACCTGTATTAGTCTCTTGTCTTATTGATTATATTAGCAGTGTGAGATGCAGTGTGTTAAGACATTAATCATCCCTGGTCATGATTAGTTGAAGATAAACAGCATTTAACTCAACTCCGAATACTTCAGTTGATAAGACCATGATTTTGACGACTCAAAATATTTAATTAATATTTTCATTCCATGAGCATACGCCAACTACATGGGAACAAAAGTCACATCACATTCATGTACGATCTGTAAGAGTTCTCATTATTTCATTACACATGGTCATCAATCTCTATCTAGAGTTATGGTTAGAGGTCAGTTCCTTTTAACGGCCAATGTCCTTTGGCATAAATTCAGAGGCTAACTAGACTTACTCCCGTCGCTAGTTTATACAATAGCCTTTTGCACTAGACTTAATTATCCTGTTAGTTTTGTAATACACTTCTTACGCTAGGCTTATGTCTACTGCTAGTCATCTAATGTCCATTACACTAGGCTTACGCTTGCCGCTAGCTGTATAATATCTATCTATACTAGTCTTACACTATTGCTAGTACCATAATGTTCCTTTGGCATACCATGCCTGGCTAATCTGCCATAATTATGCAAACTGCGTTAGTAACAATACGACTTACGTTTTATTCACGAAATACACTGCTCAATTGGCTTCCCAGCCACACAAGTAATAAGTGGACGACGCCACACACTTTCTAAGTGGTTATACCACACAATATAAGTGGCAATGGCCACACTTCTGAAACACACTGCCGTAGGGGTCAAAACCCACAAGTCGAATATATAGTGGCTATGCCACACAATCCATAGTGGCGATGCCACGCATTTCAAACACTGCCGTTGGGGCCGAAGCCCACAAGTCGAATGACGTTACAAAGACATACGCGTCATGCATAGTGATATGCATACTATGTCGTTACTATATTCAATTGCGATGTTCCATGGTGCAGCAATTCGAGTGTGATCAAAACTCAAATGCCTGCACACATGCAACAATCATCGACATCGGTCGATGAGATATATCTCTGTTTGTTTGAGGTGTTCCATGATACAGTCATTCGGATCGTGCACAAATCCAAATGCCTGTAGACATGAAACAATCCTCAACATCATCCCCCTCACTTCCAAACGTGACACTTGTGGCACGGATGATAGTGGTGGAGAAGACGCTCGTCTCCCGAATATATTAATATTAGTACTACTTACTTATAACTATCATACTCATTAAGTAGACATAATAAATTTCATAACAATAATAACAATACTTCTCAAAACGGTAACTAAAGAGTTAATTCGTTTTCTTCTCAGAGAAGTTGCGAGATAGAAGATCCGCCAAGTTATTGTCTGATCCAGCAATAGGCAGAATCGTAAACGAAAATTCTTGAATCAACAGGTACCATCGATGTATTCTAGAGTTACGCATTGTTCTAGATGTTATATACGTCAGAGGACTGTGGTCTGTCATGATAAAAAAGTGAGTGCCGATGAGATATCTTGATAGCTTCTCTAGGCACCAGACCATCGACAGGAGCTCACGTTCACCTGTCGCATACTTCTGTTCAGCCGAAGTGAGTTTCCTTGACACATAGAAACATGGATGGAGTGTTTCCTTGTAACATTGCAGTAAGCAGCCACCCATGGAGTAACTCGAGGCATCTGATTGGAGTATGAATGGGATACGTATATTCGGTAATAACAAAATCGGTGCATTACTAAATAATTTCTTAATTGTTACTAAAGCGCTTTCACAATCTTGGTCCCAACATACCTTATTAGGACTACCTTTTTGGTCAACAGTGCAGACAAAGGTGTAGATAGCTGTGCGAAATGCGGGATGAACTTATGGTAATAGTTAACCAAGCCCAAAAGGCTTCTAACTTGTTTCTTAGTTGAAGGGGTAGAAATTTCTAGAATTCTTTTGACTGTATTGTCGTCAGGATATAGTTTGTGGTTACCTATGCGGTGACCAAGAAAAGAAATTTCCTGACAACCTATTTGGACCTTTGAAGGTCGCACAGTCAAACCATGCATACGTAAAGTATGTAGAAGAGAAGTTAAACCATCAATATGGTCTTCCCACGAGTCATGAAATAGGCAGATGCCATCGATGTACGTGATGACATCTTTACGATCGCCAAGAAGGCGGCGCATCATGCGCACAAACGTCGCTGGTGCATTCACCAAACCAAAACACATGTAATTCCATTGGTAGAGACCAAAAGGAGTTGTGAAAGCTGTGTAAGGTTTGGCGTTTTCGGCAAGAGGAATTTGCCAGTAGCCCTTAGAGAGATCTAGTTTGCTAAAGAAAGTAGCATTAGATAATTCTGACAAAAGATCTTCTAAAAGTGGCATAGGCTCACCGTCTGCGATTGTAATTTTGTTCAATCGTCTAAAGTCAATACAAATACGTAAAGAATCATCCTTTTTCTTAACAATCACCATTGGGAATGCATATGGTGATTCCGAAGGAGATATTACACCTAAATGTATCATCTCTTTTAACTCTTTCTCTACCCTATTTTTATGGTGTAAAGAAATAGGATAGGGTCTAAGTTTGATAGGTTTATAATCAGTAAGAGTGATGTCATGGGATATAAGCGATGTCTGACCTGGAAGGTCAGTGAGGACATCTTTGAAAGAAATAAGAATATCCCGAACTTGATCTTGTTGTGAAGAAGATAGTGAAGAAGAAATAGTCACGTCCTTCCAAGATTCCGATGATTGCAAAGAAGGTAATTGGAATTGTAAAGGGATAGACGACGTGGTATCTTCCTCATGGACAACTGCAAAAGAAGCAGTATGATGTGAAGAATCATCAATAGAGTTAATGACAGGAATTAATTCCTGTGGTCTTTCAACTGCTAATTTTAGCATGTTGACATGGAAGGTTTTGATTTTCCCTCTAACGTTCACAGAATAGTCAACATCTGTGACTTGTTTGATAATATCAAATGGACCTTGCCATGATATTAGTAATTTGTTATCGTTATGAGGTAGCAATAACCAAACTTTTTCACCTGGTTTGAAGGATCTTAATATTCTCTTTTGGTTATGTAATAGTCTTGATCGTTGAGTAGCTGATTTTATACTCTGGGATGCATAAGTGCACGCATCAATGATTCGTTGTCGGAGATCAATAACCAACTCGTAGCTGTTTCGAGTGGCTGCATCAATTGATGCTCCAACCAACAAATCCTTGAGTATCATCATTGGTCCGCGAGGATTTGAACCATAAACTAATTCGAACGGAGACCATCCCGTGCTTTCGTGAGGCACTTCACGAAAAGCGAATAGGGCCGCCGGGAGAAGCCGGTCCCATTCCCGAGGGCATTCCTCAGTTATCTTAGACAACATCTGTTTTAGAGTGCTATTATAGCGCTCGCACACACCGTTTGATTGGGGCCTATAGGTACTACAAAACGAGTGGTGAACAGATAACATGGATTCTAAATCCCTCATAATGTTGGACGTAAATTGTGATCCTTGATCTGACAAAATGTCCTCCGGAAAACCGATTCGACAAAATATCGAAAACAGTGCATCAGACACAGATGCAGTCGTGATGGTTTTCAATGGTATGGCCTCTGGCCAACGCGTGCAAAGATCTACGCAAGTTAAAATATAACGAAATCCATTATTTGAAGTAATTGATAAAGGACCCACTATATCAACTGCGATCTTTTTGAAAGGTCTTTCAGGCACGTCTGTAATTTGTAAGGGTGCCGTATGGAACCTGCCCTTACGTGCTATACCTTGGCATGTCGTACATGATTTGCAGTATAACTTTGTATCTTTATTAACACCAGGCCA
Source organism: Oreohelix idahoensis (assembly GCA_024509875.1). Lineage (NCBI taxonomy): Eukaryota > Metazoa > Mollusca > Gastropoda > Stylommatophora > Oreohelicidae > Oreohelix > Oreohelix idahoensis. The sequence goes on from JAMPIV010022934.1 coordinate 207,379, forward strand.
ATAAAATTGTGACGTAACACGAAGCAATGTTCTTTTGATCCCCATATGACCTGCCATAGGGGAGTCATGACCTGTTTGTAAGACCAATGGTCTATATTCCTTAGGTACTATCACTTGATGTATAACTGTTTTGCCATCATCAAAATATCTAGTGAGTATTGATTTCTTTATCTTGAACCATTGTTTAGCCACTCCTGTGTATTTAATCGTTTTTTGTTCTGCTCGGCTAAACAATCCTTGTAATGTTGGGTCACTCTTCTGTTTTTCTGCAAAAACAGAAGGTGTAACAGTGCTAACTTGAGACATAATTGTATCTATTATAGGAAGAGGTGGTGTAGCCATGTCCGTAGCTAACTGTTGTGCTCTCGTTACAACAGCATTCGCCACCTGTGGGTGAGATTCAACCCACATTGCAATCTCCTCAGGAGTGCAATCTTTAACTCCTGGTATGTTTCCTATTATAATTTCAGTAATGGGTGCTCTCAAGCCGCAGGCATAGACAGTGCCTGTGTAAAAAGGAGTATCAATGTATACTCGTGCCACAGGGAAAGTTTCTATATTCCCACCAAATGTGACACACTTAACTGATTTGCCTGTAAAAGCAGAAGGCTCGATAAGCGAGTGCTTTATGCCTATCGTTGAGGACCCAGTGTCACGCAAAACTCTCACTACCTTGCCCTCCAATATTCCTGGATGAAATGTAAGATAACCGACATTTACACATGCTGACATTGTAGGCATACAATGACCACAATCCAGTGTAATTGTAGACTTTAATTTGTTTTTCGATTGACACTCATAACTTGTATCATTCATTACCATACATGCGTTCGCATGATCATTATCATCATTACCTTTCTCCTTTTTGACAATGCAATTATTTGCATGTCTATGTTTACTTTTGTCTCTCGACGGAGATCTGGCATTACCTTTGTTATTATTGACTGACTTTTTATTGCTATAATAAAAATCAGTAGAGTCATCCTTCCTGGCATCTCTACCATAAGATGATCTCTGTTTATAGTATCCTTTATGATGTGAATCATCATAATCCCTGCCTCTGTGATACCCACGATCATGAGGTGAATATCCTCTATACCCTCGTCGATATGAATTCGAAGGAGAGCGATGACGACGGAAGTTATAAAAACCTCTGTCGGATTGATAATAATCTGAACGACAACGTCCATCAAAGCTCTTCGATCGAGGTCTGTGATCGTGGTGTGCCGCGCACACAGGCATAGGATCTCGAATAGGAGATCTATGAAGATCTTTATTCTGGTGTGCGGTTTGATACTGTCTTCCGAGTTTTTCATACTCATCGATAGAATTAGGATGTCTTTCCTGTAAAAATGCTTCTAATTCAGTACTGCATGCGGATAAAACTTTATCCCGCAGCATGAGATCTATAACACCTTCATATGTTTTATTAATACCCGAAAGATCAATCCATCTGCTAAAAAAATGTTTAATAGATGCAATGAATTCACCAAAATCTGCATCCTTACTTGGCTTAGCCGCATGAAAACGATCTCTGAATCCAGACTCAGTTAACTGGAAACGTCTTAGTAATACCTCTTTTACGACTTCGAAATCGTTTCTACTCTTTTCGTCAAGACTCATGAAACATTTAAGTGAGTCACCAGTCAAAAAATCAAGTAAAAGACTGCTCCATCTTTCCTTGGGTATGTTCAGAGCTGTGACCTTGATGATGAATCTAGATAAGAAAGAGTCAACGCAATCGCGAGTTTGGTCAAAATGTGGCATTTTTAGCTTAGGATAGAAAATATTTGTACCAGCCGCAGTCTTAGTTTGTTCAGACTGCACTTTAGCTAATTCTAAAGCTTTTTCTTTTTCTGCATGAAGTTTTAATGTTTCCATCTCAATGGCATTTTTATGGGCCTGATCCAGTTGCATAAGTTCCATTCTCCTTAATTCCATTTCTTTATCTCGTTGAGACATTTCTTTATCTCGTTGAGCCATTTTTTCCTTCTCGAATTCTCTGTCTTTCTCTTGTTGAGCTATTTTATCCCTCTCGAATTCTCTGTCTTTTTCTTGTTGAGCTATTTCTTTTTCTCTCAGTTCCCTCTCTTGGGTTAATTCTCTTTCCTTCATTTCCCTCTGTTGGGTTAATTCAAACTTCCTAAGCTCTTCAGCTCGTTTAGTCGCTTCGCGCTGTTCAATTCTTTCCAGACGCAATAAGTATTCATCATATTTCGTATCTGCAAAACTTTGTAGTTCCGTTCCTGATTTCCCATAACTTTTTCCAATATCAATGAATTCCTGTAGTGTAGACATGGTAATAGGTTTCTGAGTACCTTTGGTAGTCTATAATATACACCAGGACTATAGAACTCACTATAATATGTACATGAATATATTAATCAATAACAAACAAGTTCCAAGAACATGTGACAAAGACAGTGAAAACAATCAAATGAGTTACAATGAAATGATTTCTCAGTTATACGACAACACTTTACACTTATAAAGTAAATAAGGGAGACTTATACACAGTAATCAGTAAAAGAAAGAAAAGAATTTACATCACAAAAATATAACAAGACAAGTCGTCATAAACGAAACGTGTAGACAAAGAAGTTTTAGATCACACACGAAAACAATTGTCAACAGTACTGAAATGAGATTACGTAAATAAAGATGACGTAATTTACATAACGAAACTGCTAAGTACACAAAATATGGTTATATTGCGAACTGAAGAAACATTTATATCCTGACTCCAAAAAAAAAATATAATCAGTCAGATCCTCAGTCAGCCAATATAAGCATGCAAATCTAATAGAAGTTAACATTCACTGAAGTTTTCCTGGGGAAAATTCCAGTCAATATTAAACACGACGAATATACAAATATACGAATAAACATGAATGGGGAACACAGATGATGAGTAGAAAAGTAAGCAAAGTGATGATGAACTGTGGACCAAAGCTAATTCAAGGACGGTAAGATAATGTTCAAGCGCACAAGTAAAAATCAAGAACTTATCTGTTTAACTGTCCCTCTGAGAAATACATGAGTGCATGTAATTCTAATCCTAGTTCCGAACAGTGTCTTCAACAGCTGAAGTCAATTGATTGAAGACCTTGAACTTCGCAGTAGGACAACCGTTTGAAAGTCTTGCTTCGGTCTTCGAACGTAGCTTCTTCAATCGATCTGCGTCGCAGCTTCAGGTGAATTTGCTGAAGAAATACATTCTTCACTGGTTCAGGTTCTCGAGTGGAAGATTACTGTTCTACCTGCTTGGATCAGTCTATTGTGGTGGAAGAAAATAGTATTCTCTCAGGCAATGTTGTCTGCTAACGTTGACGGCATCGATATAGTGACGTCACTTACTGACATGCGCAATTCAATTGCCAGTTTGGCTGAATGAATGAATTTGCTTCAAAGCGTTCATCATCAGTTTAACTTTCTTCGATACTTGAAGGGGGGGAACCAGTATTCACGCAATCCAGACACTTTCTGACACCAATATGTTATGGGCTCGGGACCCCAGTACGTTATGGGTGCTTCGATCACTCCTAGTCTGTTGAGGATGACCAAGTTGTTATATGCGTATTCTGTTTCTAGAGTCGAAGTCCTTCGGGTTCTTATCACTTTTGTAGGATTCCGTAATACTGTTCGTTGGTATCGATCTTGTCTGCTTAACCCGTGTGATGCATTATCTGCTGAACATGTTTCATATTAAATATTCGATCATTGACTGACCTGTATTAGTCTCTTGTCTTATTGATTATATTAGCAGTGTGAGATGCAGTGTGTTAAGACATTAATCATCCCTGGTCATGATTAGTTGAAGATAAACAGCATTTAACTCAACTCCGAATACTTCAGTTGATAAGACCATGATTTTGACGACTCAAAATATTTAATTAATATTTTCATTCCATGAGCATACGCCAACTACATGGGAACAAAAGTCACATCACATTCATGTACGATCTGTAAGAGTTCTCATTATTTCATTACACATGGTCATCAATCTCTATCTAGAGTTATGGTCAGAGGTCAGTTCCTTTTAACGGCCAATGTCCTTTGGCATAAATTCAGAGGCTAACTAGACTTACTCCCGTCGCTAGTTTATACAATAGCCTTTTGCACTAGACTTAATTATCCTTTTAGTTTTGTAATACACTTCTTACGCTAGGCTTATGTCTACTGCTAGTCATCTAATGTCCATTACACTAGGCTTACGCTTGCCGCTAGCTGTATAATATCTATCTATACTAGTCTTACACTATTGCTAGTACCATAATGTTCCTTTGGCATACCATGCCTGGCTAATCTGCCATAATTATGCAAACTGCGTTAGTAACAATACGACTTACGTTTTATTCACGAAATACACTGCTCAATTGGCTTCCCAGCCACACAAGTAATAAGTGGACGACGCCACACACTTTCTAAGTGGTTATACCACACAATATAAGTGGCAATGGCCACACTTCTGAAACACACTGCCGTAGGGGTCAAAACCCACAAGTCGAATATATACTGGCTATGCCACATAATCCATAGTGGCGATGCCACGCATTTCAAACACTGCCGTTGGGGCCGAAGCCCACAAGTCGAATGACGTTACAAAGACATACGCGTCATGCATAGTGATATGCATACTATGTCGTTACTATATTCAATTGCGATGTTCCATGGTGCAGCAATTCGAGTGTGATCAAAACTCAAATGCCTGCACACATGCAACAATCATCGACATCGGTCGATGAGATATATCTCTGTTTGTTTGAGGTGTTCCATGATACAGTCATTCGGATCGTGCACAAATCCAAATGCCTGTAGACATGAAACAATCCTCAACAGGGGTCATTACTTTAACAATAAGTTCCCGCTTTGACTCTGTGTTTTCAGTTTCCTCAGATTCTGGTTTTCCTTGTTAAAATGATAGAGTTTTCCTGGGCTGTTTAAGTCCTTCAAGATGCACCAACAAAGCCCGGTCTGATAAATGGAATTCTGATTCTAACTTCTTGCAGTCTGGTTGTCGTCTTGGCAAGCAAATCTCAGTGTCTTAAAACTGCAAAAGGGTCAGGTTATATGGCCCTTTGCCTCCCCCGCAGTTGTTTGTTACGATTTGGGCAGGGTCCAATCAGGAAGTTGGTTGTTCCTTTAGTTCGAACCCCGCCAATCGTTTCAAAACTGCATATTTAAGTGGGGTAATTCAAAATTATTCCGACATGGAATTATGTGCGTGATGCAAAAGGTCCCGTCTCCCATATATGGAAATAAAACAACCGATTGCCTTGTATGCAAACTCACAAACACATCTGTAAACTCATTCGACAATGTGTTTCAGATGTAACATCTTAATTTCTTTGCAACAAGGTGTGCAGGAAATGATGATGTCATTCATGTCTATCCAAAATGTGTCGCACAGACATGTAATCTCTGTATCCGTCGCTTGTGCACACACAATCCATCTGCGGGAGAGTAATTTTATCGCCTGGCACGGCTTGGACACACAAAACTACGCGCAAATTGAGCAGGCCCATATGGGTTTTACCTGCGTTAATCTCCGCAAAGCTGTGAAGCGCCAAGAAAATGTGATGAATTATCACCAAACAGAGTGTCAAATGATTTGACAATATCAAATATCTGCTTGATAAGAGCAGAAAGAAATGTGTTGACCCGGAAATTTCTCGTAACCAGTCCTCACTTCAATTGAAAATGAGTACTGCCGTAGTGGAGAAGGGATCGAACCCAAAATTTCGTGACAGTGATGATGAAGAGATGATGGGTGAATCAAAAAAAAAATAAATTAAGAAAAATAAAGATGAAGAGGAAGGTATGATAGAACAGAAAGGAAGAAAGATTAAAGGAATGAAATGGGAGAGCGAGGGGTGGGGGAGGTAAGGACGAATATTTTAAACTGAACATCTTCTAGATGATGACCTGCTATGTTGCTGAATGTATGTTTGTTATTATAATATAGTGTGCACTGTTTTGTTTAATTGTCTGTAACATCTTGCTTGTCAGTCACTGGAGATGCCACGTCTTAAAGCTGATGGTGGGAAACGTGGGCATCTAGGAAGCTCATTAATCTGTTACATCTTTTGAGGTCACCCATCATCATTCACCCTTCAGCTTCCCAAGGAGCAACATTTTTCAACAAACTTACGCCAAGTCTTCCTGTCACGTGCCATCAGATCAAGATCTTTCCATGTTTTATTTTCTTTCACGTCTGTCTCTAGTTCTCTTCTCCATGTATTCTTTGGTCTTCCTCTACCTCTCTTACCCTGGGGATTCAAGAACAAGGACTGCCTGGTAATGTTATCAACAGGTTTCCTCAATGTGTGTCCTATCTATCTCCAGTGTCTTCTTTTCATCTCTTGTTTTGAGGCTATGTTGGGTACATTTCTGTACTCTTTATATTCTCATGGTAAAGACTAACTGTTTTTATGAAAGATGATCTAAGAATCTAATTTTTACGTCGAATTTACTACACTGTGTGTGATAAAGGAAGAGTGCAAAAAGTACCAAATTCAAACTAAGATTTACACACTGTCCCTGATACAGTAAGTTATTTGGTGACTTCAGAGGCTGTCATACTTGTATCATTAGTGTTTTGGTAATGTTTCACTTCCTGTTTTTTGGAAGTTACCTTTAGGAGTGCTTCCATGATAGCATTCCAGAGCTGCATGTTTAGTGGTTATTGATGCGACGCTTCTCCGGGAAATGGGTAGTAGGCTTAATGCACCGAGTCACTACATCTGCTATTGTTTATCGTTTACCCCTTCCCCAATGTCTTTATATTTCCAAAATTGTTAGTTCATCCCAGTCTTGTCATAATATCTTAAAATGCGAAGCTATACACCTACGATCATTAGTAAATAAAGTATTATGGCGGCAAATTGATAACGTTATTATTGTGTATATTGTGAACATTATGAGTACGTGTGAAGAGGACATTCTTTCTTTCTTTCTTAATCGGAACCTCTTCTACCCCGTAAACAGAGTGTAGAGGTAACCCAAAGAGCACAAGGCTCCCGGGCAAAACATGCAATCAAAGTGTTTGACAAACAGGCGATTAGCCCATTGTGCTAAAAGAGGACATTGCCAAGCTTATATATACATTTATAATAACACTGCATGGTAGTAATAATATTGTTTAGAGTAAACTAGCCCTATTCTAACCATCTCAAAATGTTATATATTCACGTATTTTTTATGTTTATCTGCGTTGTAATCCAAATAGAGAGGGCCCCACACGTTCCACTATTTGAACAACCAAAGAACCAGACGGTTCGTGTTGGGGAGACAGTTACATTTTCGTGCAGAATTGAAATTAGCGACACACATCCGCACATTCAGTGGCTCAAACACCATCAAGTGAATGGCTCGTACACAAATGAGAACGGAGAACAGTATTTTCAGATTATTCAGGTTAGTCTTTGTTTTTATCATTACACTATTTACCTGTTTGAAAATCATCATGAATAGAAACATCTTAGAGCGCTCATGCAGGATGCACATTGCGGTCGTAAATTTGTGAATGGCAGTCTCGAAATTCATGATCGATTTAGTTACTTACTATGTAAGTAGTAATAGTTTAATAGGTAATTTCCCAATGACTGTAGCTGAACGTTCCGCAGTGAATATGGGAATTTTTGAGTTAGGATTAGGGTTATGGTTAGGCCTAACCCTAATCCTAACTCTATAGCCTAATACACATATTCACCGCGGAACGTTCGGCGACAATCATTTGGAAATTACCGTTTAATAATATAAGAGAGGTAATCTTTACCTTTAGACTAGTAAATTATACAGTGACCTGCCTTTGGAGTGATAGGTCGTTACACTTACATAGAATAAGACAACATTACAAGGGGCGGTCACTATAATTTACTAGTATAAAGGTAAAGATTAGCTTGATGCCCCATGTTGTTGTTGTTGTTGTTTTTTTTTTTAGGGGGGGGTGAGAAGTCAAAGAAAGAACAGTTTTCTTCGTCGTTCGCTCTCACATAACCACATCTATCTCTCATATAAAGCTGACAGTCCATCTCAGGCCTCTGTCATCACCAGACAGTTTCTCCCTCAACAACTGGGTTGGAGGAGGCCACACTGCCACCCTGCTCCTCTCATGGAGCCGACTGTTTTGGAGTACATGTTCTGCTGTCTGTTTATCCTCCCCACGTGGACACTCATCTGTCTGTTTGTCTGTCTGTCCAATTTTCAGTTTGTTGAACAGATGGTATCTGAGTCTGCAGTAGATGGTATCGGAGTCTGCAGTAGATGGTATCTGAGTCTACAGTAGATGGTATCTGAGTCTACAGTAGATGGTATCTGAGTCTACAGTAGATGGTATCTGGAGTCTGCAGTAGATGGTATCTGAGTCTGCAGTAGATGGTATCTTGAGTCTGCAGTAGATGGTATCTGAGTCTGCAGTAGATGGTATCTGAGTCTGCAGTAGATGGTATCTGAGTCTGCAGTAGATGGTATCTGAGTCTACAGTAGATGGGTATCTGAGTCTACAGTAGATGGTATCTGAGTCTACAGTAGATGGTATCTGAGTCTACAGTAGGTGGTATCTGAGTCTGCAGTAGGTGGTATCTGAGTCTGCAGTAGATGGTATCTGAGTCTGCAGTAGATGGTATCTGAGCCTGCAGTAGATGGTATCTGAGTCTGCAGTAGATGGTATCTGGAGTCTACAGTAGATGGTATCTGGAGTACACAGTAGATGGGTATCCGAGTCTACAGTAGATGGTATCTGAGTCTACAGTAGATGGTATCTGAGTCTACAGTAGATGGTATCTGAGTCTACAGTAGATGGTATCTGAGTCTACAGTAGATGGTATCTGAGTCTACAGTAGATGGTATCTGAATCTGCAGTAGTTAGTATCTGAGTCTGCAGTAGATGGTATCTGAGTCTACAGTATATGGTATCTGAGTCTGCAGTAGATGGTATCTGAGTCTGCAGTAGATGGTATCTGAGTCTGCAGTAGATGGTATCTGTGTCTGCAGTAGATGGTATCTGTGTTTGCAGTAGATGGTATCTGAGTCTGCAGTAGATGGGTATCTGAGTCTACAGTAGATGGTATCTGAGTCTACAGTAGATGGTATCTGAGTCTACAGTAGATGGTATCTTGAGTCTACAGTAGATGGTATCTGAGTCTACAGTAGATGGTATCTGAGTCTGCAGTAGATGGTATCTGAGTCTACAGTAGATGGTATCTGAGTCTGCAGTAGATGGTATCTGGAGTCTACAGTAGATGGTATCTGAGTCTACAGTAGATGGTATCTGAATCTGCAGTAGTTAGTATCTGAGTCTGCAGTAGATGGTATCTGAGTCTACAGTAGATGGTATCTGAGTCTGCAGTAGATGGTATCTGAGTCTGCAGTAGATGGTATCTGAGTCTGCAGTAGATGGTATCTGTGTCTGCAGTAGATGGTATCTGTGTCTGCAGTAGATGGTATCTGAGTCTGCAGTAGATGGGTATCTGAGTCTACAGTAGATGGTATCTGAGTCTACAGTAGATGGTATCTGAGTCTACAGTAGATGGTATCTTGAGTCTACAGTAGATGGTATCTGAGTCTACAGTAGATGGTATCTGAGTCTGCAGTAGATGGTATCTGAGTCTACAGTAGATGGTATCTGAGTCTGCAGTAGATGGTATCTGGAGTCTACAGTAGATGGTATCTGAGTCTACAGTAGATGGTATCTGGAGTCTACAGTAGATGGTATCTGGAGTCTACAGTAGATGGTATCTGAGTCTGCAGTAGATGGTATCTGAGTCTGCAGTAGATGGTATCTGGAGTCTACAGTAGATGGTATCTGAGTCTGCAGTAGATGGTATCTGAGTCTGCAGTAGATGGTATCTGGAGTCTACAGTAGATGGTATCTGAGTCTACTGTAGATGGTATCTGAGTCTACAGTAGATGGTATCTGAGTCTACAGTAAATGGTATCTGAGTCTGCAGTAGATGGTATCTGAGTCTACAGTAGATGGTATCTGAGTCTACAGTAGATGGTATCTGAGTCTACAGTAGATGGTATCTGAGTCTACAGTAAATGGTATCTGAGTCTGCAGTAGATGGTATCTGAGTCTACAGTAGATGGTATCTGAGTCTACAGTAGATGGTATCTGAGTCTGCAGTAGCCGGTTCTCAGTCTGAAAATTATCACTTGAACTTATCTTGATAATGTATAGTATGGTTCAGCATTACTAGACTCTGGATGTTCCTTCTGCCATTTTTCTCTATAGTTATTTTTGATTATTGCTTTTATCTGTTCATATGTAGCCCTGTCTTCTGTTTGGGTTTTCCTTCCTCCCATTTTGGCAAGTTTATCTGCCACCTTCTTATTTCCATATATCTTGCCGTGGGCTTGAATCCACATTACTTTTACTTTTTTGAATTCAAAGTTTGTTTTCATTAATGTTTCTGACAGGCTGTCTATTTTATTGTTTCTGACAGGCTGTCTATTTTATTGTTTCTGACAGGCTGTCTATTTTATTGTTTCTGACAGGCTGTCTATTTTATTGTTTCTGACAGGCTGTCTATTTTATTGTTTCTGACAGGCTGTCTATTTTATTGTTTCTGACAGGCTGTCTATTTTATTGTTTCTGACAGGCTGTCTATTTTATTGTTTCTGACAGGCTGTCTATTTTATTGTTTCTGACAGGCTGTCTATTTTATTGTTTCTGACAGGCTGTCTATTTTATTGTTTCTGACAGGCTGTCTATTTTATTGTTTCTGACAGGCTGTCTATTTTATTGTTTCTGACAGGCTGTCTATTTTATTGTTTCTGACAGGCTGTCTATTTTATTGTTTCTGACAGGCTGTCTATTTTATTGTTTCTGACAGGCTGTCTATTTTATTGTTTCTGACAGGCTGTCTATTTTATTGTTTCTGACAGGCTGTCTATTTTATTGTTTCTGACAGGCTGTCTATTTTATTGTTTCTGACAGGCTGTCTATTTTATTGTTTCTGACAGGCTGTCTATTTTATTGTTTCTGACAGGCTGTCTATTTTATTGTTTCTGACAGGCTGTCTATTTTATTGTTTCTGACAGGCTGTCTATTTTATTGTTTCTGACAGGCTGTCTATTTTATTGTTTCTGACAGGCTGTCTATTTTATTGTTTCTGACAGGCTGTCTATTTTATTGTTTCTGACAGGCTGTCTATTTTATTGTTTCTGACAGGCTGTCTATTTTATTGTTTCTGACAGGCTGTCTATTTTATTGTTTCTGACAGGCTGTCTATTTTATTGTTTCTGACAGGTTGTCTATTTTATTGTTTCTGACAGGCTGTCTATTTTATTGTTTCTGACAGGTTGTCTATTTTATTGTTTCTGACAGGCTGTCTATTTTATTGTTTCTGACAGGCTGTCTATTTTATTGTTTCTGACAGGCTGTCTATTTTATTGTTTCTGACAGGCTGTCTATTTTATTGTTTCTGACAGGCTGTCTATTTTATTGTTTCTGACAGGCTGTCTATTTTATTGTTTCTGACAGGCTGTCTATTTTATTGTTTCTGACAGGCTGTCTATTTTATTGTTTCTGACAGGCTGTCTATTTTATTGTTTCTGACAGGCTGTCTATTTTATTGTTTCTGACAGGCTGTCTATTTTATTGTTTCTGACAGGCTGTCTATTTTATTGTTTCTGACAGGCTGTCTATTTTATTGTTTCTGACAGGCTGTCTATTTTATTGTTTCTGACAGGCTGTCTATTTTATTGTTTCTGACAGGCTGTCTATTTTATTGTTTCTGACAGGCTGTCTATTTTATTGTTTCTGACAGGCTGTCTATTTTATTGTTTCTGACAGGCTGTCTATTTTATTGTTTCTGACAGGCTGTCTATTTTATTGTTTCTGACAGGCTGTCTATTTTATTGTTTCTGACAGGCTGTCTATTTTTTATTGTTTCTGACAGGCTGTCTATTTTATTGTTTCTGACAGGCTGTCTATTTTATTGTTTCTGACAGGCTGTCTATTTTATTGTTTCTGACAGGCTGTCTATTTTATTGTTTCTGACAGGCTGTCTATTTTATTGTTTCTGACAGGCTGTCTATTTTATTGTTTCTGACAGGCTGTCTATTTTATTGTTTCTGACAGGCTGTCTATTTTATTGTTTCTGACAGGCTGTCTATTTTATTGTTTCTGACAGGCTGTCTATTTTATTGTTTCTGACAGGCTGTCTATTTTATTGTTTCTGACAGGCTGTCTATTTTATTGTTTCTGACAGGCTGTCTATTTTATTGTTTCTGACAGGCTGTCTATTTTATTGTTTCTGACAGGCTGTCTATTTTATTGTTTCTGACAGGCTGTCTATTTTATTGTTTCTGACAGGCTGTCTATTTTATTGTTTCTGACAGGCTGTCTATTTTATTGTTTCTGACAGGCTGTCTATTTTATTGTTTCTGACAGGCTGTCTATTTTATTGTTTCTGACAGGCTGTCTATTTTATTGTTTCTGACAGGCTGTCTATTTTATTGTTTCTGACAGGCTGTCTATTTTATTGTTTCTGACAGGCTGTCTATTTTATTGTTTCTGACAGGCTGTCTATTTTATTGTTTATGATTTCTGACAGGCTGTCTATTTTATTGTTTCTGACAGGCTGTCTATTTTATTGTTTCTGACAGGCTGTCTATTTTATTGTTTCTGACAGGCTGTCTATTTTATTGTTTCTGACAGGCTGTCTATTTTATTGTTTCTGACAGGCTGTCTATTTTATTGTTTCTGACAGGCTGTCTATTTTATTGTTTCTGACAGGCTGTCTATTTTATTGTTTCTGACAGGCTGTCTATTTTATTGTTTCTGACAGGCTGTCTATTTTATTGTTTCTGACAGGCTGTCTATTTTATTGTTTCTGACAGGCTGTCTATTTTATTGTTTCTGACAGGCTGTCTATTTTATTGTTTCTGACAGGCTGTCTATTTTATTGTTTCTGACAGGCTGTCTATTTTATTGTTTCTGACAGGCTGTCTATTTTATTGTTTCTGACAGGCTGTCTATTTTATTGTTTCTGACAGGCTGTCTATTTTATTGCTTCTGACAGGCTGTCTATTTTATTGCTTCTGACAGGCTGTCTATTTTATTGCTTCTGACAGGCTGTCTATTTTATTGCTTCTGACAGGCTGTCTATTTTATTTGACAGGCTGTCTATTTTATTGCTTCTGACAGGCTGTCTATTTTATTGCTTCTGACAGGCTGTCTATTTTATTGTTTCTGACAGGCTGTCTATTTTATTGTTTCTGACAGGCTGTCTATTTTATTGTTTCTGACAGGCTGTCTATTTTATTGTTTCTGACAGGCTGTCTATTTTATTGTTTCTGACAGGCTGTCTATTTTATTGCTTCTGACAGGCTGTCTATTTTATTGCTTCTGACAGGCTGTCTATTTTATTGTTTCTGACAGGCTGTCTATTTTATTGTTTCTGACAGGCTGTCTATTTTATTGTTTCTGACAGGCTGTCTATTTTATTGTTTCTGACAGGCTGTCTATTTTATTGTTTCTGACAGGCTGTCTATTTTTTTGTTTCTGACAGGCTGTCTATTTTATTGTTTCTGACAGGCTGTCTATTTTATTGTTTCTGACAGGCTGTCTATTTTATTGTTTCTGACAGGCTGTCTATTTTATTGTTTCTGACAGGCTGTCTATTTTATTGTTTCTGACAGGCTGTCTATTTTTTATTGTTTCTGACAGGGCTGTCTATTTTATTGCTTCTGACAGGCTGTCTATTTTATTGCTTCTGACAGGCTGTCTATTTTATTGCTTCTGACAGGCTGTCTATTTTATTGCTTCTGACAGGCTGTCTATTTTATTGCTTCTGACAGGCTGTCTATTTTATTGCTTCTGACAGGCTGTCTATTTTATTGCTTCTGACAGGCTGTCTATTTTATTGTTTCTGACAGGCTGTCTATTTTATTGTTTCTGACAGGCTGTCTATTTTATTGTTTCTGACAGGCTGTCTATTTTATTGTTTCTGACAGGCTGTCTATTTTATTGTTTCTGACAGGCTGTCTATTTTATTGTTTCTGACAGGCTGTCTATTTTATTGTTTCTGACAGGCTGTCTATTTTATTGTTTCTGACAGGCTGTCTATTTTATTGTTTCTGACAGGCTGTCTATTTTATTGTTTCTGACAGGCTGTCTATTTTATTGTTTCTGACAGGCTGTCTATTTTATTGTTTCTGACAGGCTGTCTATTTTATTGTTTCTGACAGGCTGTCTGTTTTATTGTTTATGATTTCTGACAGGCTGTCTATTTTATTGTTTCTGACAGGCTGTCTATTTTATTGTTTCTGACAGGCTGTCTATTTTATTGTTTCTGACAGGCTGTCTATTTTATTGTTTCTGACAGGCTGTCTATTTTATTGTTTCTGACAGGCTGTCTATTTTATTGTTTCTGACAGGCTGTCTATTTTATTGTTTCTGACAGGCTGTCTATTTTATTGTTTCTGACAGGCTGTCTATTTTATTGTTTCTGACAGGCTGTCTATTTTATTGTTTCTGACAGGCTGTCTATTTTATTGTTTCTGATGACAGGCTGTCTATTTTTATTGTTTCTGACAGGCTGTCTATTTTATTGTTTCTGACAGGCTGTCTATTTTATTGTTTCTGACAGGCTGTCTATTTTATTGTTTCTGACAGGCTGTCTATTTTATTGTTTCTGACAGGCTGTCTATTTTATTGTTTCTGACAGGCTGTCTATTTTATTGTTTCTGACAGGCTGTCTATTTTATTGTTTCTGACAGGCTGTCTATTTTATTGTTTCTGACGGGCTGTCTATTTTATTGTTTCTGACGGGCTGTCTATTTTATTGTTTCTGACGGGCTGTCTATTTTATTGTTTCTGACGGGCTGTCTATTTTATTGTTTCTGACGGGCTGTCTATTTTATTGTTTCTGACGGGCTGTCTATTTTATTGTTTCTGACGGGCTGTCTATTTTATTGTTTCTGACGGGCTGTCTATTTTATTGTTTCTGACGGGCTGTCTATTTTATTGTTTCTGACGGGCTGTCTATTTTATTGTTTCTGACGGGCTGTCTATTTTATTGTTTCTGACGGGCTGTCTATTTTATTGTTTCTGACAGGCTGTCTATTTTATTGTTTCTGACAGGCTGTCTATTTTATTGTTTCTGAGAGCAGTGATGACTGACTAAGAGTCTGTAAGGAGCACTATCTTGTCTCTAGCAAGATCTTTATTTTCCATGACAGTAATTGCAGCTGTTTTTAGTGCATCTGCCTCCGCTTTGAATTTGTTTGAGAATTTTCCAGTAGCCATTGAGATATGTATTTCTTGCCCATTCTTTAATTTTGTGTAAACACCTCCACCTCCATTTTTTATAATGTTTGTTGCTGATCCATCTGTATGGGGCTGTCAACCGCATCATGTAAAATAAATTATCACGTAATCTACTGCTATAAGTGCACACAAAAGCTTTTTTGCAGGCCACCTGCAAATGTGACTTTATACTCCATATGAAGCGAAAAGATAAATGATGATGATTATCAAAATAATAGAGGACTACAGTAAGAAAATCTACAGGATAGTTTAACATGATGGCATAGAAGACCTATTTCAGCAGCAAGAATAGATAAACTACACTGGTGACAGGAAGTTATGGAGATACATGATCATCCAAACCAGGCTGTGTGGCACTTGAAGAAGAAGATATAAATCTTGTATAGACATGACAATTAAGATGATACAGTATACATTCTGGCGGGGATAATTGGCCTCACTTTGCCAGCATCTGTTTATTATCAAGCACCAGGACCACAATGCACCAGTGAATTAGGCCGGCACTGTACAAATGTGTATTGTATTTAGAATCTTACATCTTCTTCATCATTATTTTCTGTTGCACTCCTTATGGAGTATGGAGCCACCACTGCAGCTAGTTCCTTTGCTGGAAGTCGGCATCAAGCATTCACATGCTGTTGTGATGGTGGTTTGTGTAGCAGTTTGTTTTTACATGATGAGATTGCCAGCCTTCATGCCCAACCTCATATTTGTTGCCTTGTAGGACATGCCAGAAGGAGCAGTAATTCTATTCTTTCTTTGTCTCATCAGACACCCTTCCCCTGGGTCTGCATGGGGCTTAATCTGGAGTGTATTAATCAGCTAAACAATCGGAAGACTTAAACTGTGCACATGGCATCTTGCAATATCAAAAGTCTTACAATTAATGTCATACACAGTGAGTTTTTTTTTTTAAACACCGTATTACAGTATTCTGATTCTGATCAGCTACAATCTTCACATCGAAGGTTGACTGCAATGGATCTCCGTCTTCTGTCTTGTCTTGATGGTTATTTCTGGTAGACTCTTTCCTGTCCATCTCTTGATATTATCTTCCCACTTATCACACTGTCTTAATCTTGTATGTTTGTCTTCAACTCAGTCTTCCATTATGGTTTTAATCAAGGTCTTATCTCTTTAAAACTTTCCAGAAACTTATTCATGTGGTCAGACATGGCTTATGGACCAGCCTAGCTTGTCAGAGTATAACTTTAATGTATATTATGATTAGCGTAATACTTTGTTAGAGTTTATGACTTATGTATTTCATGTTCCATATTGCAATTTTATAACAGTTTCAATATTGTTTTTATTTTCTTTTTGTTTTAAATATTGTTTACTGTGAACGGGACCCAAAGATGCAGCAATAGAGAATGCAGTCAGCGACCCATAGCTTGACTGCTTGCATCAGGTTCAGCGAACCAGAGCTGACCAAGACCCTACTCCACCTCCACGTGGTGGTCCTGGAAACAGGCTGCATCACTGCAGTCTGGCTGAGAGAGTAGGGATCGCAGAGGGAAGGCAAACCCGGTCCCAAAAAATGCCGTGCTGAAGTCGGATGTGTCGACCGAAAGGTGCAGATATCGCAGCTCCGGTGTAAACAGACACAACACAGCCAACGTCCTTTTCAGGACGAACGAGGAAGAAGAAAAAGTTTACTGTGAACTTGATGAGTTATCTATAATATATTTATCTCTGCCTAAAACAGTATCTTCATCCTTCTGTCCATCCATCCGTCTGTCCAACCACCCATCCATCCATCCTTTCATCCAGTCAATCAGTCAAATCTAGCATCCATCCATCCTTCCATCCAATCAATCAGTCAAATCTAGGTGTAATGTCAAAAAAAGTTGATAGAGTAATTATAAATTACTATCAGCCAGGAAGCTGATCATTGTTTGTTATAACTAAAAGAGTCTACAGTGGATTACGATACCCCATGTTTGACTGAATTTATTTCTTACTAGCTATATAGTTTTGATTATGATAACAACATCAACCAGCAGAAATAGAATTCTCTGTGGATTCTGACAAAATAATTCAGCGATCTAGATTTTGCAGATGACTTGGCCTTTCTGTCCCCTAAAAGAAACCTAATGCAAGACAAAATTATAATACCATACATGCCACATGCTATGGTTTACCCATAATCTGTACAAGGTGTTTGCATTTTCAGATGTGTACACCCTGTACATAATTTCTGTACAGGTTTTCTAACCCATTCCCATTATTACTGTGTCTCAGAGTTCTTTTATAAGGTTCTATTGAACGCAGAATTTCCCAGTCTGTTAGTGATAATTAAGCACAGAAATAGACTAAATGATGACACCATCACATTATTTTTACAGTGTAAAATAAACTCAGACATTTATTGTTTTGGTTTTAAAATAAGTGAAGACCTGCTTTAAAAGGCAAAGTCCCCGTGCCTCATTTATAATGCAGCCCACTGTAATTGAAAAATGTTTTACACGAATTAACTCTTTTGATATGTTTTTTTCAGTCTTTGTACAGGTTTTGCGGGTCTTTGTACAGGGTTTAGGATTTTTTGTACAGGTTTTTCATCTCTGAGGTGTGGCATGTATGTAATACTGGATGAGAGATCATAGCAATTGGAACTGAACATTCACAGAGAAATAACAAAAATTACGAGAAAAAATACAGCAAAAAGCAGCCAGATTGCGTTTGAAGAAACACCCCTCCAAGATGCAGCCTCATACATATATCTTGGCAGCAGGAAAGCTTTGTCCAATGTAGTTAGTTCACAGGGGTCGCTTAGGAGATGGATAACGGACACGACTACTGCTCCCTTAGGTGTGTTGTAAAAGGCAGCTAATATGGGGTTGTGCTTCAGCTGGCAACCTCATCATGCAAAACAAATCTTGACAAAAACCACCTCTGCTAGAGCAGGTGAATGCTGTTTGTACAGGCTTTCTGCAAGTGGACTAGCTGCAATGCTGGCTCCATGCTATGTAAGAAACAAAATAAAAATGATCCTCTCTTGTAATGAAATGCAATAGTTAGAAATATTTACACAAAATGGTATTCAGGTCTATGTCAGTTTAGAGATGCATGAGTAGATTAAAGAGGATGTTTTATTTACCTTTATAGTCAATTTTTGTGCATCCATCAGATTGAGATGGTACTATTTTGTCTTTTGTTATTTTCCTTGTGTCGGTGCTTAAATGAAGTTCTTATTAACGAGCATTATTATATGTTACATGAAAAACATCATTTAGTTCAGGTCTTGTTGAGGTCAACTATGAACTGCATGTTAACACACAAACATGTCCTAACATTTGTGTTGCCAATTGTATTTCACATGTGGGTACAGTTAATATGGATTTAAGATTAAAACCTTATCTGTTTTTCTCTGTACACAGGGACGAAAGGTAAATAATAACAGGCAAATATTGCTTGCTACAAAACAAAAGTGTCTGATTTTGATGTTGTCACATTGTTTATATATTGTTGCACAGCTGTGGAAAACGTAGGAGCAGCCCTGTTTCTAAAACATGAAACGTGGCATGATTTGATTCAGATTTAGAGTAGCTTTTTATTTGTTTGCTACCGTAAATGTAAGCCATGAAGCCATAGAACAAATCATTAGATGTATTTACTACTACTAGCATCAAGAATGCCTGTTATGTTATTTTGTGTATGTAAAACTGCACGTTTAAAGATGTGTTTAACTTTATTGACAGCATTTAATGTTTAGTGACTTGGTGTAATATTACCTATATAAATAAAAGAAAGGCGATGCTGGACAGTTTGACATCATTATGTCACTGAAAGAAGTCAGCAGCAGAATTAATAAACAGGACTGGAGACAGGAAGTTGTGAAAAAAACTTGATCACCTACGCCACCAAGAATGATACTCAGAGAATAAGAAGATAAATAAATGCGAAGGATGGTTAAACACAACAGTTCCAGAAATAATATATCACTAGGATGAATATGCTGACTGCTATTTCAACAACAGAAAATCAACCAATCGAAGTTCAGAATATACATATGAACAAGAAAAGAAATGAAAGTCTTATGAATGGTTTAATGTTTATACAGTATTGACTAACCAATCAGCATAACCAAACAATAAGTTTAACAATCAACTGTCCAAAACGTGCCTTATTATTTTAGATCCGTTATAGCTGATCTGCAGAGAATAAGTATGTTTATTGTGTTGATTTTTCTATGGAATGTGTATTTGAATAATCTGTCGAGCTGGTAATGTGAATGAAACTGTTGTTTGTTTCATATTTTTGTTTGTTTGTTTGTTCACATTGGTATTGTACTAACTTCACATTTCCGTGACATGCCATTAAGCACTGAACTAAACTGTTTTTGTGAATATTTTAGTTCCATTTATTTATTGTGATATTTCTTGTATGAATGATTATTTTTTTGTCCCGATGTTTAGTCCAGTGTTGTTTGTTTATTTTTTAGCTTGTTTTATTTGCATTGTTCTTTCTTTTATGATAACAGATGATGTTTTAAAAATGAATTGTTGATGTTATCCTGTATGCCTTTTAGGTTCTCTTTTTCTTTAACACTCAATATTTACTTGAAAAGATCACATATGTACTATTGTTGTCGCTTTTGTTTCAACTCAAATAAATAATGAAGGAAACCTGAGCTCTGAGAGAAGTAAATAAATACCAAATATAGGTCATTAAAAGGCACTGACTGGACAGAAAGGAGGACACAAGACAACAGAAAAGAAATGTGTGATAGGCTTACTGGGAATTGAACCATGTACCATCCAAATGGTGCCATCACCTTGCTGTGAAAGTAAATTGTGACAGGATGCACAGCCAATTTAGCACACCCATAGGTAATTAACAGGCACTCGTTGGACAGAAAGAAGGACACCAGACAACAGAAATGAAATATTTAAAAAAAAAACATTTTAAAGTGGCTGTTACACATCCAGAGCTGATTTCACTGCTTTGATACCATGTATGTGTGAACAATTGAAAAAAGTATACCAAAGAATGTGTGAATGACTGAAATCATCTTTCAGATCATCTGGAAACATAAAGTTTTAATAAACTGGAACAGTTAAGGCTACTTGTCAAGCATGATTATGCATGGAAAATAAACAGCCTTTAATAATGAATGTGTATTTAACACATGCTTAAAAAGGCATTCATTGATACAAATCTGAAGCAATATTAGCACATCAAGTTTTAAAAGTTTAAATATCTTTAGTGTTCCTCTGATGAATTTTAATTTAGTTAGCAATCTTTGAACATGTAAAAATGTTTTTAATTGAATATACTATTTTATACCTTCCGTGTTCCTGGTATAATGTTTATTTTTTTGTGTTCAGCATCTGAATAACAGGACATATTCTTAAAATGTCACTAATCTATTGTCCACTAGTAACAAGACATGGAAGATTTAGGACATCACTTTTTATATGAAGCAAATAGAAACATCCTTGTGTTTGTTAGCATACATTTTTGTACCACTAACATAAACATTAAAGCTTGTCTGTAGCAAATAATGAGAGTTGTTACTGATGATGAGTAGGCGATTTTCAATCTTTTCTGTAATAAGAAGAAATGCTTTTTTTAGAGTGATGAGGAATCTATTTTACTGTCAATAAAGTTTTCTTACAAGCAGCGAGAAATAATAATGTCGTTGTCGATAAGGCATATTCTGCCAGTAATGAAGTGTTGGTAATATTGTTGAAAAAACCATCGACCTGTATGTAAAAAATTGTTTTAACACATTTTGCTTATATAAATTATATATCTGGTGTCTATCTGAAATAGGGCGTAGATGTCAAATGAGAGCAGAAAATGCTCTAAATTAACTAATATTTAGTTAACTATTTATATCTATCTTTAACAATAGAGCATGCGTACATTTATTTGAAAAAAATTGTTGCTCAGCTTGAGTTACATTTACTGTTAAAATCTGAAATATAGAAGTAAAATAATAAAGTTAACACAATTTTCTTTCAGACTGCTACTGTTAATAACAGCAACCCTGAGGTCCTAATATTACATAATGTTACAAAAGATGATGAGGCAAGATACACATGCTTAGTTCGAAATGCTATAGGTTCCAGCTTCAAGTCAGCTTACCTGGAAGTAATTGAAGGTAAGGTGAATTGTGCAACTTGATATTTTTATGAAAAAATTACTTCTTTAGTGCACAGCTAAATATTTATAGAAGCTTGTGGACGTTCTGTGATTTTTTAAAATGTTTTCACTGTAGTGTTGCTAAGACATTGTGTGAGTAAGTGAAACATGACCAAAAATTCATAAAACGTTTTAATAATATGTATATCGGTTATTGGTGAAATACAATCATCTTTTATTATAGATGCTTTACTGTATCTGACTCTTTATATGTGTATTTTTATGTGCATGCGCGCACACATATGTGCTCGTGCATGTGTGTTTCATTATCCTTGTTGAGTTTCCTGGTTTTCTAACAGTAAACATAGCATCACAGATAATAAATGCAAGTTTACATTTTTAAACAGAGCACGAGGTGACGACCCAGGTAGCACCACTCAAAGTCAAGGAAAAAAACATCACTGTGATCCTTATAGTTGTGGTGGTGGTAGTCATTGTGGTAATGACTTTAGTATCAGTTCTGGTGCTTTATTATGTAAGGAAACACTGTCCAAAGAAGAACGCAGGCCAGAAGCAGATGAAGAGAATAATTATCATGAAACCAGTAAGTTTGTCTGTTCTGCTTCATTTCTCACCTGTTAACTTTGTGGTTAAAGTTAACATCTTCATTGCAGTTTAATTTTCTTTTATCTTAGCAATAATTCATCACCGTTCAGCTCCCCAAGGAGCATAGGTCTTCAGCAGACCTAGTCTTCCTGTCACGTGCCATGAGTGTCATCAGCTCAAGGTCTTTCATTGTCTTCCTAATTCCTTTCATGTCTTCCTAATTCCTGTCATGTCTTCCTAATTCCTGTCATGTCTTCCTAATTCCTGTCATGTCTTCCTAATTCCTTTCATGTCTTCCTAATTCCTTTCATGTCTTCCTAATTCCTGTCATGTCTTCCTAATTCCTGTCATGTCTTCCTAATTCCTGTCATGTCTTCCTAATTCCTGTCATGTCTTCCTAATTCCTGTCATGTCATGTCTTCCTAATTCCTGTCATGTCTTCCTAATTCCTGTCATGTCTTCCTAATTCCTGTCATGTCTTCCTAATTCCTGTCATGTCTTCCTAATTCCTGTCATGTCTTCCTAATTCCTGTCATGTCTTCCTAATTCCTGTCATGTCTTCCTAATTCCTTTCATGTCTTCCTAATTCCTGTCATGTCTTCCTAATTCCTGTCATGTCTTCCTAATTCCTGTCATGTCTTCCTAATTCCTGTCATGTCTTCCTAATTCCTGTCATGTCTTCCTAATTCCTTTCATGTCTTCCTAATTCCTTTCATGTCTTCCTAATTCCTTTCATGTCTTCCTAATTCCTTTCATGTCTTCCTAATTCCTTTCATGTTTTCCTAATTCCTGTCATGTTTTCCTAATTCCTTTCATGTCTTCCTAATTCCTGTCATGTCTGTCTCCAGTTCTCTTCTCCATTTATTCTTCAGTCTCCCTCTGCCTCTTTTACCCTGGGGAGTCCAGAACAATGACTGCCTTGTAACAAGGACTGCTACCCACAGGTCACCTCAGTGTGTCACCTATCTATCTCCAGTATCCCCTTCTCATCTCTTGTTCCATTAGCACTTGTCTGGTTCTTGTCATCAGTTCCACATTGGTGATTTTGATTAACTTGTTTACAGTGTTTGTTGAAGTTTTTGTGGATTAAAATTTTTACAAGCTGGTCTCATGCCCAACCTTCCTTTGTCACTGATGATTACAACACGCAAGGGAAGTTACACACAGGTGATGATTCATTGCTGCCCTTACAAGCCACTGTTGTAAATTTCTTGAGTTTCAAGAACCAGACAAGTGCCAGTGGTACAAGAGGTGAGAAGAAGATGCTGGAAATGGAACGGACACACAATGAGGAAACCTGTTGAAAGCATTAGAAGGCAGTCTTTGTTCTGGAATCCACAGGGAAAGAGAGGCAGAGGTAGACCAAAAAAACACATGGAGAAGAGAACTGGATACAGAGGTGAAAATGATGAGGAAAACATGGAAAGAACTAGAGCTGATGTCACGTGACAGGAGGACTTGAGCTGATGTCATGTGACAGGAGGACTTGAGCTGATGTCATGTGACAGGAGGACTTGGCATGTGTTTGTTGAAGGTCTATGTCACGTGACAGGAGGACTTGACATGTGTGTGTTGAAGGTCTATGTCACATGACAGGAGGACTTGGCATGTGTTTGTTGAAGGTCTGTGTCATGTGACAGGAGGACTTGGCATGTGTTTGTTGAAGGTCTATGTCACATGACAGGAGGACTTGGCATGTGTTTGTTGAAGGTCTATGTCATGTTACAGGAGGACTTGGCATGTGTTTGTTGAAGGTCTATGTCACATGACAGGACAAGTGGACTTGGCATGTGTTTGTTGAAGGTCTATGTCACATGACAGGACAAGTGGACTTGGCATGTGTTTGTTGAAGGTCTATGTCATGTGACAGGAGGACTTGGCATGTGTTTGTTGAAGGTCTATGTCATGTGACAGGAGGACTTGAGCTGATGTCATGTGACATGAGGACTTGGCATGTGTTTGTTGAAGGTCTATGTCATGTGACAGGAGGACTTGACATGTGTTTGTTGAAGGTCTATGTCATGTGACAGGAGGACTTGGCATGTGTTTGTTGAAGGTCTATGTCACGTGACAGGAGGACTTGAGCTGATGTCATGTGACAGGAGGACTTGACACGTGTTTGTTGAAGGTCTGTGTCACATGACAGGAGGACTTGACATGTGTTTGTTGAAGGTCTATGTCATGTGACAGGAGGACTTGGCATGTGTTTGTTAAAGGTCTATGTCACGTGACAGGGGGACTTGATATGTTTTTGTTGAAGGCCTGTCATGTGACAGGAGGACTTGACATGTGTTTGTTGAAGGCCTATGTCACATGACAGGAGGACTTGACATGTGTTTGTTGAAGGCCTATGCTCCTTGGGGAGCTAAAGGGTATTGATTGACTTACAGGCCGTGGTTAAACATGGGTGATAAAGTAAAATAATCTACAAAAGTACTAAGGATTTCTTGTATATTATTTTCATCAGAATGATCTGTACTACCAAAATAAGGACTCAGATGCTACTGCACCGCTGAATATACCACAGGTTCGCATTGTCAAAGGAGCTTATACAAGTGACGACAATGATAGCAGAAGACGGCCATCATCAGACTTCACTGAAATGTCAGAATATGAAGTTCCACTTGATAGTAAATGGGAATTTCCAAGGGAAAGGTAAGTTTTGCTGTACTAATGCATGTCCTGAAACTAAAGACAGCTTTTTTCTGCATTAAGGGAAGTTATGTTATCAAGCCAACTGAGACTTATTGACATAAACAAAATATAATAGTTGCTGGAAATATAATCCTTGATGCAATCACAAAGAGAAAGACAAAGATGGTTTTGTATATAGAGTGTATGAAAACAGCACTACAAATACAAAAATATTATTTCAGACATTTGAAAAAATATTTCATTGTCTAATGATAAAGCTGCCTACAGCAACTGCCTTCTTTTTCTTGTTCATTCATTCTCATATAAAGCATGTCTGTCTCTTTCATAAAACGAGTGGTCTGTCTCAAATGTTTATTATGTAGCTATATAATTTCTGTTCCAAGTACTGGACACAGTATTAACTCTTAGTCTTCTAAGACGAGGCCGATGATCGTCCCTGTCTCAAATGTTTATTATGTAGCTATATAATTTCTGTTCCAAGTACTGGACACAGTATTAAGGTCCTTGTCTTGTTGGATTGGCCTATACTGCAGGATAGGGAAACAACAGAAGTGATTGCGTCATTAATAGGCTAAACTGCTCATGGTGGACTTCCGGTGTCGTGTATTGCGGTTCGCACTAATGACCTGCCATTGAAACATCATTTTTTGGTGATGCGTAGATGGCAGGGAGGATAGTGTGATTCGCTTGCATGGCTAGGCGGGGTTGTCGTACGGAAGGTCCAGGGTTCAAATCCTGGGTAAGCCACTCATGTCTGTTGTTTTTCTGTTGTCTAGTGTTCTACTTCTTTGTTTCCTATGAGTGCCTGATAACATACTTTTATATTTGTTTCATATTAATTTACAAGGACTTGGTGCAGAGTGTGTTATTAGTCTGCTTCTTTCATTGAGCCAGTATTCTTCAAGTACATGTTCCACTGTTTGATTTAGTACTTGACATGGGCACATATATATATATGTCCAGTAGTAGTTACCATATTCATGGGAGCTAGCAACCTCATCATGTTAAACATATTGCTACATAAACTAGTGCTGCAAGAGAACACAAATGCTATGGCTTCTTGTGAGGGGAGGAACAAAAAAGGACAAGAAGAGTTAACATAGTGAATAGATGTTAAGCACAGAGTAAAGATGACCTAAAATAGAAATAAGTGGTGAGCAAACTTGCAGCCTTGATTGCCACACAGAACATTCAAAAATGAATGAAATAAAGTCAGCAGCATCTTGTTCTCACTTTTAAAATTATCGCCTTGTCTCTTCTTGGTAAATATTACTGTGCTTCTGCTTCATCAGACTCTAAATGTTCTCTTTGCAAGAAAATAAAACCACAACCAATTTTAAAGAAATCTATGAAGAGTTTTAGCGACTGTGCCAAAGTTTCAGTTCATGGTTACGATAACAACATAGCATATTGAACAATATCAGCATTTCCAGAACATTATCTTTCATCATCATCATCATCCACCCTCATGTCATCCTGTCAGAGTAGTATACAGTTGGCAGTGTAGTAAGCAGTTTAAAACGATTCAGTGCTGTTCATTCATTAAGCATTAATAAATGTTACTTGTTAAAAATTGCCATTAATTCTTTCATTCAATGTTTGTTCCAGTTATTGCCTTCTTGTTTTGTAATTATGAACAGCCAGTTTCACGTTATATTTAGTGATTATCAAGCACTTCAAAAGGGTACAAGAATAAAAAGTAGCGTGCAAACTGTTATAAAGAAAAACCAATAAAAATTGATGTTAGCTTGGCCAAGATTTAAATGACATTTCAGAATTGTTTTTGTAAATGACGTGAAATTTAAGAAAACGAATTTACAAACTAGTGTCACCTGTTTCAGACTTAAACTTGGTGAACGCCTTGGGGAAGGAGCCTTTGGTCTAGTGGTCAAGGCTGAAGCAATGGGCCTCCTCAACAACAATAACTGCCCAACTACTGTGGCCGTCAAGATGCTGAAGAAGGACGCAACGGACCGTGAAATGATGGACCTCATAAGAGAGATGGAGACAATGAAGCTGATTGGAAAGAATAAGAACATTATCAACCTTCTTGGTTGTTGTACTCAGCGGGGTGAGTATTACGATAATTCAGTTATCACTGTGTTCTTATTCTTCTGTGAATACTTTGAATGTGAATATACTTGGATAAAGTAGTCGTCAGCCTTTGGGTGTTGACTTTTCCATAGAACTGGTGATTGGTTTTATTGAAAATGGCCGTAATGTGCTCTCTTTTCCTCATGTGCAATACTTCTTCCTCCCAGATTCTCCATTTTACGCTTGTTTTGTCTTAGTTCCCTTTAAATTTCTTAAGCTGTTGATATGTTACACTTGTGGTGGTCTGAGGTAGTTTTCCCATCATTCTTCATAAGCCTGTGATTCTGTTCATTCCCAAGGCTTCTGCAGTGCAGCAGAGTCCACTTTGTCACAGATCTTTGAAGTAGTTTGCAGAATGTTGGTCTTTGATCTTCTACATATTTTTTTTTAACTCCTGATCACTGTTATTACTGGTTGTAAGTCTGTGACAAATTTTTTTTTTTTTTTTTTTTTTTTTTTAAGAAACAGTTTTTAATGTTTTGATTTCCTTTTAAGTGCACAAAAAAAAAACAGGATTAAGACACTTGGAGTAATTCAAAACGGTGAAAATATAATTCCATGAAATTTTCATGCAAAAGCAGCAGCGATAGGATGGCATAGGATAGAAGGGATGGTGTGAATGTGAAGGCTTGTGCTCACCAGGGAGCTGAAAAGTGCAGTGATAATTATTGAAAGTTCAGTATTTGGTTGAGATTTTTTTTTTAAAGGTGTTTTTACTGCCGCATCTATTACTCTTGATATAGTGGATTTAGTACTCATCTAGGATTTTTTAAAAAAAAAAAAAAAAAAAAAAAGCAAAGTGTCTTCCACATTTACTATTAAGGATGGTGGATAGGTAAGTACCTCTATACCCCAGGGCAGACGAGAAACGACTAAGTAAGTAGGTAAGGATATATACAGGTAAGCTGTATTTTACTTCGGCCATCTTATATTGCCCAGTGAGAAACTGCAAAAAAAATTCAAGTTCAGTTGGTATTTTACATGATCCTTAAGCATATGTAGAATCACCAAAGTGTAGACTTTGAGGTTTAAATTTGGACAGAATTCATAAGGGAAATCTGAGAATTTTGGAGATAATTTACAATTATAACAGCTTATGGTATGAATATAACTGACTGGGCAAAATTCAGTACTGTACAAAGTTGTTTTTAAACCAATAAAACGGTATTGAATATATATATTGAATAAAGTTGTTTTGCAGTGGTTTCATTTAAATTAGTCTTGCAAAGCCTAACATAACAGCATCATTGACACAACAACTGAAATCTTTGCATATCAGGTGATCTGTGTTTGCATTAATTGTGAAATGTGTAGTTATTAAAATTCTTCCTATTGTAAAAACAAGAGTGCACATTTTTTTTATCGTCTGTGCTTTCAGGACCTCTTTATGTTATTGTTGAATTCGCTCCATATGGCAACTTGCGAGACTTTTTAAAAACACATCGGCCACCGAATCCTGGTGTTTCTTTGATGCCTTCAGAATATGAACAGCCTATTCTCCCATTTAATGAAGAGCTGAAAATTCTAACACAGCAGGACTTGATATCTTTTGCATACCAGGTTGCCAGGGGCATGGAGTATCTTGCATCTAAACAGGTATACCATTTTGTCTTCTTTAATCTACAGGAGTTAAGGCTGACTTTTTAGTTTGCACTGACTTTTTATCATGCAGTTCTAAGAAAGTTCTCGTAGCATTACTGTTGCAATCGAGAGGGTCATCATGATAAGGTTGTCTTACAAAAACATGAAAGAGTAGGAAGGTCAAGAGACGATGAAAATGTTAATAGTAATGATAACTGTGGTGCTGAAGGTTATATGTTTACTTGCAGTGTTATAACAAATTAATGTTCATTTGTACTTCACAACTTTTGATCTGGTTTTTTTTTTTTTTTAGTCATTGCACATTGTATTTGTGGAAGAGAATAAATTCTTTTTCCATTTCTGTTAAACTTTCTGTTATAAAGACATGGATTTTACTTTACATGATTTGTAAGATATGAAGCATGTAGAAGTGCATTATTTCATCCTATCATCGTCACCATCATCGTCACCATCACCATCACCATCATCGTCACCATCATCGTCACCATCATCGTCACCATCATCGTCACCATCATCATCACCATCATCATCACCATCATCATCACCATCACCATCATCGTCACCATCATCGTCACCATCACCGTCACCATCACCATCATCGTCACCATCATCGTCACCATCATCGTCACCATCATCATCACCATCATCATCACCATCATCGTCATCATCACCATCACCGTCATCGTCACCATCATCGTCACCATCATCATCACCATCACCGTCATCGTCACCATCATCGTCACCATCATCATCACCATCACCATCATCATCACCATCACCATCATCGTCACCATCATCGTCACCATCACCATCACCATCATTCTGTGCTATCCATTCAAGGTCTTTCCATGTCTTCTTTATCCTTTTCATATCTGTCTCTGCTTCCCTTCTCCTTGTGTTGTTCTGTCTCTCCCTACCTTACTTACCCTGCGAATTCTGGAACAAGAGCTGCCTTGTAATGCCATCAACAAGTTTCCTCAGTGTGTAACTTTCCAACACTAGCATCCTCTTCTTACATCTTGTTCCACTGGCACTTCTCTGATTCTTGCCATAAGTTTTACATTGATCATCTTATCATTTCGTTTCAATCCTTATATTCTATGCAAGCACCTATTTATGAAAGTCTGAACCTTCTTACTTACTTAGTCGTTCCCCTTCTACCATGAGGTGTAGAGGTTTGGAAGAGAGAGTGCCAGACTATCCTATCGGCTGTCTTCCACCTGGCCTGGTTCCATTCTAGTCCTCGGTCCAAAGATTGCCTAATGTCCTCCCAGCGGACTCTTGATCCCTGGCTCTTTGTTTCCCATGCTTGTCATGGTAGCCGATCTTCTCCCATTCTGCAGACACGGCCAACCCATCTTAGTCGGGACTGTTCTACTTGGGTCTGCAGGGGGTGGGATTTTAGGCCTTGATGTATCGTCTGGTTGCGGACCATGTCTCTTCTTGTTACTTCAACCACCTTCCTCAGATACCTCATTTCTGAGGTTTAGATCTGGCTTTTGTGGGTTGTAGTCATTGCCCATGACTCGCATCCATATGTCAAGACTGGGACATAGGTGGAGTGGTATACAGCCATCTTCGTTTTCTTACCAACCTCTCTCTTGCTGAGGAATCCTTGATTTATGGCCTGAAAAAGTCTCCCAGCTGCTGCTTTTCGAATGGCCAACTCTTCTTTGATGCCTCCCTTTCGATCTATAACAGCTCCAAGGTATTTAAAGTGGTCAACCTGCTCCAGGACCTGTTCTCCCAGCTTAATCTGATGTCTTCTTTCTTCTCGTGATATCACCATGGATTTTGTTTTAGAGCTGCTTATGATCATCCCTCTCTTCTCCAGCTCTTCCTTCCAGACTTGCAGGTTGGATTGGAGATGTGCCTCTGATTTAGCAACAGGGCATCAGCAAATGCCAGCTCTGAAATACAGACCTGTCTCATCTTCCAGTACCCCACTGAATACTTTCTTGTTCTCTCCTTACATGCCTTGGTGACATCGTCCATGAGAAGTATGAAAAGATAAGGTGACAGGATATCACCTTGTCTTACACCAGTGGTGGTCCTGAACTCTTCTGACTTATGGTTTGCTGTCCTCACATAATTTCTGCAAGACTTGTAGAAGCTCTGTATAGCATGAATCAGAGGTGCTGGAATGTTCTTCCTTGCCAAACAGTCCCAAAGTTTGCTCCAGGGGACCATGTCAAACGCCTTTTCCAGATCTATGAAACAAAGATGGATCTCACTCTTATACTCAAGGGCCTTTTCACTCAGCTGTCTAAGTGTGAAGATTAGGTCTTGAGTACTTTGGTTTGCTCAGAATCTGCACTGGACCTCATCCAATTGTGGCTCAGCTAGGCGTCGGAGTCTCTGCTCTAAAATTCTAGAGTAGATTTTACCAGGGACACTGAGAAGGGATATGCCTCTATGGTTTCCACATTGTCGATTGTCACCCTTTTTGAAAATTGGTGTTATGATGGCAATCTCCCAATCCTTTGGTATGGTCTTGTTGCACCACGCTGTCTGTAGGACCCTTAAGAGTAATAGGTCGCCTGATGCTCCCATGTACTTAACCATTTCTGGTGTTATACCATCATGCCCTGCTGCTTTGCCCATCTTGATTTTCTCCAGTGCTGCCTTCAGTTCTTCCATCTTTGTCATCTTCACCATCATTGGTTTTCTCTTCTGTGCTAGTGGTTATCAAATCTGATGCTTGACCTTGCTCACCATCCAGGAGCTCTGAGAAATATTCTTTCCATCTTTTCATTACTTCCTTCGGGACAGTAAGCAATTTGCCTTGCTTGTCCTTTATAAATTTGAGAGGGCATTGTTTTTCCTTCCTCATGTTCTTTAGGGTCTTATAGAACAATTTCTGGTTTTCTTGCGCATCTTTTTCTAGCTTTTCTCCAAATTCTTCCCAGGATTTCTGTTTTGCTGCTAGCACCTTGTTCTTTGCTTCTGTTCTGAGTGTCACATATTCTCTATATTTCTCCATTTGTCCTGTTGTGTTTTTAGCTTCTTAATTATTGTTTCCATGCCATTTTCTTCTCTCTTATTTTCTCTTTGACTTCCTCTGTCCACCAAGGTGTCCTCATTCTCTTGTTCCCAATTCGGACTTCACCACATGCTTCTGCAGCAGCTGTCTTTATGATGTCCTTGAATTTAAGCCAGAGCGTTTACAAGTCATCAGGCTGTTCTTCCGTGTTGCTCACCGCTGCAGCAATAAGCCCCTGATATCTGGTCTTAATTTCTGGCTCTCTCAGCTTGTAAGTCTTAATGCTCATTCCTCCCGTTCGTTTACTTAGTTTCTTGCGTGATGTTGGGCGGTTCCTAGGCTGAGCAACTCTTTCAGTTGTTCTTTTGATTGTAAGCAGGTAGTGATCACTTCCAATCTCTGGACCCCTCCAGACTCTAGAATCCCGGACATATTTGAATGAGCTCCTCCTAACAATGGCATAGTCGATCACAGACTTCTCATTCTTTGTTGGTTCACATCTAGTGTATGCATGTATGCGCTTCTGGGGGAACTTTGTGTTTGTTATGATCAGATTCTGCTTACAGTCGCTTTCCATTGTCATTGAGAATATCTTCTCCATATCTTCCGATAACTCCACCCCATCTAGCATGGTCATTTCCAGCTCTGGCATTGAAATCTCCGAGCATGATAATTTCATCTAGGAAGTCATCCACTGTCCTTTGAAGCAGCTCGAAGAATTCCTCCTTGACCTCTGCTCTCTCATCCTCATTTGGCCCATACACTATGACCAGGTTGACTATGGTTTCTCCTTCTTTTAGTTTTACAACCATAATGCGCTCCGAGACAAAGTTCCATCCCTTGATACTATCTTTTTGGCCACAATGCAACCCACGCCCCCTTTAGC
Organism: Oreohelix idahoensis; assembly: GCA_024509875.1. Classification (NCBI taxonomy): domain Eukaryota; kingdom Metazoa; phylum Mollusca; class Gastropoda; order Stylommatophora; family Oreohelicidae; genus Oreohelix; species Oreohelix idahoensis. The sequence goes on from JAMPIV010022934.1 coordinate 239,572, forward strand.
TCTTTCAGATGTGTGTACACCACTGTAGAGCAGCATGTTGCCATCGAGATCCATGACTCCTTGTCCTTTTTTTTTCTTTGTTTCCGTTATAGCCAGGATTTCTAGTTTTGCTTTCCTCATCTCTTCCACCAGCTCCTCTTCTTTTCCATTTATACTTCTTGTGTTCCAAGTTCCATAAGTCGTAGTCCATTCCAGTTCGTCACCTTTAGAATCAATCCGGTTTTCTCTCTTGTAGTTCTCGTAAAAAGTTTAAAGCAAACAGGTGATTGGCCTGTTGTGCCTTTGCATGGTGGAAGGGCTGCCTCCTTACGGCCTCCATGCAGGCCGCCCTCCTTCTTTTTCAGCTGGGCTTGGGACCAGCCTAGGCGGAGTTCTGAACCTTCTTGCTTGTTATTATTATTGTTCTGAGTTGAAGATTCTGATTTTTGTGTTGGACAATTTCTTTTAATTTGTGTAAATTTCTCAATACTTTGAAAGCTCTCCTTGTGCCCTTTGTCTTCTTATTTTGATTTCACTGTCTGTTCCTTCAATTTTGTCTGTATTGCTGACAGAAAATGTTATGAGTTCACACCTTGTAGGGATGTTTCTCTAAATGAAATCGTGTTACCAACTGCTGCATTTATATCTTATTGCTTTGACTTCTCATAATCTATTTTAATTTGCCTTGCATCTAGACACAGTTATTTTTACTCTATGCTGTAGAAGTGATTCTGAACCTATGGCTCACAACCCTAAATTGGGTTGCAGGAAACATTGCAATAGGTTGCGTCCCTTATGTTTCTCTTGCACAAAGCTTTGGGGGGAGAAGCTACAGTGAAATGCTATTTTTATAAATAACTGCAGGATTTCCCAGGGTTTACCTTGTACTTACACTAGTAATAGCAATGCATAATAAAGCATTTGATGGTACAATGTTATTGGTTGCCATGGAAATGGTGGCCATATTGTATTTTTATCCTTTATTTCAATTCATTGTAGCTTTTTTATTTGTTGAGTTATGAGCACCAAAAGTTGACATGTAAGCTTATTTTAAAACTTTTGTTGTCAGATCAGATTGTTGATACCTTGTGTAGACTTTAATTACTATCTCAGACGTGTAAAAAAAAAAAATTTTTAATTAAATTTTAAATTTTTTGCAATAAATCGATATTTTGATAAGATATCAAAGATCAGATCTGGCAAGTTTTATTATCCAGTGAAAAGTATCTGTGCCAGATCTCTTGTTGAATGATTAAGAAATAAGCAAGTTATAAGAAACATAATACAGGGTTCTGACAAATTCATGGTTTTCAACATAGGAAAAGAACAATTTCTCAAGAAAATACAGTTTGCAAAATCAAAATTAGAATATGTTCTAACAGTGATCTAGACATATTTAGGTTCAGGAGAAAATTAATTATCAGAACATAGACTAATCCCAGTTTTCATTTTTGTTTGTTTGTTTTTTTATTTAAAATGCACTGCCACTCCTGCCCTCTAGTGACATGCCTTTTGTTGAATTCCTTATCATTAATTTCTACTTGCCAGTTTTGGTATTTGGGTTGCCAGCTTTACCTACTGTGAAATTTGGGTCGTGGTCATAAAAATGTTGAGAACCACTGCTGCAGAAACTGTAAGCCAAAAAATCTTCAGCAACATCATGGACACATCAATCGACTATAATCATTTTATCATTTGATATGGTTTTAAATAGACTATATTTCTTTTTCTAAAAAATTATTTAATGGATCATTAAGTGATGACAAATGTGGTTGGTTGATTAAAAAAATTATGACTGTCTCATCTTCAATTAGTGTATACATCGAGATCTGGCGGCAAGGAATGTTCTAGTAGCGGAAGATTACGTTCTAAAGCTGGCAGACTTTGGCTTGACTCGAAATCTCTACCAGTTTGATTACTACAGAAAAACAACAGATGTAAGTAGAGAAATAATGAATGAAAGTAGATAAGTAATGGTCATACTTTGAGTGGTATCGAACGTAATTAAAGAATTAAACACAAGTAATGAAATAAAGAAGTAAAGATGTGAATATTTGTGTCAGCAGAAAAGTAGCAGACACGAGTGTATAGTAATAATTATAAATGGAAAATTAATTATCTTAGAAGCAGAGAATTAATGAATGTCAGTTGAGAGGTAAGAAAACAGTAGAGATGTAATAAATTTAATTAAGTTAATTCTGACATCATAGAAAAGTAATGACACTGACTTAATAAATTCACTCGTTGGCTTCCTTGTAAGTCTTTTAATTATAGATGTGTTAATTTTTTAGTAGATAATGTTAATGTTATTTATAGATTTTGCTGGGGTTTTTTTTTAAAGTAAAAACGTATTACTGCAGGTGCATAAACTGCTTTGGGTCATTAATTTTTTTTCAGGGGAGATTACCAGTCAAGTGGATGGCACCTGAGGCTTTATTTGATAGAAAGTATACATCCAAAAGTGATGTGTGAGTATCAGTAAAAAATTTACTTCATGCAGTTTTCAGTTTCTTTCATTCATTGACTTTGTGAGTGAGTGCAGCTGTCACTTCTACTGTTATTTTTGTGTGTATAATACTAATGAACAAATACAAACTAGACTATCCACTTTCATTACCTCTATTCTCTCTTGCACTTGGCACCCTATGGGGATTACCCTCCTGCCTTTCCCTTGTTATTGTTCTTGAGCAGTTTTCTAGAATCACAAAAAAGTTTTGAACATTGCAGCTCAAAGTCTTTGTCAGGGTACTATACTAAAAAAAATATTGACAAAGTTAGGTAAGATAAAATGAAAATTGAAAAAAAAAAGATGTTCATGAACAGAAAAAAATGAGGTAACCAAAGAATTCTTAAAATATTCTTACTGAAAGGTCTAAACATCTTTACATTCCTGTCCCCCTTTTGCCATGAAGCTACTTTGATCTATATATGTCACATTTTTTACCATTAGAGATAATATTTAAAACTTACGATAATTTACTATGCTGACTGTTTTTGACAGTACCACAATGTGTAAAACACAGTACATGAAATTAATTATTTTTCAGGTGGTCATATGGTATTCTGCTCTGGGAAATTTTCACGCTTGGTGGAAATCCGTATCCTTCAGTCCCAATCGAGTCTCTATTCACTCTTTTGAAAGAGGGTCATCGCATGAAGCGACCACCTTATGCGTCAACCAGGATGTAAGTTGTGGCAGTAATAATTATTTTGAATACATTTTGTTTCCATTTACTAAAGTGTCATTTATGGAAGTAGGAGCTTTGCTTGATTAAACAGTTGATATACAGTTGTAGAAAGTTACTGAAAATAAGCTTTGTGATGACATTTGTAAATGTTTGTTATTGTATCAGATTTAATCCATGCTTTGGAAAGTCTAGAGTGGATGGCTCTGACATGAGTGGAAAACCTCCATAGAAGCCTTGAATCTTCAGGAACTGGTGTGGATCTGCTGTCCTGGTCATGTAGGGGTATAGTGCCATGAAAGAACTGATAGACTAGCTTCAAGAGCACCTATAGAAGGTGCATTGGATATGGATAAGGGAGAGATACTGAGGGCAATTAATGACCGCCTATTTGAGAATGAAACTGCGACCGATGAATCAAGGCTAAGATTGCTGGAATTTGGCATAAAATGTAAGACTAGCAGAGTTGGACGTATGAGAAGAAGCATCCAGCGTGGATACAACCAGTGCACAACAGGAACAATTAGCATTCATACCCTTCGACATTTGCTAAAGGAGACTGAGCCCTTATGGGTTTGCCTGGAGTTCAATAATGTCGATTCTGATCAACAATAACTATCTTATCATTCACTGGGAACTAAAAATAAATAGTTTTTGTTAATAAAGTTGTTAGCTTTAAACACTGTAGAACTTCATCCCTTACGCACACGCACAGTGTGCCATGTTCATATACATAAATGTTTGCTTACTCACTTGCCCACTGAGTGAATAAGCTCAAAAAGTCGGTGCAGTTGTGTTTCACTTTCAGATCAGATAGTCAATGAAGAGCATGCATGAAGCGGTCACTTCATTAGTGGGCAGTGACAGAAAGATGGTGGAACTTAACACTACAGTATGTCATCACATGATAAGTCAATTAAGGACAAACAAAAAACACATGGAAAAAGGAACTGTAGACAAGCATGACAGGTATAAAAAAAAAGAGACCTTGAACGAATGGCACAGGACAGGAAAGTTTTGTATGAATAAAGGCCTATGCTCCACAGTGAGCTGAAGGGTGATGATAATGCTGTCTGATCATCAGAAGAAGTTCCTCCAGTAGACAAGCATCTTGGCCTTTTCAGCCTCTTAATGCTGGATATTTGTATATGTGGGGGGAGGAGAAAGATTTAGATTTGAGCCAAGTTACTTTTTTTTAAATAATTGTGGCAATAGTCTAGCAAGGACTTCACACACATTTTCTCATCATTATCTTATAATCTGTTATTTAAGCTTTGGTTATTAATTACAGACTGAACAGTAGAACACATATATTCATTTCACCTTTAATAACGTGCATCTTGTTGCTCTTTCTTATCTTGCATATTTTAATAGTTCTTGGAATTTTTCAGGTATGGTATAATGCAGCAGTGTTGGCAAGAGGAGCCCTTGAAACGGCCATGTTTTAAGTTGTTGGTTCAAGAACTTGATAGCATGCTCACTTCTTCATTAAATGATGAGGTAATTGAAGTATCTACTTTATCTTATTGTGAACTAATGCTGTGTTTCAGATAGGATAAGGTTAGGGTAAAGGATCCCGTAACATGCCCATAGAGGCATATTGGGAATATGGTGTTAGGCCCATATTTTCTTGACCATACGGCACACTAGGGGTGATGTGGTCAGCATCACGCCGGCCTCCTTAACCTTCCCAGAGTTGCTCTAGTACCCAATTCATGAGGCTGGGTCGACCCCGGAGCCATTTGTGGTCTAAAAACTCCCATCTCAACTGGGGATCGAACTATGGACCACAAAGCTAGAAGCCAGCGCACTAACCACTGTGCTACCATGGCTCCATGTCAGATAGGGAGAGCAGATATTTAGTTTGTTGAAACTGTACTAGGAACCTCAGAATTAATAGAGGACAAGTTGCTGGAGGCTAGTGTGTGGGATTTAAATGTATGGAAACATTTTGAATGCAGTGCCTTCAAGTTGTAAATATTCACCCGTGTGTTACCGGGGCCCGAAAGGGGAGCAAAGAATAGTAACACTGCACCCTACCACGCATGTCGTAAAAGGCGACTAAGGAGGGTATGGGCATGGGGCTGTTTACCCCATCCCGTAAAAACTTCGCACAGTGGGCTGATCACCTGCTTGCCAACCAATCTGATTACGGAAACAATGATAGATTGTTTGGTCTGTTTTTGTTCCACAAAGACGCCACTAGGCGTGGTGGAAACAGCGATAGATTGATCAATTTGTTGTTGCCCTAAGACGCCACTAGGCGTACTGGCCACATACTGCTTTGCCGGTTGAAGGCTAAGGATGGAAGAAGAGAAGAGAAGTTGTAAATAGCTGGCATTTTGTATATCAGAATTGTTATCATCAAGGAACTTGTTTCTCGCTTTTTTCTTTATTCACATACCATGACAACTGGCATAGGTGATAATGTTTCTCCACAACATTGTTGTTTATTCTGTTATTGACTTCTTCCTGTGCCATGATATAAAACTGTCCAATAGCTTCTCACTTTGTTGTCCTCTGTCTCTTGTTCCTTCAATCTTCCCTCTAGTCACAATGTATTCCAGCTGTCGTCTAGTCACAATGTATTCCAGCTGTCATCTAATCACAGTGTATTCCAGCTGTCGTCTAGTCACAGTGTATTCCAGCTGTCATCTAGTCACAATGTATTCCAGCTGTCGTCTAGTCACAATGTATTCCAGCTGTCATCTAGTCACAATGTATTCCAGCTGTCGTCTAGTCACAGTGTATTCCAGCTGTCATCTAGTCACAATGTATTCCAGCTGTCGTCTAGTCACAATGTATTCCAGCTGTCATCTAGTCACAATGTATTCCAGCTGTCGTCTAGTCACAATGTATTCCAGCTCTCATCTAGTCACAGTGTATTCCAGCTGTCATCTAGTCACAATGTATTCCAGCTGTCATCTAGTCACAATGTATTCCAGCTGTCATCTAGTCACAATGTATTCCAGCTGTCGTCTAGTCACAATGTATTCCAGCTGTCGTCTAGTCACAATGTATTCCAGCTGTCATCTAGTCACATTGTATTCCAGCTGTCATCTAATCACAATGTATTCCAGCTGTCGTCTAGTCACAATGTATTCCAGCTGTCATCTAGTCACAATGTATTCCAGCTGTCATCTAGTCACAATGTATTCCAGCTGTCGTCTAGTCACAATGTATTCCAGCTGTCATCTAGTCAAAATGTATTCCAGCTGTCGTCTAGTCACAATGTATTCCAGCTGTCGTCTAGTCACAATGTATTCCAGCTGTCGTCTAGTCACAATGTATTCCAGCTGTCATCTAGTCACAATGTATTCCAGCTGTCGTCTAGTCACAATGTATTCCAGCTGTCATCTAGTCACAATGTATTCCAGCTGTCGTCTAGTCACAATGTATTCCAGCTGTCGTCTAGTCACAATGTATTCCAGCTGTCGTCTAGTCACAATGTATTCCAGCTGTCATCTAGTCACAATGTATTCCAGCTGTCATCTAGTCACAATGTATTCCAGCTGTCATCTAATCACAATGTATTCCAGCTGTCATCTAGTCACAATGTATTCCAGCTGTCGTCTAGTCACAATGTATTCCAGCTGTCGTCTAGTCACAATGTATTCCAGCTGTCGTCTAGTCACAATGTATTCCAGCTGTCGTCTAGTCACAATGTATTCCAGCTGTCGTCTAGTCACAATGTATTCCAGCTGTCGTCTAGTCACAATGTATTCCAGCTGTCGTCTAGTCACAATGTATTCCAGCTGTCATCTAGTCACAATGTATTCCAGCTGTCGTCTAGTCACAATGTATTCCAGCTGTCGTCTAGTCACAATGTATTCCAGCTGTCGTCTAGTCGCAATGTATTCCAGCTGTCGTCTAGTCACAATGTATTCCAGCTGTCGTCTAATCACAATGTATTCCAGCTGTCATCTAGTCACAATGTATTTCAGCTGTTGTCTAGTCACAATGTATTCCAGCTATCATCTAGTCACAATGTATTCCAGCTGTCATCTAGTCACAATGTATTCCAGCTGTCGTCTTCTTGTAATATGCTCAAAGAAAGTGGATTGCTTCTTTCTAATACAAGTAATAAACTTCATGTTCACACTGACCTTCTTGAGGACACCCTCATTACTTTCTTTAGCCGTCCATGGTGTTCTTAACATTCATTTGTAAAACATCTCTGTAGTCTAGTCTCTATTGATTTTATTGATTGCTTACTGAGTGTCCATGACTCACTTCCACAAGACAGAACTGGTTCTATATAACACTGCGGAAATTTTGTTCTTATTCCTATAGACAAAGATTTGTTGCATAAAATACTTTTAATTTTTATGAAACACTGTTTTTGTTTGGGCTACTCTCTCTTCACCTCTGAGATGCATCTTCCATCTGTTGTTAATAACATGCCCAGATATTTGAGTTTATTATTCCTATATGTGTGATTATTGCTATGATTAAAGAACGTACTTTTTTGAGGAAATATATAGTTAAAATGTTATACAACTTTTGTTATGAAGCATTACTGTTATAATGTTCCAGTAATTTATTTCAGTAGCAAGGTACATTTTTATCTACTGCTCTTGGGGAGTAATGTCAAGAGTGTTTTGTTTGTTTGTTGTAATGTAAGTATTTCACCTTGTAATATTTACACTACTTAGAAATGAATATATTTGTTCTGGCCTTAAACTTAAATCACAAATACATTTGTTTTATTAAGTATTGAATCTGACAAAAATAAATGCATATTGTTTTTCTTTCAGGCATATTTGCGCCTGGAACCACTGGAGAGTCCAACAAGTGCATCAGATTCTCAGTACTCATCCATGAGCCACAGCAGTAGTAGTACCAGTAGTGTTCCAAACAGCAGTCACAGCTCAGGAGACAACTCTGTCATTATGTGACTATCAAAAGAATCATCACTGTAACTTACTGACAGTGGAAAAAAAAAGGTCAATTCAAGCCTGAATTAGTTGGTGACTGGTAATACATTGTTTTACAAGTTCACATACCACACTAAACTGGTGGTAATACATTGCTTTACAAGTTCACATGTAACAGTGCTTAAATCACACTACACAGGTGGTATTACTTTGTTTTTAATAAGTTCATGTGAAAGCGGGATTGAACCACACTATTAGCGATAATACATTGCTTTACAAGTTCACATGTAACAGTACTTAAATCACACTACAGTGGTGGTAATACATTGTTTTACTACTTCACCGGTGGTTATATATTGATTTATAAGTTCACATGAAAGCCTGATTGAACCATACCACTAGCGGTAATACATTGCTTTAAAAGTTCACATGTAACAGCTTGAACCACACTACTTACTTACTTAGTCATTCCTCTTCTACCCTGGGGTGTAGAGGTTTGCCAGAGAGAGCACCATACTATGCTATCAGTGAACCAACACTGGTGATAGTACATTGTTTTATAAGTTCATGTGTAAGAGTGGTTGAACTACTTCACCGGTGGTTATAAATTGTTCTTTAAGTTCACATTAAAGTCTGACTGAACCACACTAAACTGGTGGTAATACATTGCTTTACAAGTTCACATGAAAGCACGATTGGACCACATTACTAGTGGAAATACATTGCTTTACAAATTCATGTGTAACAGTGCTTGAACCATACTACACTGGTCGTAATACATTGTTTTATAATTCAGCTGTAAGAGTACTTGAACCACATCACTGGAGCTAATACATTGCTTTACAAGTTCACATGAAAGCATGATTGAACCACACTACATTGGTAGTAAAGCATTGCTTTACAAGTTCAGCTGTAAGAGTACTTAAACCACACGACACTGGTCAGCCATATATGAAGACACTAATCATGTGGTTCAATCATAGTACAGTAGAACTCCATTTATCCGAACCCCTTGGGACCGAGCATCGTTCGGATAATCAAATGTTCGGATAATTGGATTACATAATGTATCGAGTACATGTACACATACGCTCGTATTTCTAAAAATAATTAACCATCACAAGGGAAATACACATTAAAACATATTTACTTGTACTGTAATAATAATACCCACACTGTATTAGATCACCGTATCACCAAAATCTTTTATTACACAGCAGTGCATGTACTACTTGTATTAATTATGTTTTTTTTAAGAAAGAGAAATGTTTTCAAAATAACATTACAAACGATTCAAAACCATGCGCAACTTACGTATACATGTACTTGCACAGATGTAGCCCACTATTTAAAATAATGAGGAATCCTCTTTTGCACCAAACTGGATAGTCTCCTTTTGGCTGCTAAGTCCCGCATTCTCTTCAACAGCAGAAGCTGTGTAGGACAGCTGTCATCTTCTTGCTCGTACCAAGCCATCGCTGTTTCTAGTGCTATAAAGGCCTCTTCAGGACTTGGTCGACGTTTTGGGTTTTCTTCATAATCTACAAGTACATCATGTACTTCTGAGGAGTCTTCATCATCGGTCACTACATGTATTTGGTTTTCTTCTTGCACAAAAGACAAAATTTCTTCGTCATTCAAAAACTGAAAACCAGAATCATTATCATCTTCTAGCCACGTGTGTGCATCATCTTTGTCACAGTCCGAAAATCCGGGCATTGCTTGAAACAGTTCCACAACTTCATTTATACAATCATCATTTGTGTCCACTGCAGTAGTTTCATTTCCTTCTTTTTCCCCAAGCAATCTATTCCAAGCCTTGTTGAGATTATCTTGTGACAGGGTGGTCCAAGCATCAGCTAACATATAGCAGCAGTCTTTGAGATTAAGCTTCTTGGAAAACGCCACCACACTTTCTTCATCTTCAGCCAACAATAAACGACGCAGGACTTCCTTCTTGTACATCTTTTTAAGTTTTGCTATAACACCCTGATCCATTGGTTGAATCAGTGCTGTTACATTAGGAGGCAGAAAAATTACTTTAAAATTTGCATCAACTGCATTCAATGTATCCGTCTCTGGATGAGATGGTGCATTGTCCAGTAGAAGAAATACTTTTCCAGTTTTCTTTTCTTGTTCTCTCAACCTCTTCACATTTGGGATGAACTGATTTGTATACCAATCAAGAAATATTTCACTATTCATCCAAGCACTCTTCTGTGCTTTGTAGCACAATGGGAGACATGTCACATTCTTTAAACAACGTGGTTTTTTTACTTTGCCGATTGTTAGCACCGGTAAATGATGACTTCCACTGGCATTCGCGGCTACCAAAATTGTTACTCTCTATTTGCACTTTTTAAACCCAGGGGCAGCTGCTTTGCGCTGAGATGCAAGTGATTTTTGAGGCATTGATTTCCAGTATAAGCCAGTCTCATCGGCATTATACACATCATCGAGTGAATAACTTTCTTCTTCCAAAAAAGCCAAGAGTGTTTCTTTAAAATTTTCAGCGGCAGTTGCATCGCTAGATAAAGATTCCCCTTGAATCTCCAATCCTCGTATGCCATGACGAGATTTAAAGTTTCTTAACCATTCCTGGCTAGCCTTAAAGTCAGGAGGACCGTCAAGTTGATTGTTGAACTGAAGTGCCTTTTCACACAATAGAGAGCCAGAGATAGGTTCCCCTTTGCTTCTTCTTTGCACAAACCATATATACAAAGCCTCTTCCAATTTCAAATCTTTCGCATTTCTCATGGTTTTACGTTTCTTCGACCCATTTTCACTATCCAATTTCGATGCAAAACTCATAATTTTATCCTTGTTACTTTTGATGTCAGAGACTTTAGCTTTCCCAACATTGAAAATTCTGGCAAGTGAAGACACAGTTTCACTTTTTCCTAGTCTCTTGATAATTTCTGTTTTCGTTTCAATTGACAAAACATTGCGGTTCCTTTTATATGCATTAGGCCTACTGGAAGATGCCTTATCGCACAGAGAAATACTTGTACACCAAAATTATTCTGCTGTGGTAGCAGAGACAATTATTTTAAGTTGAACTGTCTGTTTAGCCAGTGTTCTGCCTAGAACGCACTCGTACACTGGATTGGTAAACTAGATATTAACTGACTTTATGATATAATGATCTAACTGACTTCCTGTATGTAAGCGACCGACCATTAGCCCATCCCATCCTCTACAAATTGTTCGCACACATTTGAAGCTTGCCGCATCAAAAGATTCAGAATTGTAGTCTAACGTGACTGGTGGCACCTGGTTTTTTTTTTTTTCTGGACAAAGTGTTCGGATAATTGGATGTTCGGATAATTGGGGTTCGGATAAATGGAGTTCTACTGTAAAGCTGTCATTGTAAAATGGTTGGATTATTGTCTCGGCTGTGATCACAGCCATTCTGTTTTACTGCAGCCATTTTACATTGTGATCAAGAGGGTGGCTGACAAAAAAAGAAAGAACAGTACAGTACGTTGTTTACCAATTCATTTGTTTGATAAACTTTGGTATATGTTCAAGTGATTAATTCATGAAAATCTTCATGATGCCTGCCAATCTTACATATTTCAGTGGGTGATTCATAACAGATAAGCATCATATCTTCATATCTGTTGTTTGTTTGATTGCAAGATGATTGTTCATATGATTGCATGATCATTCATGTAAAATTTCTTCTTTTTTTATTTTACATCACCTACTGTGCACCATTTACATCTGTGTCTTTGTGGATAACATAGGAAACTTTTCCCTCTCTTTATTTATGCATGCTAAGCTTACATTTACAGCTGTGTTTAAGTGGATGATTTATTAAAAACTATACATTCACCTCACACCAGTTACTTACTGCTGTTTATGTGTTCCAGTGTATTATTCTCTAAAAAAAGTGTATATATATACAATCTCATGCCAGTTGCTTTTTTGTTGTTTAGATCTTTTAATGCCTGCTTAATTAAAAAAAACCCCATATATGCACCTCACACCGGTTTCCATGCTGCCATTTATGTGTTCAAGTGGGTGGTTTATGAAAATCTTCATAGCTTCACCTCCACGTCAGTTGCTTACCACCATTTATGTGTTCATGAGAAAAAAATGTGTATTCACCTCACACCTGCCAGTCAAGTTTATTTTTATTCCTGTGTTCACATAGGTGATTTTTACCACATTTCTGCCAAACCTATAACTTTCTTCTATTTTGTTTACTTTAGTAAGCCAGAATGTGTGCCAAAAAAAAAAAAAAATTTACCCTGCAGCTCCTTTTAGGGTTAGCATGTAAACATCGACATCACACAACAGAAATGGAATCCATTGGAATCTGACTAAACAGCTTGATGATCTGGATTTTGCAGATGACTTGGCTCTTCTGTCCCATAACCATAATCAGATGCAAGAGAAAATGAAAATTCTTGATGAAAGGTCACAACAAGTGGGCCTGAAAATATACAGGGAAAAGACAAAGATTATGAGAATAAATGCAAGAAATGATAACAAGGTTGAACTTGAAGAAACACCACTAAAGGATGCAGAATTGTACACATATCTTGGTAGTAATATAGACAGAGTTGGAGGGACAGACAATGATATCAAAATAAGAATACAAAAAAGCAAGAGGAGCTTTCATTGCATTGGGAAACATATGGAGAACAAGAGAAATCAAGTCCAACATGAAAATAAGAATCTTCAACTCAAATGTCAAGTCAGTCCTATTGTATGGCTCTGAGACATGGAGAACAACAAAGACAACAACAACCAAAAAGCTACAGACTTTTATAAACGGGTGCTTGCGTAGAATAGAAGGATTGAAATGGTATGACAAAGTCAGAAATGTGGAATTGATGACAAGAACCAGACAAGTGCCAGTGGAACAAGAGTTGAGAAGAAGACGCTGGCGATGGATAGGATACACATTGAGGAAACCTGTTGATAGCATTACAAGGCAGTCCTTGTTCTGGAATCCACAGGGAAAGAGAGGCAGAGGTAGACCAAAAAACACATGGAGAAGAGAACTGGATACAGAGGTGAAAATGATGAGGAAAACATGGAAAGAACTTGAGCGGATGGCATGGGACAGGAAGACTTGGCATGTGTTTGTTGAAAGCATATGCTCCTTGGGGAGCTAAAGGGTATTGATTGATGTAAACATCTGTATAGTGCCACGTAGACATACATGTTTCTGTGGTGTTTTTTTATTTAAACAATTTAATGCTGTATTTTTTTCTAATTTGCTGACCCAACAATGCATACCATATAATTATTGCACAGACTAGCAAGTTACTAGTATGACTTTCTTATCAAGACATTTTATTGCTAGCTCCAGATAAACACATTTTCTTAAACCTTGTTTAATTAACTGTTGATCTTGTTACTTTATGGGGGAGATAAGCCATGCTGATATTAAGATGTTACGAAGTTCCTCTTTCTAAGTTCCTTATGAATAAAGAACTGGAACTGTTTTAGTCATTTATAATATGGAGGAGAGAACTGACATACATGATAGAAACTAAAACCCATGGAGGAGAGAACTGACATACATGATAGAAAACTAAAACCCATGGAGGAGAGAATTGACATACATGATAGAAAACTAAAACCCATGGAGGAGACAATTGACATACATGATAGAAAACTAAAACCCATGGAGGAGAGAACTGACATACATGATAGAAAACTAAAACCCATGGAAGAGAGAATTGACATACATGATAGAAAACTAAACACATGGAGGAGAGAACTGACATATATGATGCACATGGAGGAGAGAATTGACATACATGATAGAAAACTAAAACACATGGAGGAGAGAACTGACATAATGGTATGGGGATGGAAGGCTTGGCATAAGTTTTTTGAAGGCCTATGCTCCTTGGGAAGTTGAAGGGTGATCATGATAGGAAACTGTATATAGGGCATTACCCCATGGGATAATCTGATCATCAGAACAGTTCCCCCATCAGACAAATATCTGTAAGATATATTGACATTTAAGCACTTTTCTTGACAGACCATGAGCTGACAAACTTTGCATGTGACCTAATTGTACGTAACACGTTGCTCTTGCTCTTATTCATGTCATCCAGTCCTGTAAAAGCTTTCAGTGCAAGTCCCTTGTTAGTACACGTTTATAACCTTTTAGCCGAACACCTGAAAACTGAAATGATCTGAAAATATCAAGTTTCATTGGGCTACTGTTCAGTTACAGACTTTGGGCTTTATTTTAAACACATTTTGGACTATATTTGACCACTTTTCGAACACAATTTATGCAATGTTTGAAAACCGAATAAATCCAGTTTCCGAAACAAAGCTGTCCCGGGGGATTTCAGATTAAAAGTTACAGACCTTAGCAGGAAAACGTGTATTCAAAACAAAACCAAAAATTCTTGTTAAAATATTGATCCAAACAGTGGTGGTTAATTTGTACCTCAGAAGATATAAATGGCATGATCTATCATGGCAATAGTCATATTGTTATTGGTGCATACTTTATTCAGAGATAGACCTTGATGTTAGATTACAAAGCTTCTGTGTTTGATTGTTTCTCATGTGAGCAGTAGACTGGTCATTAAGAGAAACAGTTTTAACTTAATTACCTGAAATATTTCATGTCAATATTTCTTTTTACTCAAAATATTTTGTGTTTGTATTTATGAAAGTGAATGTATTTGTACACTTAGGCATGTGTGAATGTGGATATGCAAATACATATCACAGAAACACTTTTTGACAGGAAGGGCTTCAAACTAATTAGTAACCTAAGCTGGGAACACGTTTTAATAATCAATATAACCAGAATGACTTGTTTATGCATTTACTTGTGTCCATCAGATTGTATGGAGGAAAATCATTGCCCTATATATAGTTTATGTATCATTGCAGCTGGTTTAGGTTAAATTATTACCTCATAAAGACTGGTGGTCCTGTTTTATTAAATAATGTAACTGTAAGTCTTCACTAAAGTTAGCATGGTTGTCTTATCAAATGTTGCGCCACTAATAGATTGAATTTATGACTAAACAGACTTAGCGAACTGCACAGTATAATAAGACAGTATTTAACAAGATTAAATGGTTAGTGGGGGTATGGTGGGAATGAAATGTGTAATGAGGTTCTAGTTATACATATTATTGATGTTAAATAAAGAGTAAATTAAATATTAACTAATGTTTTCGTAACAATTTTAAAAACTGTACCATTTAAATGCAAAGGAAAAAACACACACCCACCCATAATTTAGAAATTTTCGATTACTCTATTTACAGTTATTGGACAGGAGGGATAGTACCAAGTAAATACTGGTAACTCTGTTTATTTTCTGAAGTTGCAGACATTATATATTTAATTATAACCCATCAGAGGTTGAATGGGATATTTTTCTTTATTAATTAAATAAAAAGTTTTTAAAAAAAGGCTACTGAAGGAGTTAGCCTGGTTTATCATCAAGTTCCATAACGACTTGCATTGGAATACATACTGCTGAATTTCTCTATGTTCCGGATGCAATAAAATTTTTTTTTTTCATTTCTTGCCAAGCATCTTGGTAAGGTTAACACATATTTTCTCTCCTTTTTACTACACCTTGTCATTTTGTTGAATTTCTCCAGTTGCTACCAGATTTTCTAACACATTTATTTAAGTTAATAGTTGATCACCAGCTAAGTTAACACAATTATCTGTTTTTAACACTACTGGTAGAATATTTTTGTTTTGTTTTGAGTGAAGCAAAAAAAAAATCCATTGATCCTTTGATGGTTTATAATTAAAATATATAGTGTTGCTAATTCAAGATAATAACTGATTTCTGGTATCTGAATATGGTATCATTTCGCCCTTCCAGTCAAGAGAAGTTGCAGAAGTAACCAAGTTTTATCATATATATATATTACTGATGTTTCGTCTAAAGTTAACATGTTATCACCAGTAAATTTAGGCTACTGGTGAAGTTAAAAGTTATTCATATTTGTATATGACTGGTATTGGTAATGTAGCTGTTTCATACAGTTGTAGGTTACTAATCGTTAGATAAGTGGTTAATTAACAGTTATTGTTAAGAGATGCATTTGGTGAATTAATTATATTTTAATGAAGTTTCATACATTAAAATGCAACGGCAGAAAATGAATTCCACATTGATAGGGAATGATGTGTACATGTTTACATTGGGGATAAAAGAAGTTATTGTTATTGTAGAACAGAATCGGCATAATTGCACTCTAGGCAAACCCATTAGTGCTTAGTCTCCCTCAGTATATGTTCGAAGAGTGTGAATGCTAACTGTTCCTGTAGCTCGCTGGTTATATACACAACAGATGCATCCTTTCATACACCCATCTCTGCTAGCTTTACGTTTGATGCCAAATTCCAACAGTCTTAACCTTGATGATTCATCTATTGCAGTGTCATTCTCAACAGACGATCATTAATTGTTTTCAGTATCTCTCCCTTATCCACATTTAAAAAAGTTCAAATGTATGGAGGAAAATCATTGCCCTATATATAGTTTATGTATCATTGCAGCTGGTTTAGGTTGTACAGTATGTTGATACCAATTGGCTGTTTGGACATTCATTAAATGTATCTCTTAACAATTATCATCTTTGTTGGTTATTATTGATAAGAGGTGCCCAGCATAAGGATATATACTTGTATAATGTTGTCCTGCGAAATTTTTACTAGATTAATGTTGTTCTGTAAATTGCTTACTAGTATAATATTGTCCTATAAGTTATATAAAGGTATAATATTGTCCTGTGAATTATGTAATGGTGTAATGCTGTCTTGTGAAATATATACTTTATAAATGTTGTCCAGTGAATAATAATCATATCTTTTGTTTTCAAAATAGGGCAGGAGAAACTGGTTTGGTGGTGTTTGGAAATGAAAAATGTGCATAAGTAGTAGTATTATGTATGTGTATGTTAGGAGATATTTTGTATATAATTTATATTTGCCTCCCTGTAAATGATCACATTTATGTTGAATTGTGACACTTACATTCAAGCACTGTTCAGTTGTGGTCCACGTACAGTAGACATAATTGCTGTCAATTTTATGGTAGACATGATTGATATCAGCCAGTATGTTGTTGTGATTCTGCTTATCAGTAATAATTTTATTTTTTGTGTGAATCAGTTTATTTAAAAAAAAAAAAAACTAACATTTTAGACTACCACTGCCATATGCTGTAAAGACATTTGGTTGTTTGTAACTTTTGTTGTAAAGTAACATTTGATTAATGCTGTTGTACACAAAGTTCCCAATTTTTTGGTAACACATTATTTTGCATTTGTTACTAATGTCCATAACATACACAAATACTGCCTTCCATTCCTCATCTTTAGTCCAAATAGTACACTTCTTCACTTTCATGTCTCACTTACATTCATTTTCTATCATCCTAAGTTATGCATTTACTTTCTGATAACTCATTCTCACTTTTTTATTCATACAAACCCATCCTTTGTTATTTTCAGTCAATAATCTTGACTTTTGTCTTATTAAGGAGCATAAGCCTTCACCAAACAAATGCCAAGTCTTCCTGTCCTGTGCCATCCGCTCAAGTTCTTTCCATGTTTTCCTCATCATTTTCACCTCTGTTTCCAGTTCTCTTCTCCATGTGTTTTTTGGTCTACCTCTGCCTCTCTTTCTCTGTGGATTCCAGAAATTCCTTCCTATAATTATCATCATTTTGCTCTGCTCCTTACGAAGCATGGAGCCACCACTGTAGCTGGTCCCCCCTACAGGAAGTCTGCAGCAGACATTCACATGCTGTTCTAGAGATGGTTTCTGTAGCAATTTGTTTTACGTGATGAGGTTGTCACTCTCATACACAACCTCATATTGGACACCTTGTAGGACATGCATGATTGAGTAGTAGACGTATTCTGTCTTTGTTTCAAAAGATACCCCCCGGGAACTACACCAGGGCCTTACAATCATAACTTTATTTCATACTTGTTTTTTTTTTTTTAATTTCATTCTTCCTTTTTTTTTTTTTTAACTTCATTCATCCTTTTTTTTATCCTTGTGGCTTTCAGGCATTCTTATTATCTCTACAGTTTCATATTTTCACGTACTGGAAATATTTACCCTTTCCATTCTCATATGCTCAATGACAGATTTATTCTTCTCCTTCCCCCTAAAAAAAATTTCTAATTTGTTTTTTCTAATTGCCACCCCCTTTGTTTTTTTTTTTTCCTCATGTTCATTTTCTTTCATTCACCTTCTTTTCTCCTTTACCATCTTTAACCCACTACTTCCCCACTTCCAACTCACACACATACAAATACACATGTTGGTAACCTCACAAAAGAGTAACATGTGTTGATGTATTTACTAGCAGAAACATTACATATTATGAACATAGATCTTTAGAGTATTAGACAAAACATCAGTCAGTCAATTTTTATTTTATATTCAAACATTTAACTCCCTGTAACTTGTAAATATATAAATTTGTAAAAGAACATGTTTTTTTAAAGTGCTTTTGTTATGCTTTTGTTATACTTTAAAGTCCCGTTTTAAGTACTTTTGTTATGCTTTTATTAGAGTCCCGTTTTAAGTACTTTTGTTATACTTTTAGAGTCCCCATTTTAAGGACTCTTGTTATGCTCGTTACCTTTTCAGTTTTGTTATGCCTTCAAAGTCCCCATTTTAAGGACGCTTGTTATGCTTTAGTTCCCTTTTCAGATAGTTTTGTTATGCTTTTGGAGTCCCTATTTTAAATACTTTTGTTATGTTTTGTAGTTCCCGTTTTTAAGTGCTTTTGTTATGTTTTGTAGTTCCCGTTTTTAAGTGCTTTTGTTATGCTTTTATAGTCCCCATCCACAAGAATTCTTCTTTTCATCATTCTAAATCTCTGAGGATCTTTCTTACAAATCCCTTCTTGATTGTACGTCTCCATTACTTTTTTCTTAAGACCTTCACATGTGCTCCGTCCACCTCATTTATAGTTGCCAACTTGATTTATTACTTTCAATTCTAATCTGTAATACTTTCAATTCTAATCTGTAATACTTTCAATTCTAATCTGTAATACTTTTCTATAATGTAAATTTATTAATTAAAAATAATTAAGAGCATTTTCAGACTAATCTGAACTTTTTCTCTCTTTTTTTTTTGCTACTTAAGGAACATAGAGCTGCCATTGCAGCAAGTCTACATAAAAGCCATCTGAAGCGAATTTGTTTTACATGAAGTTGGCAGCCTTATGCACAACCTCATATTGGTCACCTGCCTGAGGGGGCAGAAGGTTGATACTCTCAGAAGCTTTAGTGTGGGTTCAGGTTTAGTCATAAGGTGCATTTTGGTTTGATTCACATTCAATGTTAGATGTTTGTTGCTATTGTCAGAGTAAAGTCTATATGAATACTGGTCATATTTGCTTGAAAAAGGGGATTGTACATGTATTTTAAAAAGGTAATCTAGTCTTAGCCATGTGTAGTCCTAGCCATGTGTAGTCTTAGCCATGTGTAGTCTTAGCCATGTGTAGTCCTAGCCATGTGTAGTCTTAGCCATGTGTAGTCTTAGCCATGTGTAGTCCTAGCCATGTGTAGTCTTAGCCATGTGTAGTCTTAGCCATGTGTAGTCCTAGCCATGTGTAGCCCTAGCCATGTGTAGTCCTAGCCATGTGTAGTCCTAGCCATGTGTAGTCCCCAGGGATCTCTGAAGAGGCAAAGAAATAATAGGACTGCTGTACCCTCATGCAAGGTGACTAATATGAGGTTGTGCATGGTGCGGGCAGCCTCATCATGTGAAACAATCTGCCACAGAAACCATCACTGCATGACATGTGACTTCTTGGTGTAGGCTTCCTGCGAGTGGACTGACCAGCTGCAGTAGTGGCTCCATGCTCTGTAAGGATCACAATGGAAAATGATGATGAATCCAGTCTTTTATGTACTTTATGAGAGTAACCTAATCATTTATAGTAATAAAAAAGATGAGGATTTTTTTTTACTTGACAAGATATCAATTCTCTTTGTAATTACCGTAAGAATGATCAAATTTGGTTTATTATTCAAGGAAGAAATCAGCTTTTTTAGTTAATGTAATTATATACTGGAGAAGGGATCAGTTCTTCTCTGTACTTTACGAGAGTAATCTCTAACCATATACACTAGCAAAGAAGAGGAGGGTTTTTTAATATTAGACAAACATAAAGGTATGTTTTCAGGCACTCGTAAGAAATAAAGAAGTAGAACACTAGACAACAGAAAAACAACAGACGTGAGTGGCTTACCCAGGACCTTCCGTGCGACAACCCCGCTTGGTTATGCAAGCGAATCACACTATCCTCCCTGCCATCACGTACTTGAAGAGAGATCAATTCTCTGTTTGATTTCTTTAAGAAGGATCAAATGTTATTCGTAATTCAAGGAAGAGATCAACTCTTTTAGTTGATGTATTAACAAGGATGCTGTGTCTTTTTATATACATGACTAGAGATCGATTCTTTTATTTACTTGGAAATTTGTGTACGTGATGTGGTATCAGTTCTGTTATGTATTTTATGGAACAGAGCAACTCTTTTATGTACATCAAGATGTCAATCTTTATGTACCTGGAGAGGGATCAAGTTCACATTCGGGGGTTTATATTATTGTAATTAACCGTCACAGGTACTGAACTTTGTGTGTTCATGTTTTGTTTTATTTGCTAGTTCAGCATTTTGTTACATAAAAAAAATCAGTGATGCAGCTTTTTATTACTAGAATCCTTACTGTTTATAGTCCCGGCCTATGAACTAACTTTTTTATTTTTATTTTGGAACAACATATTTTATATGTATATTTTATACATTCAGCACAGTTTAGTATGTGTGTGTACAGTTTTGCTTTACATATCCTTTGTTCGTTTGCCTTTTTTTTTTTTTTTTTTTTTTTTTTTTAATTATTGTGTTGATGAAAATCACTGCCTACTTGTTGACAGACTTCTGTTTACCGAAGTATTATAGAATGATACATTTTTCATTTCAAAGTTTGATTTTTTTTAAAAATCCACTTGCAGTATCAGACATTAATGTAATTTCTGTATGTGTTTTTACACTACCTAGAACAAGTTATCAAAATGTGACTGTCACTCAAAAGTTTTAAATTTTTTATGTCATGTTGATTTTATTCTTTTTAGCAGCCTCAAAGTGATTGAATAAATTACGGCTGAAGCCATCTGCTATCGTGTATCATGTTAAATATTTCTTCATTTGTAGATTCTGCATTGATGCTGTACTGAGGGTCACTGCTGATAATTTCAGTGCGAGTGTTGGTGATTCATGGAAATTTGTGATTATTTTTGCATTTTCTAAGTGTTTCTGAAGGTTAGGTACTGCAGTAAAAATAATGCCCATATAAAATTAGAAGACAAAATGGTAGTGTGTCATTATTACATAATGTAGTTTTGCATTTCTATGGTAATCAAGTTGGGTTAACTTGCTTATTTTTGATGTTGGAAACAAGGGTTTGCTCCCAGAAAGGAACCCAAATGTTACAGACCTAGCAGTTCAGCACAGTACACTTGACCTGGTTTTAATCTCCTTACGGAGCATGGAGCCACCACTGCAGCTGGTTCGCTTGCAGTAAGCCTGCATTAAAGCACAAGCGTCTGCAACAACAGTTTATGTTAAATGATGAGGTTGCCAGGTGATGCCCAACCTCACAATAGTCAACTTGTATGACATGCAGTAGTCCTCTTGTCTCCTCAGAGACCGAGGTTTACAAGACGTGCTAAAATAAAAAGAGACTACTTTTTTCATGCTACTCTAGGTAAATTTGGGCGTATGCTTTACTTTTACATCTGTAAAACTGACTAGCCTACCATTTTATTTTAAAGCACCTTTTTTTAGATAGTGCCATTAGCCCTAAACTTCTTGATTTGGGATGGAGTGTAATGCTGTTAGCAGGTTTCAGTTGAACCGTGTTATTGATACTACTGTGAAATATTTAGCGTCAATAATATGCCTGTGTGTACCATGAACGATGATAATTTTCTTATTGTAGTAAAACTTAAATTAAAAACAGACAAATCAAGATCTGAGCATTGAAACGCATTAGATAAAACACCGCGGTGTGATCAAATTATGATACAGAGACATTTCTGTTGCGGTGCCGATTGTTTTCAGTCACTTTACCATTCATGTCTGTGACTTTTGCATTGCGATATAAGTAAATGAAAAAATGGTTTATGTCTTAGTTTTAAGTATAACGTACTATGTTTCAGTGTGTTGTTTTTTTTTTTTAGCTTAATCCACGTATTAATTTTACTACAGTACCAAGAATGTGAAAGATGAGTTTCTGCCAGACTACTTGTTTTATTTAATGTCATAGTCTCCAGCAGTTCTTTGTTATAGAGTCAGTTAACATAAGGGATGCTTTTGATATGTAAACATGTACATGTGTAATATATTATATATATATATATATAAAGTTCTGGCTTTGTTTAGTATTTGTTGTTTTACAAAATTTTAAAGATTCTTTTGAAAACCTTACCATGTCAGTGTTAATGAGAAAAATGTTTAGAAAGAACTGATAATGTGTATGCTAAGGGAAAAAAAAAGATGAAACTGAGCATTCTGCATGTGTGGTTAATTATTACAGAAGTTGGCAGCTAGTCAATGTGATGTTGGTAAAGAATATAATTGATTACCAGAACTGAAGTTTAAAAAAAGAAAAGAAAAGAGAGAACTTAAAAAGGATATAATGGACATGATCACTAATGTGGAGCTAAGAAAGAGACAAGAGCCAGCCAAGCAAGGGGAGAGAAATAGATGCTGAAGGTGGCCAGGATACACCATGAAAAAGTTATCATCTGCGATCACATGACATTCCTTAATGAAGATGAGAATTGTTCATGGTAATCAGAAGCACAAGGAAAAAGGTAATGAAAAAATAATTGGAGTACGGTTTGAAGAGAACTGGATGAAGAACGGTGCACCACCATGGGCTGAAAGAGGAGCCAAAAGAAAAATGAAGCAGTAAACTGAAACAATTTATGTAATTTTGCTGTAAGACATCAGGCTGATGTTATGTAAGTTTGGTATAGGACAGCAGGCTGATGTTATGTAATTTTGGTATGTGACAGCAAGCTGATGTTATGTAAGTTTGGTATGTGACAGCAAGCTGATGTTATGCCATTTTGGTATGTGACAGCAAGCTGATGTTATGACATTTTGGTATGTGACAACAAGCTGATGTTATGCCATTTTGGTATGTGAAAGCAAGCTGATGTTATGAAATTTTGATATAGAACAGCAAGTTGATGTTTTGACATTTTGCTATAGGACAGCAGGCTGATGTCATGAGTACAGCAAGTTGCTGTCATGAAATTTTGGTATAGGACATCAAACTGATCTTATGACATTTTGTTATAGGATGTTATGACATTTTGCTATATGACAGCAACTGATGTCATGAAATTTTTGTATAGCACAGCAATTGATGTCATGGAAATTTTGGTATAGAATGTCTACTTGCTATGGTATTGGTATATATAATATTAATTACAAGGTGGTAATTTAGATACATGACAGTGATTTTTTCATTTATAGCTGATATGGTCATGGTTTTGATAAGAAGCTTCAATTGGAATATATTGAAACAAACCAAATAAATTATGCAAGTCACATGTCTTTGTTGTTGATTATCATTATGCTGCTCAAAATCATCACCTATTTTTTCCTCATAGTTCTAATTGGTTTTGGGGACCATCTTCAATGCCCATAGACAACTCCATCAGTGCCCCGATCTCCTCCCTTAGATCACACAAGGAGGATCTCAGCACAGTGCACAAACTCTGTAGCACCGGCAAGGATCCCAATGTGTGTATACAGGAATCACACATTCTATAAATATTGTTGTGGTGGGTAGGTTTTTCCTAATTTTGAACATTTTGCCAGTGCAGTGGCCGTATGGACTACTCTTTATGATTTCCAACCGCAGAGGGATTTTTAACATTCGCAACTTGCATACAGGACTTCCTATTTTTTCACCCTTATCTGAGAAGGCTAGGCATCCAATCTCACTACCCATGAGATCAGGGGGCATTATGACATCGTTAAAAATGGTGACCTATAATACATGTCCAGATGACAAATTAATTCATTAATATATGATGTTCATTCCTTAAGGAGCATGCAGCCTCCATGCCTGTTGACCATCAGTCAGGTAGTCTACATTTAAGCACTCATGTGTTCTTATACATTGGTAGTTTCTGTAGTAATTTGTTTTACATAGTATGGTTGCCAACTTTATACACAACCTGTTATCCCTCAAGACATGCAAGATGCCAAGATTTTAACACTGTACAAAAATAAAGACAGAAGTGATTGCAATAACAACAGAGGCATCTCTCTTCTTAGTATTGAAGTAAGGTTTTTGCGAGAATCATCTTAATGTGACTACACAAGTTAATTGAGTGCATATATCCAGAGTCGCAGTGTGAATTCCGAGCTGGTACATCACCAGCAGACATGATCTTTTCTCTCTGTCAGCTTCAGGAAAAATCAAGAGAGCAGAAAAGACCTTTACATATCACCTTTATAGACCTCACAAAGGCATTTGACCTGGTTAGCAGGGATGGATTTATTATGAAAATAGACTGCCCCGCTAAATTTCTGGAAATGATAAAGTCATTCCATGAAGACATAAAGGGAACAGTCCAATATGCTGGGAGCACATCACAGCCCTTTGACATATGCAGTGGCGTAAGACAAGGCTGCCTTCTGGCCCCAACCCTCTTTGCGACCTTCTTTGCCTTACTCTTGAAACATGCATTCAGAGATGCTGTCTTCGGCGCCACCTCCGATTGGGCAAAAAGAAGCTCTCACGGCAAGCAGAAGAGAAAAGACATCGAAAGGAACACTAAGAAAATAAGCAGCTGAGGGTTTTCACTTCAGGGGCACATTCCCATAGTCAGTTATGACTAAAAGTACTATTATGATTATTATTATATAACAAGAACTAAAATTAATATATAATGATCAATGATGGTGTGAGGATAAAGAATAGTCTAATGGGGTGCTTGTGTGGATGATGACAGATAATGGATGGAATGGGTGTCATCCCAGACACCCCAGGGCTTTCCCACCCCTTTTCACCTTGTTAACAGGGCAGGTGTGAGAGACTACTTGATATTGGTTTTCATTCTTTCATTGTGTTCTTGAAATCCCCTCAATGTGTGCATGGTTCTCATATCCTGAGTAGTCGTCTGCGATATTCAGTGATGTGCCCTGCCCCGTTCTATCTTGTCTCTGCTTTCACTTTAAAAAAATGCAGAACAGGGGTTGGTATAAGACAAGGGCGAATCTACATGTAGACAGATCTCTTGGTGACGGAGGGGAAACAGATAGAGAATTTTAAAGAGATAAATTTCTAGCTAGCCATGAGCGTCCTATTGACAGAGTGATTATGTCGCTGGTTTCTCATGGCAAAGGTGACTAGATATAGACTACCTAGATATAGACTATATGGACTACCTTTACATTTTACCTTTTCCGCCGACATTTAAATTGCGATTAAAGGGACTTTACCACGTTCTTGTTGAAAACTCTAGTTGGCAACAGTTCGCTTTAATCGTTAAATTCATCATAATATGAATCCGATCTTTTTCTTTGAAGTGAAGTTATCACAACATCATAACACTCTTCAGCTACCCAAGAACATTGGCTTTCAACAAACGCTTGCCAAATTCTCCTGTCTCGTGCCATCAGCTCAAGATCTTTCTATGTCTTCCTCATCATTTCTGTCTCCAGTTCTCTTCTCCATATGCTCTTTGGTCTCCAGTTCTCTTCTCCATATGCTCTTTGGTCTCCAGTTCTCTTCTCCATATGCTCTTTGGTCTCCAGTTCTCTTCTCCATATGTTCTTTGGTCTCCAGTTCTCTTCTCCATATGCTCTTTGGTCTCCAGTTCTCTTCTCCATATGCTCTTTGATCTCCAGTTCTCTTCTCCATATGTTCTTTGGTCTCCAGTTCTCTTCTCCATATGCTCTTTGATCTCCAGTTCTCTTCTCCATATGTTCTTTGGTCTCCAGTTCTCTTTTCCATATGCTCTTTGGTCGGCCTCTAATTCTCTTACCACGGGGATTCCAGAACAAGGACTACCTGTTATTGCTATCAACAGGTTTCCTCATTGAGTATCCAATCCTTCGTCAGTGTCGTCTCATTTATTGTCCCACTGGTACTTGTCTGGTTCGTTGTACCCTTTGGAGACCTTGTTGTACCATTGCAATCCTGCTGTTCTACGCAATCATCCCTTAATGAAAGTCTGTAACCTTTTTTTCCCACCATGTTTCAGAGTCATACAATAGAACTGACTTGGCATTATGTACCGGTATCATCACTGTCGTCAAAATAATTGTATGTGTTATAATTTATAACTTGTCACTGGTACAAAATATCAGAATATCTTCAAAAACAGTATATCGTTATTGTCATTACTATTAACAACATGTTATGTGTTACGGTATGTATTGTAATTATTATTACCATTATCGTTAAAACTATCTTGACTCTTCTGTTTTGCCATTGCTATCATAAACATACGTTATTAATAACTGTTCACTACATTTAATTAATGATGAACGAAAAAAAAGCCAAGGAGACAGACAACAGATATACATAGACATAACTACTTTAGAAGGACAACTAAAGGCGGACTGACATTGATCTTGGCCCCGGACTATAAGGGTCATAGGCCCTTAAGTACCCATCCGACAAAGATTACTGGTTCTGCATCTGTCGAGTGGACCCCCTACTGCTGTGGGGCCTTGTCCTATTGCCCAGCTGCTCAGTTCGCCCCTGAGAGCAATATATATATATATATATATATATATATATATATATATATATATATATATATATATATATATATATATATATATATATATATATATATATATATATATTTGCTTTAAAGGAACACCACATATGCAAACATATACTTTATATGGGACATCAGAAATACAAATGTCTCCCTTTGAAGAACATCAGATACACAAATAACTACGTTAGGAGGACGGCAATTATAACAAAAGAAGTATGCTTTAGAGTTTAGAGGAACAACAAATATACAAATACCGACTTTAGAAAGACAACAGATTATAAAACAAACATTTACTTTAGAAGTACAACAGATGCACAAATAAATGTCTACTTTAGAAGGACAACAGATAAATAACTAGCTAATTTAGTAGCACAACAGATACACAAACAAGTACCTTGATTTTTATTTTAAGACAAAGTATCTCGTTTTGCTGGTGATATCGATCTTATAGCTGGAACAGAATCAGAACTTCAAGACCTTACCTCTAGACTGGAGAATGTAACAAGAACGTATGGGATGGAAATTAATATAGAAAGAAGCACGATATTGGTGAATAGCCATAAGAAACATGTTCCGACCAACATTACGTTAAATGGGCAAAAGTTAGAAGAAGTGAACACCTTTAAATATCTGGGGTCCACTATATGTAGTGATGGAAGATCAAGTTTTTTTTTTTTTTTTTTTGGTTCGATTTTTGCCTTCTTCTGGCGAGGCGCGTTCCTTTCAACCTATTTGGTTATATCAGAGCGCATTTACCATCCAAAAAAAAAAAGTCAACTCTGTTGACTGCTAACCCGATCAGCGTTGATAGATACTAAGTCCTGAAAAGGACCAACTTTATCTGCTAGCATAAAGCCCCAAAAAGGACTCGCCAGCTACGCCAACGCCCGAGTCTTTGTTTAGGGAGAAGATCAAGTAAAGAAATCAAGACAAGACTCGAAATGGCCTCAGCTGCCATGAAAAGGCTGAATGTGATCTGGAAAAGTAACATCAGTTTTCCCGTGAAGATCAAATTATTCAAATCACTTGTATTATCTATTCTCTTGTATGGGTGTGAGGGCTGGACACTCACTGCAGATACGGAGCGAAGGATTCAGGCTTTCGAGTATAAATGTTATAGAAGAATTTTGCGCATTTGCTATAAAGAGCACAAAACAAATGTATGTGTT
Source organism: Oreohelix idahoensis (assembly GCA_024509875.1). NCBI lineage: Eukaryota > Metazoa > Mollusca > Gastropoda > Stylommatophora > Oreohelicidae > Oreohelix > Oreohelix idahoensis. The sequence continues at coordinate 267,601 of JAMPIV010022934.1, forward strand.
AAAGAGAAAATAAACACGTATGCCGGCCACGAAGAACCACTTTTGTCAGTAGTGAAACGTCGAAAGCTTGCCTGGTTTGGGCATGTAACTCGTCATGACTCCCTTTCGAAAACGATCCTCCAGGGAACAGTCGAAGGTAAACGGAGAAGAGGAAGGCAAAGAAAATCCTGGGCTGATAACATCAAAGAATGGACAGGGCACGGTTTTTCCACACTTGTACACATTGCTGAGGACAGAGAGCAGTGGAGGACCCTGTCTGCTGATGCTTCCACCATGGCACCCCTACGACCCATGACGGGTTACGGTTTGAGATGATGATGATGATGATCCCGTTCATCCCTGATGGGTTATAATTAGGATATACAGTGCACAATAGCAGATCTAAATTTAACGAATTCCGCCATTACGTAGTAGTTGTGCTGAGTATGGTATATCTATATACTACTCAAGCTATATAAAACAACCACTATATAATTAAGTAATTAATAATACATAATTATGAAGACAACACAACCAAGTGATACAAATAATTATTAATATTATTTAATGGAATACTCGAAGGTGGCTGGCAGTTAATAATAGTAAATAAGATTATCTCAGAACAAAGTGGGATTAGAAAATGGCTACAGTAGAGTCAATGAACAGTGCCCGGTCCAGCAGGGCGGTAGTTACGCTACTGGACCAAACTGGGGAGAGGGGTGTAAAAGTGTGATGAGTTACTGTTAATTCTTATTTTCAACTCGCCCTATTTCTTGTCCCATTTATTAATTTTGGTTCTTTTTTTTTTTAAATTCTAATGCGTCCTAGTTCGTATTTGTTTTAATTCTGGATTATTCTGTATGGTGGTAGGATGACTCATACCACCAACACCAACCCTTCTCGGTTGGAGATGGGAGAAAACACCTACCCGTGTTGTAACGTGGGCTAGTGAGTCATTCTTGTTGATAGGCGTTCAGTATAGTTAGGTAATATTTCGAACATTTTTCAGCAAGCTTCGAGGGGAGTCGATTTTCTTTCCCCCCCCCCCCCCTTTTTCCCGTTCCAACAGGGGGAATAACTCGTCGTCGCTAGTGGATTGGTCGAGTTAAGATAATGTTATGATATTTAACGGGAAGCTTGTACGATTGGTTTTGATTTTTTATTTATGTAGCAGTCATTAGATTACGTCAGAAGTGAGGTTGGAAGCAGATTTTGGGAGACGATGCTAGAAGCTATGACTCACCGCGTCGGTCTTGCATCAGAAAATTGGCCCTATATATGCAGGGCCAAATTATTAGTTAGGCTCCCAAGTCCAAGAATTTTATTGCCGTGAATAGCGTCAGTTCAGTCTGCCAGGTTCGTGGATATTATGAAAGTCTGGGTATGTTCGTAAACTTAATAAGTGGTGTAAGAATTTTAGCTAAAAGAGTTAGCAAGTAAGAGTAAGCTTTCTTCTGGGATTTAATTTTATTGTTAGTCAGCAGTTGCCATCCATTGCCGACTTATACAAAGCTAGAGCCCGTGTAGAGTAAGTTTTATTGTAATTATACAATGTCTAGCTAGCGAGTTCTATGATTTCGTGGCACGGGTTTGAGATATTGACGGTTGAGAATAGGGGCTTAGGTTAGACGAGAGCACTGTGTAACGTTATAACGAGTTCAGAGTAACCACAGTTGATTATGATAAATAGAAGTGTATGTACGCAGGGTTTTTGTGGGTGCCTAAGAAACGGGTATAATTAATGTAATTCAGAAGGAGAAGGGGTGAAGAGTGTTTAATATTCTGATATATGGTGCAGGCATTTGTGTGTTAATAAGTTGTGCTATTTGTTAATGTAATTCAGAAGGAAAAGGGGTGAAGAGTGTGTAATATTCTGATATATGGTGTATGCATTTGTGTGCTAAATAAGTTGTTCTATTTTGATAACCTTCCATGGGCTGCCTTTAATATAAGAATAGTGCAGGGGAGGAGAAGGAGTGAGCGTTATGTCTGACCCGAGGGCAGAACTAATACTTAGAGATGGGAGCTTGTATTTAGGAAAGTTTTATTAAGGTATGGGAAACGGGGTGTAGGTATATCTTGGTTGTTAATGTGTTTTGAATTATACGTCGTAAAATTCGAATCTGTCTTATACCACGCTCAAATTCCCCGCTCAAAAACTAGCTATAATATTTGAATCCAAATTAACTATAGTGTTTGAAGCAGTCTAAGAACCCAGTCAAATTTACCGCCAAAAATGTATCTAGTGTATTTGAATTTGTCTAGGAACCAAGTCAAAATCTACCGCCCACCAAAATTATCTAAGAGCCTAGTACAAATTTAACAACCAATCAAAGTGCTTCTTTTTTTTGGGTAAGGATAAAGAAACCTTTTAACTTGGTAACAATGCCTATTTTGTGTTTTTGACCGAACGAAGATATTTTATTCCTTAACAACTAAAGATAGATTTTTTTTTTTTTTTTTTTTTTTTTTTTCGTTCGCCCGCTAATACTCGAGGCGAAATCTCAGGTTATTATTTTTGTCTAACCTGACATTGATTTTACGTGAGTATCCCTTTATTTCTTGTACAGAGACAGGTGTCCCTCGCCATTCAGGCAAATACTCGCCGATTTCGGAGGTACCCATTGCAGCTGGGTCGGCTCAGGAGCCGCCAGTCCCTGGTCGACGACACTCCTTCACATGTCCTCGCCAGGTCTCGAGTTAATCCAGTCCAAATCCCGGTCGACGAAAAATCCTCAAATGCCGTCGCCCGGGTTTGATCCTGTATCACCCGGTCGCCAGAGCGGTGTTGTAACCACTACGCTAGCGCGGCTCCCTTAAAGATAGATAAACAGTAGGAAAGGTCTCAAATTATAGCGCTGATATCGCTTAACACATAAGCATAAATATTCACGCATGATAAAATTTTATTGTAGTAGAAAAATTTATTTTAGTGATATTTTCACATCAGGGTAATGCCAAATTTAATTACTTAAAAGTTACCCAGATTGAAATGCTAAGAAATAACAAAATGAAAACCATATAGAACGATAGAGAACAATGGGACGTTTAATTATCACTTTTGATAATTAAAATCGGTCCGCTAATAACTATAATATAAAATATTTAAGATTAGTCAGATTATACAAACACGCTTAGAACCGCATAAGTCACAAGGCTCAAAAGTTAACTTTTTGACGTTGCCTCCGATTGGGTGGATGTAGTTCTATAAATAGTAACAAGGTGGTACTATCGGGGCCATTAGATTCAAAAATCTACACCGAGCTGACAGCATTGGAAAGATAGAAAGATCAAGTCTTTGCCTTCTGATCTGAAAGCAGTTCTAGATCCCTTAGAAGGCCAGTTCATTTTGTGTGTGACTATATTTACCTGAGGGTAAGAAAGATATATTTATTTTTTTATTTTGTTAATTATTAACCTGTGAGTAAACAGCCTATTTGTTCGAGTGCTAGTAGAAAGTGAAACTAATGTGTTGTGCCATACTGACCCATTTATGAAGGTGTGTAGTTTTGCAGACATGTTCGAAATGAAAAAAATGTGTATAGTGTTTGCAAATATGGTAACAAATTACGACAGTAAGTGTTAGTAGCGATTTAACTTAGTATTTCTTCTGGAGTGACCCACTGTGATAAACGTACAGGAGAAGTTAGAATGAAGTAATCAATAGGTCACATGCTGTTTGGTACTTAACCTGATTATCGTACGGAAGCCAAGCATGGACTAAGGACGCTAACATGGAATCAATACAGAGAAAGAATGATCACCTGGAAGTGACTGTAGGCAAAGAAATTCTAGGTCTTGTGCAACTTGTTAGCACATTAACTGAAAAAGGGTAAGACTTGGTGTTGTTTGTGGGTGAGTGAATTGAGGCAGACTTCTACATGGAATGTGGTTGTCCTTTTATTCCAGGTTATATCACGAAATTACCTCGTGGCTGCATTCAATTGAGAGGAAGTGTGGGAGTTGAGAGGTCCTCATATAACTGGAACCAGACCCCATCTTCTCAGTCAGGAGCCGTAAAGTTTGTGGTCCTGACTTGTGCTTATAAAAATCGGCAGCAACATTCTAAGATAAGTCCTTTATAAAGGCCAGTGTCAGTTTATCCAATCATTCACCCAAGAGTAATCAAACTAGGATTACAACCCTTTTTAGGATGAATGACCATCAAAATAATAAAGAGAACCTACAGCATAGTAATAGCAGACGTTATAACTCATATGAACAGAAACTGTATGTGTAGATATTCCAGTGAACACTCTACAAAAATGGAACAGTTTTTCCAGATTATTTATTTTAATTTGTATATAATATCATTACATTTCTTTTGAGTATTCCTGACCTGAAAAGACTGAGGTTCAGGACAATTAAATTGTACATAAAATTTCATCCAGTCTTGCTTAATAATTTTATTAAAGTTAAAGTTCTGTTTGAAATCAATACCTGTTATATTAAATAAATTACCCTAGACAATTTGCCAAATAACACAACACAGATAATCTTTACTCAAGTTGGGATCTAAAGAGGTAGCAGTTAGGGACTCAGAGTACATCATCATCATTCTCTGGGAACTTACATAGCTTGACCCCATCTTGATGTCTATACACCCTTGCTCTTTTCAGAGAAGGGGGTATTACTTATAAGACCAGTCTCTTATCTGGCACTATCCTGGTATCCTCTGATACACCTAGTTGTCCAGGATAGCCTATACTTTTATTAACATCAAAACCTCTTATGACATTATGTAATTTTTTGAATTGGTGCAAATAAGTTGTTATTTTGTCTTACAGCGATTCACGGCGGAGGGTAGGTAACCCAAAGCCTGCAACGGGCTTTGCCTTCTCAGAGAGGGAGGCAAGAGACAACATTGTAATTGAAGAGAACTGGGGTACGCGCTTAGTAACTGGCGCCCTAGTTACGTCTGCAATACGGAGAGGCATTAGAAGTTCTCATGACGTGAGGAAACATGCCTCAGCGTGGAATTGTCTAGGAATTAGAGCTCTTAGCTTGTACGGCCCAATACAGAACATGCTACGTTGCCTGGTATTGATTACATACGGCCACAATATAGCAGTAGGCCATAACCCGAAGCGGTTTCAATCGTCGTTGTGTGAAGAATAGGATGCCATCATCATTGCTAGATCTTCAGCCAGAAGCAAAAATATATAGTCACCAAGGGTCCCTTCATCAGTTATTCTGGAGAGGAGAGAGGGAAATCATACCTTTCTAAATGCTAACAGGAGGAGGTACCTGATGTCGCGAAATTGGTTTCAAGTCATTGCAAACGCCGCTTTCAAAATGGCGGCGTATCACCGAAATGTGTATCAGACAGGAAATCGCCAAGGATAAATAAAAGCAGAAGGGAATCAGTATGAAAAGGATTTTACATTTCAGTACAGGGAAGGATTGTGTATAACTGCATATAAGAAGGAACGGTAGGAAGTTCTCATTTACGGAGATATATGCGTATTTCGGCTGCCCACAGTTACGCTAAAAGCGTGTAACCCACTTCTGTTCTAAATATTAAAATCAATAAATAACAGTTTGGGAATTTACATGGATAGGAAGATAGAGTTTTATCAGCTGTATAAAACTAGATAAGATGGAACAATATGGATATTATATATGCCGAGAATGAGAAAGGCAAAATTTCAGTCGACGCACAGATTGGCTGAAATCGATGTTCGGAAAAGATTTTTTTTTGCCTAGTTCTAGCTGTGACGTCAGTACCCTCCTATACGTCCGCGCTAAGCGTATATAAACGTATCGGTAAAAACTGGAGAGATACACATCGAAAGAGGTTTGAGACAGACTGGAGGCAGAGTTTCGCCACTACCCATGAATTGTGAGCGGATCGCCAGAAATATTGTTCAGTCCAGTATCTGAAGTCTGAGGGTAAGCGAAATTATGATAACTACCGTGTATAATATTTTTTTTTATATTTCAGGTTCATATAAACTTCACAAAATATGCCTGTATAATAATAATAGTCATTGATATAATGTATTGTATTTTTAATATGATCTAACCATGTGCATTGTGGATGATTGTTGCTTGTACAAAAAGTAATCACAAATAGCCCCACAGCCTAATGAAGATATATTTATCATATTGCTTTATCGCTTTCGAAGATAAAGGCAGTCCCATGGCAGAGATTGTCATAGGGAAATGAAGTGTTAGAAACTTCATCATGGAAGATCCCAGTACGAGGTTAAGGTGACTAGTCCCCTTCCTCGCTGCCTTTGCCTTCCCTAGTTCGAGCGCACAACTTTGTACCCATTTACAGCTGGTAAAATGGAGGGTTCCACAGCCAGGTTTCAATTCCAAAACTATGTAATTGTACTACCGAAGAAAGAAACGTGATCGCTTGGTCACTCTTTATTTATGTATTAATTTTGTGTAGATGCTAAGAATAGCATCAGTATTTGAATTTGTATTTGATATGATTTGGAAGGATCAAGTTATAGAAAGGGATGTATAGGAGCGGAATAAACCAGATGATGTTTATTACTGATATGTTAATATTAATGCTATATCACTGAAATGATGTCCTTACTTACTATGATTGAATAACGGTGACATCTGATGACTGACTGGTCTGACATCTGTGCTAGTCAGCTACAAGTCTAGCCAGATACTAGCCAAGGCTGATATGTTGCAGGTTCCATGAAATAACTCAAACCAGACTGTCCAGTATCAGAAGCCGGTGTCGTTCATCCGAGGCAATCCCACAAAAGTGCAGGACCCCAAAGAGTGAACTTCAACTGGTCATTGGCATCCCTACTGTTGGGCCTACCAAGTCTGATATCAGCAAAGGACAGTTCAGTTTCAGCAGTATCAAGTTGGAAAGATAAGTGTCCTGTTTGACACTGACCACCTATACATGTGAAACAGCCAATAGTTGAAAACAATAAGTAACCATACAGAAACTCAGTCAACTGATGACAGTTATCCTTAAATTCAAAGGACTAATAACAGTGATTTCAGTAACTTTATTATTTTAGATCTTGAAGTCTAAACAGACAATAATAGTAATTGTGTGAATACTTTTATATATATATATATATATATATATATATATATATATATATATATATGTATATATATATATATATATATATATATATATATATATATATATATATATATATATATATATATATATATATATATATATATATATATATGTATATGTATGCTCTTTTCCAACTAGTAGAAATAGAATATTAGTGTAATTATTAAACTATTTTAACTGTACCTGAGGATTTATTCACTTCTTCCATTTTGTGGGTTCAGTGAATGTATATTTTACTTATCCCCTAGAATATAAGTAATCATAAGATAGTCACAGGGAGGAGACACCTTAAATCCTGGTACTACTTCTTACCAACTGGGCCCGGGTTTTCACAGTCTGACTATTTTTATGATAACAATACACCAGTGCTTATTTCTAAGACTGGGGTATTACTTGTAAGGTCAGAACTCTTTACTGGCATACTCTTACATAATAAATACTTTTAAATAACCTCCCGCTACACCTGACGAAGGGTAACGCAGCTGAGCCTCAGACGAGGACGATAGCGTCAGCAAGGCACTGAACTGAAGTAGAGGGGAGAGAGTAGAGTTAGATAAATAATACTTAGAGGAGAGCCTCTGAGTTAGTTTTGCAGAATTCAGGAGAGTAGGATTTTTGTGGTGTATAAGGTAGTTGTGCAGGACCCCCAAGAGCGCCTTTGAAGTCAAATTAGTTACTAAGTCTTAACCGGAAAAGAGTGAACACTAGTGAAGAGTAGTCAGGTAGGGGAGGACTCCACAGTGTGTTTAGTTAGTAACAATAGAGTAGTCAGGGGTGGTGGCTCTTACCTAGAGACCCCCGCCCGGTATTTTTCTTTAACCTTAGTTGTTTTCATGTAGGTGTGGAAGAGAGAGTGTCGTAGATTTTTGATAGGGGAATTAAGACTTGGGTTGGTCCCTTCTGACTAGATTAGAATGAGTGATAGCCACAGTGTGAGATAATAATAGAAATAGATTTCCATGAGTGAGATGGTAGAAATCAATAGAGGCTGTCTCTGAAATCGAAAATCTTTTCTCTCTTTTAGCCTATCTTCTACAACAGATTTAGAGGAGTCAGACAGTCTATTGACTACATATATTAATATATATATATATATATATATATATATATATATATATATATATATATATATATATATATATATATATATACATATATATTACCACTCACGTGCACACACACAATTGACGATATGTAGACGCACACACGTGGGAAAACTATAACAATGATTATATAGATATTTTAGAACGAGCTGACCCGACACACTGATTAAGTTTAAGTGCAGTTTAATTATCAATATAAACTTCCACCACCACAACGTCCGCAATTACCTCCAATATATATATAAATATATATATATATATATATATATATATATATATATATATATATATATATATATATATATATATAAGCATCAAGACAATGAATTGCCACAAAAAGATATAGACCCACTGGTATCATCTTCCCTCGATGTTTAGCCCACAGTCCCGTTAGGAGAAAGATGATAGCCCCAAAGAGTTACAGATACATATGATTGAGTCTAATATTTTCCCTGTTAAAAAGTATGCACAGACTTGGATATGAGTATGATCTATCCTAAGGAAAATATAGTTAGCAACAAATCTTGCCTAAGGAAAGTTACAAAGTGGGTGAATCAAACAAAGAACATCCTTCAGTATACTTTCACTCGGCTCTTTCATCAGGGCCCTGACTCACACAATCTTACCTACAATCGTGCTGTTGTTCGCCGTCTGGCGCAAACCTTAGTGTACACTTCGTTTAATCTGTCTATCTCTTGATGAAGCGGATACCCAGCTCTGCAGATCTTGGTTTTATTCAACGTGTCCGGGGAGCGTCCTCTTCATGCGATCGTTCTTTCTTTACAGATTTAAGTTAATGTCACTTAGTCACGAGGTAAGAGTTAGGTTTCAGCGGGCACACAGTGTCAGAAACACGAGGTTTCCCTTAATTAGGAAGATGACCGGTGGACAACTTCTCTCAACAGATAGTCTTGGTTCACCACACACTTGGTCAAAAATGTCGGAAAAGTTAATGTTTTTCTGTAACTATTCTCGCCACAAGGCAGCATGTACATTAGAGTTTGTGAAGAAATATGTTCTGGCTCAAAGGCCCAGTATAAGCATTTAGTCTTAAAAAAAACGTTAGTGGGATTGGTGTTTGATAAAGAGTCTCGACCCTTGTATTCCTTCCAACTGATAAAGTATGTTGTTCCAATTGATAAATATTGTTATTCCATTCCTGTCTGTTTACATAATGTTTGTTCATGTGTATTCACCACTGCAGAGGTAACAGTTTCTCCATTGCATACGCTATATAGGCTAATTATCCATGTGTGTACTGCTGTGCTGTTACCGTGTATGATATGTGAAGGGTGTGTAGAAACAGTCACTCACCCCACGATAGCTCACGTACGAGTCATGGAGGGTTAAACGCCTTGTGACAGTTAATGAACAGTTTTATTACACCACAACACGGTCACAATAACGTAGACGAAGTACAGCATGTTACACAGGTCATAATAGCATACCAAAAAAGGATCCACATTATATAATAACAATAATCCATCAAGAAGAACTACTGGCAAACGCAGTGCCAATAGTTATAGGCCTCAAATAACATTATGCCTCAGCGCTATCTAATCCATCCAGAAGACTGCTGACCATCGCAGTGCTACTAAATAATAGGCCTCCAATATATATGACGTCTCAGCGCTATGTAATTCATCCATCAGACTGCTGACACGGCAGTACAAATATAATAGGCCTCCCCAATATATGACGTCTCAGCGCAGTTTAATCCATCTAGAAGACTGCTGATAAATAATAGGCCTCACCAATATATGACGTCTCAACGCAGTTTAATCCATCTAGAAGACTGCTGATAAATAATAGGCCTCACCAATATAAGTCGACATACCAAGCAGTGTACAGGCTTCCCTTGAAAACACTGGGCTTATTTCTCCAGTCACGCCCAGGACACAAGTCTCATTCAAGCAAACATGTACATAATCCCTTAAACACTGGGCCTGATTTCTCAAAGGCCCAAGAAACATCTCCTTAACTAATACATCTCATCTGGGATAATCACACATAATATATCTCAGCATAAATGCCTGTACACTGGTACACATTGAAAAACACTTTACATCGCCTCAGTGCATTCGCCCGGTACACACTGACACCAAAAACATTCTCCCCCAGAACTTCTTCTTCTTCTTCCGTCCTTAGCCACCGACCGTCAAAGCAGTCAGTGGCCATTACGCCTAGTGGCGTCTTAGGGCAACAGCAGATAGGTTTTCTTTGCCATTGTTTCCCATCACACCTATTGGTGTCTTTAGGGCAACGGCAAATCAATCCATTTGCTGTTGTTTCCGTAATCGAAGTGACTGGCAAACGGGTGATCAGCCCGTTGGTATCCCCCAGAACACCCCAGCCAATCACATCCGTGGGGCTTCCCGAGAACTTTCGCTCACCGCTCAAAAATAGCTTAGAACATTTAACTCACGTGGAACTACGCCACCGTGAAAAACGTTCTGCATCTCGAAGATTCGAATGCGATACACTCATATTTTTTAAAAATAAATTAACAAGACAACAGCTGTTCAAGTGGAATAACCACTATAATCTATGGTACATCCGAGACTCATAACGATTACTGCCCTTGCTTAAATTTGGACTTATCAGTTCACACCACCCCCCCGGGGAAAAAAATGATAACATCATTTTTTTTTAAAACATTACTCCGCCAAAAAATTAAGTGGGTGATAAAGCTCTAATCCGAAAAATTAATCAACCTGTTAAGTCCAAATACTATATATCATCCAAAAAATATCAGCATTATGAGTAAAGCAGAAAACAAAGCATACAAAATAATCAGCTAAGTCTACCAAAATAATCTGCTTTCAACAAAGTTAAGTCCATACAGCATAGAATTAACCTAACAATATACATGATGTAAGTATCAGTATAGTAGGATGAATAAGAATACAAATAGTATCAAGTGACATATAAATGCAACATGAAAGTATAATCCACATATGAACCGCTACCGAAAAGTCAGTAGAAGAAATAAAATAAAATGAAGAATAAGCAGGAAAGACAAAAGAAAAACATAGATATGTCTGCAGAGAACGATGAATTAATACATCATAATAACCATTTGATCAAAAACGTATTATATAAATACATATAATGATGGCAAGAAAGTATAGGACACAAAGACAATGTATGTGTATATCTAACAACCACAAAAGAAAGCTGTAGATAAACGAAGCATAATCTAACCTTAACCCCGTTATACAACTTATTCATAAGTAACCATCAACCATCAGACATCATACACAAAAAATAATGCCGTTATAAATAAACTCAAACTAACGCACCATGAAGCGTTAAGTAATAAAAAAAAACATCATTACCCCCTCTAGCGCACAGTTAAGCGCAGGGTACCGAAAAAATTTTACAATCTTAGAAAACATTTTCCAAAAAGTAAAAAACAAAAATATTTCATAACGCTAAGTTAAATAAAAATGGTATTTTAAATTTTTTTTTTTTTTAGCTTAACCTAATATTAACATAACAAAATGTAATTAGGCTAACAAAAATGTGTGACATACAAAAATCCTTATACTTAAGCAGACACAAAATCAAAACAATCTGCTGGAAAATGATACATGTATAAATTGCAAGAACAAAAAATCACATTATTTTAAGCTCACAGGTGTTATTGTTTCGAAAAACCTCAGAAACCAATGTTTCAGAATATGTTCTCAACTTGCAATACAAAATTAACTCTGATATAATCTAACTACGTCTCCGAAATTATTTTTCACAATATAATGGTTACTACATCATGTCTTAGAATGTGCTAATACATAAACTAAACATGACATCAAAACATAAGAAAGAATTTTAAATTTAGTGAGTACAGAGACTCTCTAAAGATGACTACTGCACCATACCTAGCTAATGAGGTTGTGCATTGGGCTGACAAACTCATCATGCATATAAAACAGTCCTAATAATCAACTCTGCAAAAACACATCAATGTTTGATGTATCAGCTCTCGTAGCGCTAAGCTCACGACAGAGCATAAATGTCAACCATGAATTGACTAAATGAGCATAGTCTTCTGACTAGCGTGCGTAAATACTATAGTCCACTGCTTTCATCAAAAAGTTACAGAGACAAGTCACTCGCAAATAATATCATACACCTTATTGCGATCATAATACATACAATATTCGTCATAACACAATAGTGTAAGAATAGTATGAAAATAATTGTTGCATCATCAAAACATCGTCGTACAAAAAATAAATATGTGCATAAAATAGTGCATAAAAAATGAGGTTACACACTATCTAATAGAAGTTATATAGTATCTTAACACAATTGTATATAACATCCTATATTCATTTTATACAATAATATCTATATCTTAACCATGTTAAACAGGCAGTAATTCCAGCCGTGTTGAATAATCTCATAAACTTGGCAAGATAACCGCATACAATTCAGAGCCAACTTGCTGTCCGGCTTCACTTGGTTAACCACATGGATACAAGGTGGCATACCTTACTCTCTCTTTTAATGTAACACCGGAACATTGACTTCTATTGCAAAGCCGTCGCTGTGAAAATATACAAATGAAAAAATTCTATTTTAATTCACAGTAAGATTTAACGATGTAAAACGGAAATTAACGTTACATTTACCTAAAACTGTGGCTTGTATGAACCTGTAGCCCTTTTACCGATCAACAAGCCTTCCCTTGACACGTGTAAACACCACAGGAGGCTTATGGGGCAGAAAATGATCGTAGCTCAAGGCCGTCGCTATTGGATGCTGAAAAAAAAAAATTTCTACCCTCACGACAGTGAGATACTCTCTCAAAACCACAAGCAGTTGTATTAGAGACTCTATTTTTATCATTATTACCTTGTTTATCAATAACTTTAGGCCTTTGTTGAGAAAAGTTAACATAGTTGTTATTATTATTTCTCTTTTGATAAAAATATCTGCCAGATTGTTTATATTGACTTCTAGACTTATTATCGTAAAATTGATAATCTTTCCTGTAATCATTTTTACCATACTTCTCAAAATCCTCAGAACCAAAATATTTAGATCTGTTAAACTGTTTCTGGTTTCTTGGAGAAGACAGATTACAATTTGCTGATCTCCCTTGATAATGTTTAAAATCTGTATTATCTTTCCTGTCATGATTGCTTTTCTTCTTTTCGGTGGCAGCGTGCTTAACCTCTGAATCAGTAATAGGGATAATAAAATCCTTATGGCTGCTAACATACTGAGTATTACTTTGGGCACAAGTACTACTAGTCTTGTCCCTTGTTATGTTTTTATGAGGCTTTCCCACTTCAGATACAAGGTTAGTTTTTTGAACTTTGACATGAAATTTATCCTTGTCTTTACTGTGATGTACAGAATCAAGTATCACAGTAGAATTAACCTTGTTGGCCTGTCGCCAGGAATTATTAATATTGACAGAATAGTCACTAGTACGATGAAAATTATATCTGCCACGCAAGGATTTCCGCTCACCACGTTTGATGTTAGTATTGGCATCAAGTGTCTGTTGCTGACTCGACGTTTTTAAGACGTGTTGATAACCGTCTTTCTGTCTAACTTTGTCAATATTAATAGTAGACAGCATTTTTCTACCTAAAATTATATCAACCAAACCGTCCAATTTTTCCCTTAATTCCGTAATTTCAATATTTTTTTGTGAAATCTGTTCACTTTGTTTCTTAATTACGTCATCGAATGTCAAAACTCTACATCTCTCCTCCGCTAGTGATTTCTCAATCTTAGCTAGTTTATTTTCCTCCATTATTAACTCTTCCAATGTCTCTTTTTCATCATTTCCTTTATCTACTCTTAGTTGCTGTGTTTCAATTTCACTATTCTCATTATCCATTAGCTCCTCAACTCCATTTGGAAATACAGTATACATCTCTTCTTCAATATAAGAATTTACTCTACTCACTAAATCAAGAAGCGTCTCTGTATAAGATCTATCACGGTCAATTGTCCCAGCTTCTAGTTTGCCACACCTCTCTTTCTTTTCCTGAAGTTGCTGCTCGAGATTACTAACTTCACCATATTTATAATCCACTTGAATTTCCAAATCTTTGATTTTGCTCAATGCAGAATCTAATGCTGCTTTCACTCTAGTAAGTTCTGCGTTTGATTCCTTTAAATCATTTGTAAGCCTCGATACTGTTTCCTGTAATTCGCTCTCTTTAGCAATATTTTCTAGGAAATTTTCCCTTTCCTGTCGTGCAATCTGCTTATGAAATCTCATTTGCTCCTCCTCTTCTAATTCCTTTTCCCTATCATCGGGCACGACATTGCGAATTATATTCTGCATACTCTCCAACACATGATCGTGTTTAACCTTAGTGTACCTATATAAAAGCCCACGAAGGTAGTACAGCAACTCTGCCACGTTCTTAGCCATCATTACGTGAGGAACGTGATGAAAATTATCTTCTGCAAAATACTTTAGGGACTTTGACACATCAAACAAAAAACTGATCACTACAAATGATTCCAGTTGTGGACCTTGCAATCTCTCATAATGTTTACCTAACTCTCTTATATGTTGCAATATCGGTCTCATATCCTCAGGATCTACATCACACTCAAAATACGTATCAAAATACATAGTGACTTATCCACTCAGTTCACTATATGTATCAATCTCTTATAATTACTAAAAGTTTATGTCGGACAATTACTTTTTCAGCTGACAAGCCAAATATCCTTTCCAGCAATTGCAAATATCAGTAAATCACTGTATATCATAGTAGCATAAGTTCATGTGCATAGAACCTTTGTAAAAGTATACACCAATATGAGGGATACCTTTACATCAATTTGAGTGGTGTCAATATTATGTGAAATAGCCTTAAACACTTAAGCACTAAAGTCTTACAATAAGTTACCAACAACTAACATATTATATAGACAATAGGAATCACGGTTACAAAGACAAGGTACTACAGAACAAACGATAACGTTACTTCACAACTGTACATTTACTTGTCCCAAGAGACAACTAGTAATCTAGACTTCGGTAAGGTTTGTAGCCTTAAACCGGAATTTTCACAGAATTGACACTTACTAACCAAATCTTAAAGAATGCGTATGAAGCCCTGGGTAAACTGGGATATAATCTCCATAAGTAGACATGAAACATAGAATATTTAACATGAAATACTCATTACAACAAATAGTACACAATATATATAGGAAGACTTGTTGACACAAGATAAAATGGCACATTTTTCACAATATAAACCACTTATCTTCAATAAAGAAAAATTCGCCCGTCCAAAATGCTGAACATCACAAAGTCTGCTGAGGAAAACAGTTCACCGCATAAGGTCACCGCAGCTTGACACTTCTCACTTCAGGTCCTTTGTCCTCACTACGGTATGTGTGCTCGTACACCGCACAGGTAAACAGGAACTGTATTACTGCCAATCATCTACTTGAGGCACCCGTGTAGAATGACTGCACATCAGCTTGAATTCCCTCTGTAACTGTAGGGGTACACAGTCTGTCAATCTCGTTGATAATCCACTTGAAAGGAGGTACTAGACATCTCTTGTATACTTTGATGGTAAACTTCTGTAATTGCGCCACCAAAATACTGGCACAGTTGACTTGAAAACTTCAATTCAAAAAGGAGAACTGCATATCTTGGCACTGGAAATGTTAGATATGTTATATTCCTCTATGTGGATGGGTATTAATAAGCTGCACTCCATCAGATATGTTACCCCCTAGTTATGTTAACGTCTGTTTTGGGGTAAGTCTTATATAGTAGGTATCACACCATGTAAGTTTGAAAACAACCACTATTGCATCCGTAGTTGGTGATGTCATCAATGTAAAGTTTGCTAATGATGATGGATTCTTAAATGCGTCACACAGCATAGAAGAAAGTCACATAAGGCAGATGACGTGGGCATCACGTCCGAACGTTTTGGCCACCCCCGTTGCCGCTAGGATTATTATTGCCGCCACTGTAACAGTCAGTATTTGTTGCAAAACGATGTTTCATCCACTGTTGCAGACGAAGTGTACAATTGCCAACGATAGAGTAGTCGAAATACCAGGATTGCTATACATTAAATATCACGCCACACAGGCTACTAGTTATAAATGTCGTGAGTTCGATCCAACTTGAACTGGAAACCACCACTGATAAAGAGTCTCGACCCTTGTATTCCTTCCAACTGATAAAGTATGTTGTTCCAATTGATAAATATTGTTATTCATTCCTGTCTGTTTACATAATGTTTGTTCATGTGTATTCACCACTGCAGAGGTAACAGTTTCTCCATTGCATACGCTATATAGGCTAATTATCCATGTGTGTACTGCTGTGCTGTTACCGTGTATGATATGTGAAGGGTGTGTAGAAACAGTCACTCACCCCACGATAGCTCACGTACGAGTCATGGAGGGTTAAACGCCTTGTGACAGTTAATGAACAGTTTTATTACACCACAACACGGTCACAATAACGTAGACGAAGTACAGCATGTTACACAGGTCATAATAGCATACCAAAAAAGGATCCACATTATATAATAACAATAATCCATCAAGAAGAACTACTGGCAAACGCAGTGCCAATAGTTATAGGCCTCAAATAACATTATGCCTCAGCGCTATCTAATCCATCCAGAAGACTGCTGACCCCGCAGTACTAGTAAATAATAGGCCTCCAATATATATGACGTCTCAGCGCTCTTTAATTCATCCATAAGACTGCTGACACGGCAGTACAAATAGTTATAGGCCTCCAATATATATGACGTCTCAGCGCAGTTTAATCCATCTAGAAGACTGCTGATAAATAATAGGCCTCACCAATATATGACGTCTCAACGCAGTTTAATCCATCTAGAAGACTGCTGATAAATAATAGGCCTCATAATATAAGTCGACATATCAAGCAGTGTACAGGCTTCCCTCGAAAACACTGGGCTGACTTCTCCAGTCACGCCCAGGACACAAACTCTTCAAAAATGTACATAATCTTTAAACACTGGCCTGTATACTCAAAGGCCCAAGAAACATCTCCTTAACTAATACATCTCATCTGGGATAATCACACATAATATATCTCAGCATAAATGCCTGTACACTGGTACACATTGAAAAACACTTTACATCGCCTCAGTGCATTCGCCCGGTACACACTGACACCAAAAACATTCTCCCCCAGAACACCCCAGCCAATCACATCCGTGGGGCTTCCCGAGAACTTTCGCTCACCGCTCAAAAATAGCTTAGAACATTTAACTCACGTGGAACTACGCCACCGTGAAAAACGTTCTGCATCTCGAAGATTCGAATGCGATACACTCATATTTTTTAAAATAAATTAACAGCTGTTCAAGTGGAATAACCACTATAATC
The DNA here is from genome assembly GCA_024509875.1 of Oreohelix idahoensis. Taxonomy (NCBI): domain Eukaryota; kingdom Metazoa; phylum Mollusca; class Gastropoda; order Stylommatophora; family Oreohelicidae; genus Oreohelix; species Oreohelix idahoensis. Next base: position 285,136 of record JAMPIV010022934.1, read on the forward strand.
TATGGTACATCCGAGACTCATAACGATTACTGCCCTTGCTTAAATTTGGACTTATCAGTGTTCTGTCTATCTCTGAAGGCACACGAAATGTCAGACAGGTGTTACTTGAAAACCCACGTGGTTAAAGATAAGAAATGTCTATGTTTCTTACAGGTAAGTCTCTGTACTAAATGCTGGCAAAGTTTGGGTTAACCCCAGTTTTCTTCACTAAATAGAGGAAAAAACACATAAAATAATTATACATACTATGTACTCGTTATAACTTACATTTAAACTGCAAGTGTACAGCTTGACTTATCATTTAAAACTTCCCGTGAAATAAGTTATATTCATAAAATCAATCACCATGAATTAGGAATACATACGTATCCCGTCAATACTCACTGATGGAGCATTTCAGTTATAAGTTAATTTTAAAATATATTCTCGTCTGATTAATTATTTAGCAGTTAAATTAAATTCATTTATGGCTGCATGAGTTTAAGCTAGAAATATAATTTATTCTGCTTTCCACTGAAACACGTCACTAGAAAATAATACAGACTATATTTTAATTCTCTCTGCACAAAAGAACTAGTGAAAATGAAATAGGCGATTAACACTTAATAACTTCACAAAATATTAGATACTTAATATAATATTTACCTCCACACAAAACTACAGATCACAACGACTAGAATTATTCACTAGATAGATATTCTAGAAGCTCGGCAAACTTTGACGAGCACTAAGAACTTCGCTATACAAGCTTCTTTCACTAGCACGAGCGACCGTCTACTGCGAATTTAGGAGAATGAGTGAAATCAAGTTTAAAACTCTGATTATATCTATCAAACAGACAAAGAGGTCCCACGTTATTTCGCAAAATCCGAAATAATCTCCCCTTTCCGTCTTAAACACTTTCCATAACCAGAAGACCTGCCATAAACTGCCACTTCGCGTCTTGACACCTCACTGCTAACGAAACTGGCCGAGAGTGCCGTGACAGAGGAAAATACCAGACAAATGTCTCATTCTGCGCCGTGCAGATGTCGGTTATCACACCTCACGCCGGAGAAACGTTCGTGTCAGGTGAAAATGCTAGCCAAAAGTCTGCTCCTATGTCTGAGATAGATGAATATTCACAGTTTCTCGTCTGACTGACATCTACGTAATAGAATGCGTATCAGTATGAGAAAGAAAAACGGTAAAGTGAGAATGGGAAAGAACATATTTTTCGCAAACGAACGAATGCGAAAAATACAGGAAAGGGATAAAAGAGCGATAATAAAGTAAAGGACACGGGTAGAAAAAGAAGAGAATATAGAAAATTTATAGATCATAAATCTCTCTGTGACAGAGAGTGATAATTTGATAATTGTGTCTTTCATTGATTGTTCTTTTTTTCAGGTTGTGTGAACTCGCACGTTATTGTTGTGGTTTTTTTTTTTTTTGCTGTAGTATAGATTTGTTTGTTTTATGAAACTATAAATGAGCACTGGATCAGTTTGTCTTTCACTATACTGTACCTGTATTCTTTAACAGTTGTGTCTGTGGCTAGTAATTAGTGCATACCTTATCTCAGCTGAGCGAGAGGTGGTGAGACGGTAGCTAATAAAACAAGTCACATGTGGAGAGGGAGAGTCAATCTAGGTTCTCACCCTTGACGCTATAAGTCTCATCCTCCACAGTCACTTTAATTCTCATTGTAGCGAGAGGTTTGGATGTTATGAACTAAAGGTATCCTGGACAAATAGGTGTATCAGATGATACCAGGATAGTGCCAGATAAGAGACTGGTCTTATAAGCAATACCCCCTTCTCTGAAAAAGAGCAAGGTTGTATAGATATCAAAGTGGAGTCAAGCTATGTAAGTTCCCAGAGAAGATGATGATGATGATGTAGTACTCTGAGTCCCTAATTGCTACCTCTCATGATCCCACAAAGATTAATGATTAACTGTTTTGTTTTATTTGTCTAATTATCTAGGGGTAATTTAAATTATAATAGGTATTAAATTTCAATACAGAACTTAAACTTTAATAAAATTATTAAACAAGACTGAATGAAATTTATTTACAATTTGTTTGTCCTGAACCTCAATATCTTTTCAGGTCAGGAATACTCAAAAGAACTGTAATATTATTTACAAATCAAAATAAATAAACTGGAAAGACTCTTCCATCATGAATAAAATTGATTAAAGTCCTACCAAGTTCACTCTCTGTCTATCTTAATATTTTATTCACTGTCTATGACTTGTAGAAGTTGCACTAGTTATTGGCGTCCTTGTATTCATCCTAAAGGGTATAGTAGTTTATAAGTGTGAAAATTTGGTGAGTATCTGGATTTGCTGTGCAGTGGACCCTAAGGTTCACTTATCTGTGGATGCTGCTGATCTTCACTCAACAAGTCGGGACCACACGACTTGCAGCTCCTGGATGAGAAATGCTGGGTCTAGCTCTTAGTTTATGTAGAGCTCTCGCCACCAACAGACTTCCTCAAGAGTGAATGCAGCTAAGTGGTAATGTCGAGACAGAACCTGGAATAAAGGATAACCACATTCCATGTAGGTATCGGCTTCAGCCCACACACACACATACAACACCACAAGTTACCCTTTCCTCAGTTATTGTGCTAACAGGTTGCACAGGACATATAACTTCTTTTCATACAGCCAGTTCCATGTGATTATTCTTTTTCTGTACTTATTCTATGATAGAGTCCTTAGCCCATGATTGGCTTCCATACCATGATTTGGTTAAGTACCAAATGGTAAGTGACTACTTAATTCCTTCATGTCAACAATTCCTGTACATCTATCTCATGTGCGTGAACAATGTGTAACTCCAGAAGACAATACTCATTCAAATCCCCTATTAAAACTTACTGTCGTAATTGTGCCATATTTTGCAAATAGTATACACATTTTTCATTTCGGGCCTGTCGTCTTTCAAACTACACACGTTTACAATTGGGTCAGTATGGCAGCAACACATTAGTCCTGTAGTTTCACTTTTCTACACAGCACTGCACACATAAGTGGGTATACACAGCTAATAATTAACAAAATATACAAATATATATATATATCTTTCTTACCCTCAGGCAATAATACTCAAGCTGAGACTGGCCTCAATGGGAATCTAGTTCTGTTAACAGGTCAGAAAGGCAAAAGACTTGATATGCACAGTCCGCTAGATTTTTCTACAGCTTGGTTTGAATTTCAAAATAGTGGCGGCTCTCCGTTGTTTGTTGTTGTTGTTTTGATGAAATGATGGGTGGAGATCGGGCACTCAACCTCTGATCATTGTTGCCTCTTCTCTTTCCATCTTGGTCTACCCTGTTCAACCTGAAAGTTGGTTATAATTGGGGTATTTAGTGTCATTTTCTTTACTAATTTTGTATTCAATTTAAATAACTGTTGTCTTTTGCAGTTGCTGATTTTTATTTATATTAGTATTTGTCAATTTTATTTTCTCTTTTGTATTGTTTCTAGATAACTATTGTCCTTTACACTTGGTTTTAATTTGTATTAGTATTTGTTCTTTTTGAGTTGTTGTCCCTTTTTTTTAATACCTTGTCTTTCCTTGTCCTATGAGTAGTTATTTTTTTTTTTTTGTTAACCTTTCTATATATAGAGCTACATCCGACCAATCGGAGCCCAGTCCAAATTTATTTTTAAGAATTAAAACTTAGGCGTATTTCAGCCTGCTCGTATAAAGTGATTAAGTTTAAATATTTTATATTACAGTTATTATTGGACCGATTTCTATTATTAAAAGTGATATTTAAACGGCTCTCTATCGTTCTATATGGATATTCGTTAGCTATTTCCTTGCATTTCAATCTAGGTAATTTTTAAGTAATTAATTCGGGTATTACCCTGATATGAAAATATCACTACAACCAATTTTTCTCTTTAATTAACTTACTTTTATGAGGCCGGCTTGGTACCTATTTATTAAGTGATATATCAGGTGTATTAATAGCTATGTATTTATTTTTATTTAACGCTATTCTTTAAGAAATAAAATAACTCCTTCCCACTAAAAACACAGAATAGGCCCTTTCTGCTTAATCTAAAAGGTATCTTTATAGACACTAGAAAAGGAGCGTTCTGATTGGCCATTATATTTGGACCTTTTATCCTAGATTGAGCGCGGAAAATATGACCGTGGTTATTCGAATGCGTGATGTGAAACAGACGTCATTTCACGACACTCATCTTAATCTATCTTCTCAGACTTTCCTACAAATTGGTGTCTTGTCTCTTTACTCAGACAGACTCTTAATTAAGCCACTGTGTGACAAAAAGCCTGACGTGTTTTATTAGCCATAAGTAATATGTATTACAAGAACATCACAAGACCTTCACATTCACTGCCATATACCCACCTCTCAATATATATATATATATATATATATATATATATATATATATATATATATATATATATATATATATATATATATATATATATCTATATATATATATATAATTTTGTTCTTGTTAAATACTGTTTGACTATATCATGTACTTACCTAGGTCTATATATTCTTAACATCTGTTCTATAATTATGTGTGAATTTGATGCTCGAAAAAAATCTTTTATAGGGATTCTTAGTTGCTCATACCGCTTACATTTTAACAAGAAAAGCTTTATAGTATTGTCTTGAAAACGTTCTGCACAGTAAGTTCCTCTAGTTTGAAATAACCCTTTCCCAGCTGTAGTCTGAAATGTTTCATATCCCCCAGATATCTGACATTTTCTTGTTGGAGCCTTGAACAGCTAATACGCAAGTCTTCCTTTCAGATGTGTATCCCACTCTGCTGTTCATTCATTTGTTATTGTTTCTTTAATTAAGTTTTTAATCTCTGATTTACTCATCCGTACATTTATTAGATTATTATCATATTTACTTTTCTTGGCTTCTTTATCTGCCTTTTCATTTCCTTCTATGCCAACATTTGCCACTTTATTTAGCGTATGATGAGAAGAGAAGCATTCTGAATAAATGGAGGAAAAGAGAATTGGAACATGACAGACAGACAAGATAATGGATTGCTTGACACTATGGCATGGGAAGAGATTAACAGCAGAACTGATGAAGAGCATCACAAATCGATATCGACAGAGAGACATATTCGCCTACGCCTCGAGGCACGGGCACCTGACTTAAATTGCGAGACCATGAGGAGCTCACTAGCTTTGAAGCACTGAAAGGGGGACTTCCCTATCAACTTCCTGCTCTTGTTACATTTGAGGCCTGGACTAAATATTTACCGAGACGGGATATGCGACTTACGGCTCATGCCTTAGTAATCTAAACATATGCCTTTACGAATACCAGCAATTACTGCAGCATTTCGAAATGACAGTGTTCAGGGAAGCGTTTTGGGTGAGTACATTATGAAATAAGTAGATTTGACTCGTCGAACAGTTACTTTTTTGATCGGTGACCTTAAAAGAAACTAATTGTTCAAATGAAATTATGTAAGTTAATCGTTAAAGAGCTCACAAGTTTGTAGTATGGGCTAATAAACAACGGTGTTTCAAGTAGATGTACAGTAGATGGTGGAAGTCCGGATGACAGATAAGATCCTATAATTAATTGAGAAGAAAGCGTAACTATAACCGAATAAACTATGAAGAGATCAACACAGAAGTAAAATAGTGATGTAAAGAAGAAAAAGGGGACGACAGTAGACAAGGTCTGCCATGTTGCCTCATAATGCCAGACTGGCTATTTATATTTACATTACAGCTAGCCTTAACCTAACCTCAACCCTGTTTCGAGCTTTGTCAGACAGCTAGCCATAACCTAAACACCAACCCTGTTTTGAGCTTTGTCAAAATTAATAATGCCCGACAAGCACTGAGGTCGTTTAAAAAAAAAATCCAACTTGAGTGAAATACCGCGTCTTTGGCCAGTGTGGCGGCCTCCAGTTTACTGTCTACTTCAACCGAAAAAGAAAGTGTTTGGAAAATTAATGTGAAGAGATAGAAAAGTAGGTCCATAATCAGTAGGCCTACAGCACAAAGTATATTAAGGACTTGTATAATGTTCAAAGAAATTAACATGTTACAGTTAGATACAGCAAAGATGGACCACCGGCAATTAAAGAAGAAGTTGTCAGTGCATTGAGACAAATGAAAGTAGGAAAGGTTCCAATATAAGATAATACCACAATTGAAAAGGTTGTGGCCTTCGGAGTGAAAAAAAGTATTAGTTTTCTCAATATAGTCCATGACACTGACAGGAGAAATTTTTGAGAATCTGGTAACAACTGGTTGATTGAACTCACATGAATTAGATGAAGACAGAGAAATACCTTGACAAACTGATCACACGTTGTGGGTGGAGACTGCAGGCAGAGCAGATCCACGACACCAGAGACTAGGAAGTGAAGGGATATAATCACCAACTCAAATCAGCATAGCTATCATTGAATGAATGACAGATATTTTGACTTAAATATCTGTAGTGTAAAAAGGTAATAATTGATCAAATTTAGTTATCTGTATATTGTAAGATTGACACTGTGTTGGGGCTGGCAATCGCATACAAAATAATTTGCTGCAGAAACCACCACAGCAAGAGCACATGAATGCTTTGAGGCAGGAGTCCTGCAAGGGGACTAACTGCGGTAGTGGCTCCATGCTTCGTAAGAAGCGAAAAGGGAAATGATGTAAGTTGTCTCTTTATTGCTCCTAGTGACTCTTAATGTAATAATACGTTTTTTAGACAATATACATTAATGATTTAACATGTTGTTTAGTAAGTGAGTGATTTGATAGTAAGAGACTTCCAGTTAATCAGGGTCATGCTTGACACTGACATTTGCCGTTGCACTATTTGGAGCAAAAGAAATTACGAAACTGACGTGTTTTTTTTTTCTCCACTTAATCTTATATTAAGACATTTTTGTTAACTCCAGATCTCATCTGTAACTGTTTTCTCACTGTGATTTTAAAAGTAATAAGTCATGAAATGTTACATTTTGTATTTAAGAGATCTCTTAAGTCTGGTAACTGACTGTTAGTAGTAATAAAACTATATAATATTTGATGACAGTTTTTGACATTTATGGTGGGCTTATTTTTTCAGAATGGTTCAAAAACAAATTTACAGGTACGAGTGTGACTTGATTCTACTTGGCATGTATTTTAGCATTTCAACTTTATAATCAGCATGGAGTAATTTTTTTAAAAATCTTTAATGGAACTCCACAGCACCTTCTACCTTATTCTTCCTCCTAACAAGAATTTCTTCTCTAATTAAATTAGTTTACCATGTGACCATAGCTAATTAGGAGCCGCGGTAGCATAGTGGTTAGTGCACTGGCTTCCTAGCGCAGTGGTCTATGGTTTGATCCCCAGATGAGGTGGGAATTTGTTAGGCCACAAACGGCTCCTGGGTCAACCCAGCCCCAAATGGGTACCAGAGCAACTTCTGGGAAGGTTAAGGCGGCCAGCGTGATGCCGACCACATCACCCTTAGTGTGGCGACGGTCAAGATAATATGGGCCTAACACCATATTCCCAATATGCCTCAATGGGCGTGTAACGGGTTCCTTTTTTTTGATAGCTAATTAGTTTTTATATTTATTTGGAAATTTGGCGTTATCTTTTACAAATGAGAATTTTAATTTTGTACGCACATGAGAATAGTGCACATTATTTTGTCTTGCTGATAGTACACTTTCATATTTTGTTCTTTTTTTGTTTTTAAATGGGAAAACCCCACAGCAACAAGAACTGATGTTTTATCTGTATTTGTCTTTTTTTTTTTTTGAAGAAAAAACACAGCAGCAAGAACTTGATGAAAGAATGGGTATGAAATCTGCTTGTATGCTGGTTCCATATACCACACAAATTAGCCCATGACACCATATTAAAGGCATGTTGGCCATACTGATTGCTGTTATTCTAATAGTTGTGCCATTTATGTCTGCTAATACTTGAATGTATTCAATCCTTTATCTGTAATTTAAGTTATTCACCAATTTAATTTATTGTGCAATTCCTTAAACTGCATGCTTTTTTTGTTTTGAATGTATAAGCATGAGACAAAAATACTGAAGAAATAAAAATGCTTCGAGTGCATGAGAAAGAGTCTGAAGTAGGTAAGACTTTTGCATATCTGATTTGAAATGGCTGTTTTATTAGTACAGGGTGATTGAAAAGTCACTCCGTCTAAAATGTGTATATCCGCACTTGTGTCTAATGGATATACGTGAAACAAATGTCAAAACTAGGATATATGGCTGACATTTGACTATTGAAGTTTTATTTATTTATTTCAAAAACAAAATTAAAATAAGATAAAGTCTAAAATAGCCAATAAACGGACGTTATAGTAGACAGCAAAAACTGATTCTCGGCACAAAGTCATATGTTGAACAGGTTGCATCTTGCGTTGAGTTTTAATGTTAATGTAACATAGCAGTGTATATAATAAAATGGCATTCAGTTCTCTTTATCTTGACGTTTGTTTCATAAACATTAGTTGGATAGATGTGAAGAAATAACAGTTTAAAAACAGGAAGACACTTCTCAATCACCATGTATATGTATCTAAATAGACACGCTCATATTGTTTCTTATGCCATTAATCAGCCTAAAGGGATACAACCAACTGCTGAGTAGTTAATAGTGGCGACATTTGCTTCAAGATGTAGAGAGTATATTTCAGAGGCTTGAGTGGCACTGTTAAGTTTTATTCTCACCCTGTATTTATTAATGGTGAAGGTTTAACGAGGTTGTGCGTGTAGAATATTTGTCAGCGTCTTGTTCATTCCTTAATTTACGCAGCACCCTCCAACTCTTTGTGCGGCATAGGCCTTAAAGTTCACACCAAGCCTTCATATAGTCTACCATCTGTTCAATGTCTTTTCATTTCCTCATTGTCTTCAGTTCCCTTCTCTGTGCATTTTCATATCTTCCTCTATTTATCTTATACCTTGTGGTTTCCTGAACAATGAATGCCTTGTAATACTATCAGCTGGTTTCCTGAGTGTGTTGTGTGTCCCGTCCAATGGCAGCGTTTTTTCCTCACACCTCCCCTTTTCCTCTGGTTATTGTCTGCTTCATCCCATCTGTAAATGCTACACAAGCACCCTGTTATGAACGGCTGTAACTTGTTGTTTTTGTTGCTGTCCTTTCATTTAGAGCAATAAAACTGCAGTGACATTTGAGTTGGAGATGAGATACGAACATACGGCAGAACATAGAGTTTAACCGTGGTGTATAATTCTGCGCTTTTTCAGTAATTATTATTTAAATATATTAAAAATTGTTACTACCTCTTCTTGAATTCCATGCTTTGTTACTATCAAAATTGTGAAAGTGGCGTACGAATGCATTTCAATAGCTCATTTAAAGTAGCAGGAAGTTTTGGCTCATCAAGCTCATCCGCACCTTTGTTAAAGAAATCACTCTCACCTCTTGAACTAGAATGTCGATTATCAACATGGAAAATCGAATGTTACCAACACTCTGCTTAACACTCTTGTATTAATAGCTAATCATTTATAGTCAGTGTGCGGCTATTTCATGGATTTGTGTAAGAAAAAGAAGTCATTTATTCTCTCGTCTGTTACGTATCGTATCAAGGCAGAGAATTTTGCTAAGCTTGAACAGTGGCTGGGTTGTTGGAGGGAAGGGAAAACATCCATGCCCCTGTCACTGGAAAAATCTGTTGTCACTGCCTTATAATGTTTATATACTGAACTAGGAAGCAAAGGGAAAAGTGACGTATACTATAACAAAATTATGGTAACTACGTGTAGCGGGAGGTTATTTAAAATTATTTATTATGTAAAAGTATGCCAGTAAAGAGTTCTGGTCTTACAAGTAATACCCCAGTCTTAGAAATAAGCACTGGTGTATTGTTATCATAAAAATAGTCAGACTGTGAAAACCCTGGCCCAGTTGGTAAGAAGTAGTACCAGGATTTAAGGTGTCTCCTCCCTGTGACCATCTTATGATTACTTATATTCTAGGGGATAATAAAATGAACATTCACTGTGACCACAAATGTAATAAGTGAATAATTCCTCAGGTACAGTTAAAATAGTTTAATAATTACACTAATATTCTATTTCTACTAGTTGGAAAAGAGTATACACATATATATTAAAATATTCACACAATTACTATTATTGTCTGTTTAGACTTCAAGATCTTAAATAATAAAGTTACTGAAATCACTGTTATTAGTCCTTTGAATTTAAGGATAACTGTCATCAGTTGACTGAGTTTCTGTATGGTTAATTATTGTTTTGAACTATTGGCAGTTTCACATGTATAGGTGGTCAGTGTCAAACAGGACACTTATCTTTCCAACTTGATACTGCTGAAACTGTCCTTTGCTGATATCAGACTTGGTAGGCCCAACAGTAGGGATGCCAATGACCAGTTGAAGTTCACTCTTTGGGGTCCTGCACTTTTGTGGGATTGCCTCGGATGAACTGCACCGGCTTCTGATACTGGACAGTCTGGTTTGAGTTATTTCATGGAACCTGCAACATATCAGCCTTGGCTAGTATCTGGCTAGACTTGTAGCTGACTAGCACAGATGTCAGACCAGTCAGTCATCAGATGTCACCGTTATACAATCATAGTAAGTAAGGACATCATTTCAGTGATATAGCATTAATATTAACATTTCAATTAAGTGTAACTGACTAGCACATAAGTCAGACAAGTCAGTCATCAGGTGTCAAAGTTATACAGTCATAGCAAGTAACATCAATTCAATGATATAGAATTAATATTAACATATCAGTAATAAACATCATCTGGTTTATTCCGCTCCTATACATCCCTTCATATTCTATAACTTGATCCTTCCAAATCATATCAAGTACAAATTCAAATACTGATGCTATTCTTAGCATCTACACAAAAGTAATACATAAAATAAATAGAGTGAGTGACCACGTGATCAGGTTGCTTTCTACTGAAACTGGCTGTAGAACACTCCAGTTTACCAGCTGTAAATGGGTACGAAGTTGTGCGCTCGAACTAGGGAAGGCAAAGGCAGCGAGGAAGGGGACTAGTCACCTAACCTCGTAAAAGCGGTATCTTCCATGCTGAAGCTTCTAACAATTTATTTCCCTAAGACAATCTCTGGTCATGGGACTGCCTTTATCTTCGTAAGCGATAATGCATTTAATATCGACGAGATACAGCATTAAATATAATAAATATTTTCTATTTGGCTGTGGGGCTAGTTTTGATACGTTTTTGTACAAGCAACCATCTTCCACTAAGCACATGAATAAATCATATTAAAATAATAATACGTTATATCAATGAATATTATACAGGCATATTTTGTGAATTCTAAATGAACCTGTAATACAAAATAAAAGAAATTATTATACCGGATAGCTATCGTAAATTCGCTTACCCTCAGACTCCAGACACTTAGACTGAAATTTTCTGGCGATCCGCTCACACTTCAGATGGATTTAGAGTCGTGGCGTTATCTGCCCTCAGTCTTGTCTCAACCTCTTGCGTTGGGTCTTCTCAGAGTTGTTGTTGTTGTTGTTTTGATGAAATGATGGGTGGAGATCGGGCACTCAACCTCTGATCATTGTTGCCTCTTCTCTTTCCATCTTGGTCTACCCTGTTCAACCTGAAAGTTGGTTATAATTGGGGTATTTAGTGTCATTTTCTTTACTAATTTTGTATTCAATTTAAATAACTGTTGTCTTTTGCAGTTGCTGATTTTTATTTATATTAGTATTTGTCAATTTTATTTTCTCTTTTGTATTGTTTCTAGATAACTATTGTCCTTTACACTTGGTTTTAATTTGTATTAGTATTTGTTCTTTTTGAGTTGTTGTCCCTTTTTTTTTTTTTTATACCTTGTCTTTCCTTGTCCTATGAGTAGTTATTTTTTTTTTTTTTTTTGTTAATGCTTTGTTAGTTCTTGCTGCTTAATTTCTATTTAGTTGGATGATTTTCCTGAAGTTCTAACCTTATATTTTTTCCTTTGTTTTATGTATATATCTTTTAAGTATTGATTGGGCATCTCTTGGGGCATCTATACTTAAAACCTTATCACCTGTTAAGTCTATATTGTGATTTCTATAGTAAGTTTTTAATTCAAGCCTTTGTTGTTCATACTTTTTACAGTGGATCAGGTAGTGGTCTATGTCATTCTCTTCCTGACATTCTTGGCAGTGTGGTTCTTCTACCATGAAGTATGCTGCACCGAGTCGGAGACGCCACAGTTTTTTGTTCGATGGTATCTTTAATTCTTCTCTGACCTGGCATGTCCTCGTTGGTTCTTTCAGCAGTTTGAACGCGTGTCTGCCTTTTCTACTTTCCTTCCATGTTGTCTTCCATTCCTCGTTTATAGTTTCCTTCACTTGGCTCTTGATCTCTGACCTTCCCAGTCCTGCTTTTATATTGTTTTTACTTGTTCTTCCCTTCTTGGCATTCTGGTCTGCCAACTCGTTGCCAGCTATACCTATGTGTGCTGGAACCCACACTAGCCTCACACTACATCCTCTGTTCTCTAGTGATGTATTAATTGCTAGAATTTCTTCCTTTATGTCTGGCCGGCTACATTTACCTGGGTGTTCTAGTGCTTGTAGTGATGATAGTGAGTCTGTAAATATCGTAACAGCTTCTGGTGGGTTATCTTCGATTATTTCTAGACTTTTAAGAATTGCTACCATCTCTGCAGTAAAAATCGATGCCCCTTCCGTTATACTGTAGCTCTTTTTTATTCCCCATTGTGGTATTACAACTCCGGCACCTAGTTGCCCACTATCACCCTTGGATCCATCAGTGTAGACGGCCAGACTTTGTTTAGTTAGTTGCTCTATGAACTTTCTACTTATCATTTTGGCTTCCTTATCTTCTATGTTTTGTTTGATCTTTTCAGTAAGTGAGTAGTCTATGATTGGTGATTTTAGTTCCCAGGGTGGTATTTTGCTTCTGTATTTATTACTATTTTCAATTGTGTTTGATAGTTCTTTGAACTGCATTAGGTCTTCTATAGTTCTCCATCCTGTTGGATATCTATCTTTATTTAAGGGGACGTCCCATACACTTGGTTGGTTTTTGACAAATGCTTTATGTGCTGGGTGGGTCACTTCTTGTGCTACTTTACTCCAATAATTTAATCTCAGTTCTTTCCGTCTTAGACCAAGGGGAGGTATGCCGAGAGCTACTTCTAGAGCTTCTACTGGTGTCGATATAAATGCACCTGTAATAGTTCTCATGGCTGCATTTTGAATCCTGTCCAGTTTTGCTTTGTTAGAAGCTGCAGCTGAGTCATAGACTATGCTGGCATAATCCAGTTTCCCCCTGATGAAGGACTTGTAGAACATAAGCATTATTTTATTGCTGGCCCCCCATCCATTACCTTTTACAATCCTTAGTATATTTAGGGGTCCCCTACAGCTTTCTACCAAATTGTCTATATGTTTATTATAATTTAGTTGTTTATCTAAAGTTACGCCCAGAAATCTAGTTGTTGAGGAGGTACATATTTTCTGTCCTTTAATGGTTATATTGATTTTGTTATTTTTTTTTAAATTTCCTTTGCTGAAAATCATACCTACTGTTTTGTTTACATTAATTTGGAAGCCCCAACTTTTCATCCACTCTGAAACTTTGTCTATTTGATTTTGAAGTTTTTTGTAAACATGGTCCAAGTTTTTTCCAGATCGCCAAATGGCACAGTCATCTGCAAATTGTGATACTGCATTCTTTATGTCATTAAATTCATCTGCTAAATCATTTACAGCTATAGTGAAAATTGAAGGAGAGATCACTGATCCTTGAGGAATCCCATTCTGTTGTTCATATATTTCTGACCTATCATTATTCACCTGTACAGCAAAATACCTGTCCTGTAAAAAGTTTTCTAGATACCTATAGGTTTTACCAGTAATGCCAATCTTTTTCATTTTGTAAAGAGCTCCATCGCGCCAGCATTCATCATATGCTCTAGCTACATCTAGAAAGACTGCTACTGTTTTCTCTTTCCTCTTGAACCCTAGCTTTACATCATGTTCTAATCTTACAAGCTGGTCTACTGTACTTCTGTCTGCTCTAAACCCTGACTGGTTTGGGCTATATAACTGGTTTTTTTCCAGGTAGAATTTAACTCTTTTATTCACAACAGTTTCCAGTATTTTACCTAGTTGTGATGTTAAGGAGATAGGCCTATATGAACTTACTTCATGGGCTTCCTTATTGGGTTTTAGAATGGGTACTATCATAGCTACTTTCCATGCTTTTGGTATCTTTCCTAAGTTCCAGATTTTGTTATAAAGTGAAGTTATTATGTTTATAGTTCTTTTGGGTACTTTCTTAAGGATTTCATAACTAAGTATATTTTGCCCTGAGGCAGTATTAGATTTATCTTTTATTGCATTAGTTACTTCTTCCTCTGTTATATCAGCATCTAAATAGTTTGTTTCATCTATCTGGTCTGGTATTTCTTTTAAAAACTGTATCCAAGTCTTTCTCTTCTCTCATTTTCTTCCTGTCCAAGGCTACTTTTTGCACTGACTTTATAGAAATACTCGGCAAGGGCATTAGCTTTTTCTTTATCTGTTTCTGCTCTCTTTGGTAGTTTGATTGTTGGCATTATTGTTTTCTTATTGTTCCCTTTGATTGCCTTAAGCTTTCTCCATACTTCTCTAATTTGAGTGCTAGGTTTAAGTGACTGACAAAACTCCTTCCAGTTAGTTTCTTTGGCTTTGAATATTATTCTGTTAGATTCATTCCTAATAAGTTTATACTTATCATAATTTTCTTCTGTTCTGTTATTTCTATATTTTTGTAAGGCCCTTTTTCTTCTCTCATGAATTTCTGCACAGCTTTTATTCCACCAGGCAACTGGTTCTTTATTCCATTGAGTTTCTCTTTTCTTATTAATGTTATTTTTTTGTTTAAGGTGTTGTGGCATATTTTTATTTGGTATATACTTTATTGCTATTTTCAGAATTTCATTGGTCAGTGTTTCTGCCCACAAGTCAGTATCATCTGATTCCATGTCTTTATATTCCATCACCTCCAGCTCTGATTGGAAAGCTTCCCAGTTTGCTTTTTTATAGTTGAAGGTAGGTTTCTCTGGTTCTGGGTTTGGAATGACATTTTCATGCATGGTTATTACAATGGGCAGATGATCTGAGTTTGTGTCTTGTAACACTTCCCAATTTACATTCGCTAGGTTGTTAGTTGCTATACTTATGTCTATTGCTGAGTCTGCCCTATTAGCTTGTGGATTAATTCTTGTTGCAGATCCATCATTTAGTATTAGTAGTTCATTGTTTTCTATGAAGTCAAGTAGGCATTTTCCTGCATTATCTGTATGTTGTCCACCCCAAGCACAATGATGGGAATTAAAATCGCCTACTATGATTGTTTTGGGGCCTAGTCTGGTGCTTATGGCTAGTATTTCTTCATCTTTAATTATGCCATCTTTAGCATATACATTTAGAATTGTTAGATTGTTTGGTTCAGCTGCTATAGTAACCTGGATACCTTCTATATTGGTTGTATTAAAAACTTCCCAGTCTATGATTTTAAATTTTTCGCTAACTAAGACTGCGACACCACCTCCTCTACCTTCTTTCCTATCGTGTCTAAGTATCTTAAAGCCCTTACAACTATATCTACTATTTGGGTTTAAATGGGTCTCTTGAAGAGCATATATATCAGTAGTTAATCCTGTCTCTGATAGTAGGGGTGCAAAATTCTTTTTGATACCCCTACAATTCCACTGTATAATTTTAAATCTTTCTAAATTGAATTTTAACATCATCTATTATCCCTTTTATTTTGGTTAACTATCAATTTGCTCTTAATCTGTATTCCCTGCACTCGTGGACCCATCATCAATCAAGTTCTCTAGAAAAGCCTTATTAAAACTTATCATTGTATCCGTAACTTTTTCTGTTATGTATGGTAAAAGTGCATCAACGTGTTCTTTGATAGAGCTAGTTTCTTCTAGGTTGACCACTTTCCTATTTTCATCTAATGCTACATTCCCTTCTCTCCCTATGTTGATCTCCTGCCTTTCACTTTCCATTCTTTTTAGTATTATTTCACTTTCTTCTTTTAGTTCGGAAAGTTTGACTAGCATTATTTCATTTTCTTCTTTCAGTGCAGTCAGTTTAGCCACATCCTGGGTAATTTGGAACTGTATGGCTTTCACTTCTTGTAGCAATGCCTCTGCACTTTTCAGTGAATTCACATTTTCCAGAGTTGTAGCTGACCTGTCTGGCTTGCTGCTTTCTTTTGTTTTGTTAGTTATTTTCTGTTCTTTTGACTGCTGCGTTTTAATAGTTTTAATTTCTTCTTTAAGAGATTTTATTTCTTCTACAACTTTACTGTTTGTGTTTTTTGCGTTTTCTTTTATTTCTTTAATTACTGTTTTAAATGGTGTTCTTGTTATGATGGATTCTTTTAGTGCTTGTTTGGTTTGCTGGTACACTGGACAGCCCTGATACCTGGCACTGTGGTTCCCTTTGCAATTGGAACACTTTCTGTTCCCATTCGCCTTTTTGTAGTCGGTATCTGCCTTTGCCTTTTCACACTGTGTAGAGGGGTGGTTACTGGAGCAGTACCGACAAACTGTTCTCCCCTTACAATTGTTCCTTCCATGGCCGAATTTCAGACAGTTGGAGCACTGTAGCACAGGGGGAATGTAAGCTTCGGTGTGCTTCTTGGTTTTCCCAAATAGTAGTGTTTTAGGGGTTTCCCTCCCTTCTGCCGTTATTATAACCACTGGGGTTACAATGCTCCCTTTCACCATTATTCTGTCCACATGTACCAACTTTATGTCTGGGTTCTGTTTTGCGATGCTGTTCATAACTTCCTCGCTTGAAAGGTTAATGTTTATCCCTTTTAACACACACCTATTGGTCTCTTTTGCCAGCTCTATCTTTACTTTTATGTCGTGTGCCAGAGTCACTGTTTTTGCTTCTACTTTGAGTTCCTCTAACATCTCTTTTATTCTGTCGCTCTGATTTGGGGTAATTATTATGCCAAAATGGGTTTTTGAAATTTTGGCTATCGCCTTTTTGCCTAACACAGGATCAAGGATTTTTATAATTTTGTCTTCATCTAGTGCTTTGATCTTGACAACCTCACCAGCTACTTGTGTTATCTTTAACCGACATATGTTTTCTACATCTTTATTTTGGGAAACTGCCTGGGATGCTTTATGTCTTGAGTCTTCTTTGGTACTTTCATTGCTATTTTTTTGGTTAGAAATTTCTTCTATGGGGGCCTGACTATTCTCTTCTAGTTTATCGTGCCTGGTGTCCCTATCTTTGTTTTTAACTGCTTCTGCCCACGTTTTGCCTTCACCTGACTGTGATCTAGTTAGGACTACAGGTGCCATGTTTGGTTATGAGCTATGTCCTAATTTCCTATTTGAATTTCTTTACTTATTGTTCTTTCCTATTTCTTTTAGCTCCCTTTCTTTTATTTTGTTATTAATTTAATTATTTTATTGTGCTATCTTGTTCTTATTCTTAGAAGTTTGGTCTATTTTGGTTCAAATCTTTCGATCTGGTAAATCTAAAATTCCCTTATCCACTAATATTTATTATTAATAATTGATTAACACTACTAGGATCTATGATTACAGTTTAGGATGATTCAACTTTTTGCTATTTTCTGATGAGTTAAGTAAAGTAAAAATGTCTACCGTACCACGCAATGGAAAGCACGTGGCGCCTGGGCCTATTAAAATTTATTTGTTTCTTTTTAATTTATGGCTATTCCTATTTTATATTATCACTCCTAGCCAGTATCAAGCAATCAACAATTATACTAACCGCTTAAATTGTATACAAAATAGAAACAGCAAATAAATTAAATTCAACTTATCTGGTTTGTATTTCTCCCGGTTGTGTGCGAACGCTGCGTGCTCAAGGCGGTGTCTTCTCAGAGTTTTACCGAAACGCTTTATATACGATAGCGCGAACGTATCGGAGAGCAGATACGTCACAGCCTAAGACTAGACCTGAAAAAATCCTTCCCGAACCGTGATTTCAGCCGATCTGTGCGTCGACTGAAATTTTGCCTTTCTCATTCTCAGCATATATAATATCCATATTGTTCCATCTTATCTAGTTTTATACAGCTGATAAAACTCTATCTTCCTATCCATGTAAATTCCCAAACTGTTATTTGTTGAGGTTCTTGTGCGTTTATTCACCGGTTAAATCAAATTCTGGAAATTTATTACCAAAACTGAGAACCGTACTTTTTCTTGACTGGAAGATGTTGATTTCACATTGTGATTTGGGAGGCAAGTTAAAAAAAAAAGCGTTTCTCTTGCATTCATAGTTGACACGCTTACGACAGACCCGCCCCCAAACCCCCCCCCCCCCCCGTATTTAAAAAAAAAAGTTTATAAACCAATAGAACGGAATTGAATCAGTTCTACAAGTTAACGGTACAAAGAAAACAAGGGAAATCGCTGCCGTTGCCTTCTCTAACTCAAGATCAGAATCAGGCACCCTTTTACAGCTGGTTTGACTGATGCGTGACACCTGTTCCCTTCCTCGCTGCCGTTGCCTTCTCTAACTCAAGATCAGAGGCAGGTACCCTTTTACAGCTGGTTTGACTGATGCGTGACACCTGTTCCCTTTCTCGCTGCCGTTGCCTTCTCTAACTCAAGATCAGAGTCAGGCACCCTTTTACAGCTGGTTTGACTGATGCGTGACACATGTTCCCTTCCTCGCTGCCGTTGCCTTCTCTAACTCAGGATCAGAGTCAGGTACCCATTTACAGCTGGTTATGGAGTGTTAGAGACTTCACCATACTAGGTCCAGCATCGAGAGGTGGGGAGACCAGTTTCCTTCCTCGCTGTCTTTTCCTTCCCTAACTCAAAGTTACGTACCCATTTATAGCTAGGTAGACCCCATCTCTCGATGCTGGACCTAGTATGGTGAAGTCTCTAACACTCCATAACAGCTGTAAATGGGTACCTGACTCTGATCCTGAGTTAGAGAAGGCAACGGCAGCGAGGAAGGGAACAGGTGTCACGCATCAGTCAAACCAGCTGTAAAAGGGTACCTGCCTCTGATCTTGAGTTAGAGAAGGCAACGGCAGCGAGAAAGGGAGCAGGTGTCACGCATCAGTCAAACCAGCTGTAAAAGGGTACCTGCCTCTGATCTTGAGTTAGAGAAGGCAACGGCAGCGAGGAAGGGAACAGGTGTCACGCATCAGTCTAACCAGCTGTAAAAGGGTACCTGCCTCTGATCTTGAGTTAGAGAAGGCAACGGCAGCGAGGAAGGGAACAGGCCACCCCACCTCATGAAGCTGGGACCCAGTACATCGAAGTCTATAACACTTCACTCCCCTACGGCAGAATGTGCTACGTGACTACAACCATACGAACGGCAGGCGTGTTTTAAAAAAAATTCTAAGCAACGGGGGAGGGGGGAGAGGACAATGACACTTTTTTCAGTCAAGAAAGAGTACGGTGATCGGTTTGGGTAATAAATATCCAGAATTTGATTTAACCGGTGAATAAACGCACAAGAACCTTTGTTGATTTTAATATTTAGAACAGAAGTGGGTTTACATGCTTTTAGCGTAACTGTGGGCAGCCGAAATACGCATATATCTCCGTAAATGAGAACTTCCTACCGTTCCATCTTATATGCAGTTATACACCATCCTTCCCTGTACTGAAATGTAAAATCCTTTTCATACGGATTCCCTTCTGTTTTTATTATCGTTGGCGATTTCCTCTGTCCGATACACATTTCGCTGATACGCCGCCATTTTGAAAGCGGTCACTCGATCGTAGATGGGTTTATAAATCTAACTGAACTCATTTGCAATGACTTGAAACCAATTTTGCGACATAGCTCCCCCATATTTTAAGCTGGATGATATCTAGCTTAACTATTGGGTACAAGACAATTGCAAATCGACCATTCCGAGGTTAGTTTTCCTTCTTTCTATCCTCCTCAAGCTCTGTGGGATAACGACTAAGAAAATCTGCGCCCACATTCTGTTTTCCAAGAATATATTCATCCTTTACTATCTCTCTCCTTCCGGTTCGGCTTTTCATCCAGGCTCTTACTGCTGGTGAAACGGGGTCGGTAGGTTTCCCATGAAGTTTACCGCCCTCTTTTCGATGATAGTTGGATGTGGTTTTCCCTCGCAAATCCGTAGGTTTTTGATTTTCGCTACATGATTTGTTCCTTTTTTCCAGCGCATGGGGTTCAGACTGCAATTGAACCTGTGTGGGATGTTTCCTTTCCCCTCCCGTGCAAATCTCGGGAGTACCCCTGATTGCAGGTTTGCTTGTAGATTTTTGATGAAGACTCTTCCGTCGACTTTCTGAATCTACATAGGTGCACTCTGGACAGGAATTTACATACTGATTTATGTCTTCCGTAATACCTGGCCAGTAGAACTGGGTGGCTATTCTTTGTTTTGTGGCACCATTACCCAGGTGTTCACTCAAAGTTGATATGTGTCCCCAGCCTATAACCTTATTCCTATAGGTGGATGGTACAACGATTTGACCATGACTTTTCGTCCCTCTTCCAGCTTTCCTGTACAAGAGTCCATGTTCCATATAGAAATGTCCTTTCCTTGGAGCTTTATGTGTTTTTGATAATTTGCCAAAACAAGGCTTCAACGTGCTGTCTGCTTCTTGAGCCCGTTTCATTTCAGTTGAATGAAATTTTACGTTGGTGTCCCTCTCTATGTTCCTGGAGTCAGCCTTGGTCTGGATTCCTGCCATAACCATAGGTTTTACAGGGTCTCCTAAGAAAACATATTTACGCCCCAACATTAGGGGGTAAAAGGGATCATCTATCACAGCTGCATTTATCTCCCCTTCCACATAGCGACAACTGACATGAATCTTTGCTATGGGTAATGTAAGGGGTTATGTTCCTTTTAGTGGCCCTTGAATCTCTACTGTTTCTGTGGTGATTTGTTCAGGGCACACCAGAGATGCACACACGACTGCGTCATAGGACAAACCTGTGTCATACATTCCTGTGACTTGTTTGCCATTCACAGTCACTATCTCCTGGGTAGGTGGGTGATGGAGGCTATTCTGACCCACAGTCAGTTCCTTCCTAACAGAAGTCCTCACCTGTAGACATGCAGCATGATGAAGGGGTTTTTTCCTCCCACATTCATCCGTGTTGTGGTTGCTCATCTTACAAAATTTGCACCACTTAGCTCCCTGTTTGTAGGGTTTATTTTCCTGAGTCTGAGGGTTCTTGTCCTTATTATCAAATCTTTGCTTGTTTCTGTATGGTTGATCCATCTGGTCAAAATCGGTATTCTGCGGTGGTGGCTTATATCCTTCTACCTGCTTCCTTTTTGTTCCTACCAATTCAGCTTGAGCTGCTTGGTATCTCTCTGCACATTTCAAAATGTCTTCCAGCCTCTCTGCTCCTTGTTCCATAAGGAATTTCCTCATTTCTTGAGACATGGAATCTTTCACTTGCTCTAACATAACCATTTCTTTCAGATCCTCGTAGGTTTTCTGATACTTACCTAAACTACTCCATTTCAACAAATACGTTTCTAGCCTAGCTGAGAACTGGTTATATGTTTCTCCAGGTAGAGGTTTAGAAGTTCTAAATTTCTTCCTATATGCCTCAGAGTTCTTTTCATACCGGATCAGTAAGGCTTGCTTTAGTATTTCATAATTTTCCTGATCTTCTTTGGGGAGTTTCAGAAACACATCATATGCAATACCTCTCAATCCCTGGGATAACTTTAGACTCCATTTTTCCTTTTCCAGTCCATATGTAGAGGCTAGCCTTTCATACCTATCCAGGTACGACTCAACTGCGTCCTCCTTTTCAACAAATGGATCTAGGTGGAAGTTCATGGCCCCATTTGCTGTGTTCTGAAAAGAGCTACTCGCAGAATGAGGTGAGCTATTACCATGGGTGATAGTCCCAGCCTGAAGTTCAAGATCAAGCTGTCTCATTTTCAGCTCATGGTCTCTCTCTGCTTGTAACCTCCTTTCTTCTCTCTCAGCTTCTAATTTCTTGGCTTCTCTTTCTGCATCCAATTTCTTGGCTTCTCTTTCTGCTTCCAATTTCTTGGCTTCTCTTTCTGCTTCTAATTCTAATTTCTTGGCTTCTCTCTCTGCTTCTAATTTCTTGGCTTCTCTCTCTGCTTCTAATTGCTTTGCTTCTCTCTCGGTGTACTTTTCACATTCCGTCGTGACATACCGGATCAGAGCATCACCATCCATGCCAAGCTCTTTTCCCACCTGCAGTGTAGCAGACCTAAATTTGACCAAGTCAGCCATGATGTATCTGTAGTCTAGTAGGGCAAGTGATCTTACTCCAACTAATTTACTACAATATAATTAACTTAATTAAAATTAAAGTTAATTAAACTGACTTCACCATATATGAAACAGCTTTCTTTATCTGTACTCAATGGTACTCCTAAAAAAATTATATATTTCCTACTATGTTAACTCTTTCCAAAAATTTTCAAAAAAATTTTCTACACAGCAGAAATAGAAAGTTGGCTCAGGAATATCAAAGACATATCCCGGACGAGCCCCCACTGTAGCGGGAGGTTATTTAAAATTATTTATTATGTAAAAGTATGCCAGTAAAGAGTTCTGGTCTTACAAGTAATACCCCAGTCTTAGAAATAAGCACTGGTGTATTGTTATCATAAAAATAGTCAGACTGTGAAAACCCTGGCCCAGTTGGTAAGAAGTAGTACCAGGATTTAAGGTGTCTCCTCCCTGTGACTATCTTATGATTACTTATATTCTAGGGGATAATAAAATGAACATTCACTGTGACCACAAATGTAATAAGTGAATAATTCCTCAGGTACAGTTAAAATAGTTTAATAATTACACTAATATTCTATTTCTACTAGTTGGAAAAGAGTATACACATATATATATATTAAAAATATTTCACACAATTACTATTATTGTCTGTTTAGACTTCAAGATCTTAAATAATAAAGTTACTGAAATCACTGTTATTAGTCCTTTGAATTTAAGGATAACTGTCATCAGTTGACTGAGTTTCTGTATGGTTAATTATTGTTTTGAACTATTGGCTGTTTCACATGTATAGGTGGTCAGTGTCAAACAGGACACTTATCTTTCCAACTTGATACTGCTGAAAACTGTCCTTTGCTGATATCAGACTTGGTAGGCCCAACAGTAGGGATGCCAATGACCAGTTGAAGTTCACTCTTTGGGGTCCTGCACTTTTGTGGGATTGCCTCGGATGAACTGCACCGGCTTCTGATACTGGACAGTCTGGTTTGAGTTATTTCATGGAACCTGCAACATATCAGCCTTGGCTAGTATCTGGCTAGACTTGTAGCTGACTAGCACAGATGTCAGACCAGTCAGTCATCAGATGTCACCGTTATACAATCATAGTAAGTAAGGACATCATTTCAGTGATATAGCATTAATATTAACATTTCAATTAAGTGTAACTTACTAGCACATAAGTCAGACAAGTCAGTCATCAGGTGTCAAAGTTATACAGTCATAGCAAGTAACATCATTTCAATGATACAGAATTAATATTAACATATCAGTAATAAACATCATCTGGTTTATTCCGCTCCTATACATCCCTTTCTATAACTTGATCCTTCCAAATCATATCAAATACAAATTCAAATACTGATGCTATTCTTAGCATCTACACAAAAGTAATACATAAAATAAATAGAGTGAGTGACCACGTGATCAGGTTGCTTTCTACTGAAACTGGCTGTAGAACACTCCAGTTTACCAGCTGTAAATGGGTACGAAGTTGTGCGCTCGAACTAGGGAAGGCAAAGGCAGCGAGGAAGGGGACTAGTCACCTAACCTCGTAAAAGCGGTATCTTCCATGCTGAAGCTTCTAACAATTTATTTCCCTAAGACAATCTCTGGTCATGGGACTGCCTTTATCTTCGTAAGCGATAATGCATTTAATATCGACGAGATACAGCATTAAATATAATAAATATTTTCTATTTGGCTGTGGGGCTAGTTTTGATACGTTTTTGTACAAGCAACCATCTTCCACTAAGCACATGAATAAATCATATTAAAATAATAATACGTTATATCAATGAATATTATACAGGCATATTTTGTGAATTCTAAATGAACCTGTAATACAAAATAAAAGAGATTATTATACCGGATAGCTATCGTAAATTCGCTTACCCTCAGACTCCAGACACTTAGACTGAAATTTTCTGGCGATCCGCTCACACTTCAGATGGATTTAGAGTCGTGGCGTTATCTGCCCTCAGTCTTGTCTCAACCTCTTGCGTTGGGTCTTCTCAGAGTTTTACCGAAACGCTTTATATACGATAGCGCGAACGTATCGGAGAGCAGATACGTCACAGCCTAAGACTAGACCTGAAAAAATCCTTCCCGAACCGTGATTTCAGCCGATCTGTGCGTCGACTGAAATTTTGCCTTTCTCATTCTCAGCATATATATAATATCCATATTGTTCCATCTTATCTAGTTTTATACAGCTGATAAAACTCTATCTTCCTATCCATGTAAATTCCCAAACTGTTATTTGTTGATTTTAATATTTAGAACAGAAGTGGGTTTACATGCTTTTAGCGTAACTGTGGGCAGCCGAAATACGCATATATCTCCGTAAATGAGAACTTCCTACCGTTCCATCTTATATGCAGTTATACACCATCCTTCCCTGTACTGAAATGTAAAATCCTTTTCATACGGATTCCCTTCTGTTTTTATTATCGTTGGCGATTTCCTCTGTCCGATACACATTTCGCTGATACGCCGCCATTTTGAAAGCGGTCACTCGATCGTAGATGGGTTTATAAATCTAACTGAACTCATTTGCAATGACTTGAAACCAATTTTGCGACACTACGGTAACCGACACCGCTGTAGACAGAACTCCGCCTGGATTAGAGCAACAAAATTAAGAAACGTGATCAGGGATGACATTAACACGACGGCACGAACTAGGACTTCTCACCCAGAAATAAAAGGTATAGGTAGTCTCACAACATATACTGTCGTAGGGAAGTGATGTGTTAGAGACTTGACTATACTGGTTCCAGCATCGAGAGACGGGTTCACCAGTTCCCTTCCTTAATGCCTTTTTCTTCCTTAACTCAAGATCAAAGTCAGGTACCCATTTATATGGGTAGACTGGAGTGTGATGATACCGTGAATCGAACCCAATACCTCTGTCGCGAGTAATCAGGGCTCTAACCACTCTTGTCAGTCAGGCGCATTAACACAAATATTTACAACGCGGTCATGGAAAATAGTGACAATTGAAACATGGAAGTGGAGACTGTATGTGGGACGTAATATAAGAAAGTGAAATATGCTGATGGTACAGTCTTAATAGTAAAAAGTGGAAAAGTGTTGCAGGAAATGATTGATACAATAGTGTCAGAAAGTGAAAATAAAGGCCTTAGCCGTAATAGCAAAAAGACAGAAGTAGTGGTCATCTCGAAGAAAATGACTTCCCAGAATGCACTTTCAGAGTAAATGGAACAGTTTCAAAACAAGTCAATAGATTCAAATACCTAGCCACTTTAATAACATTGGATGGAAGATGCACTTCAGAAGATAAGAATAGAATAGGCCATTCTTAGAAAACCCCTATGAAGATGCAAATAGCCTCAAGCTGACCTCTGCTTTCTTTGAAAATATTCATGTAGACGTCTGAGAGTGTATGACGAAGACTATGCCAGCTAAAGCAGCATTCTATAAAAAGAAAAGTATTTGATGCAACAATTCTGTTTCACCGGATGTAATTAAGAGATTGAGACCATACTTCTTCTTCTTCTTCGTTCGTCCTGAAAAGGGCGTTGGGTGCGTTGTGTCCGTTTACAGCGAAGCTGCGATATTTGCGCCTTTCGGCCGACACATCCGACTTCAGCACGGCATTTTTTGGGACCGGGTTAGCCTTCCCTCTGCGATCCCTACTCACTCAGCCAGACTGCAGTGATGCAGCCTGTTTCCAGGACCACCACTTGGATTTGGAGTACGGTCTTGGTCAGCTCTGGTTCCGCTGACCCTGACGCGAGCAGTCTAGCTATGGGTCGCTGACTGCATTCCTCACTGTTGACGCGTCTTAGGTCCCGAGACCATACAATCTGTGGTGTTTTGCCAAGTCACGAACTAAACGTCATATGTTTGCAGTGCTCAGTGTATGTCATTTACACATGTTCTTTTATGTGACAAGTTGCGCAAATACTTACCATGAAAGCGTCACACTTAGTCTCAAAACATGACGCTGACGGTGGGTTGCTAAAAAGGTGAACGCAAGCTTATTTGTTTTGATGGTTTGCTTTTGTAGAAATGATTGGGTTGAGAAATAAGAGATTTTGAATGGGAAAGAGGAATTTTATAAAGAATTTGAGCTAGTGCAGATATATTGATGAACTTCACTTAAGAACGCCAGATCGTGCAACGCAGACGTGATAGATTCCGAGATTAATGTTAGACTGATAGATTTCGGGATCATCGTACGTAAAGTGATCGATTACCAGACTTTATTTCATAAACGTGATAGATTACGTGACATTGTTTTATAAACGTGATCGATTGTGATATCACAGGACATTTGCTTCATAAGGACAAGCGCACCAGTAAACGAATGATACAGCACGCTTAACAAATGTAGAGTAGCCAAAAATTTGTGCTGAATTAAGGGAAAAGGGGTCGTCAACATGTGATGTCACGCCCCCCCTCTCAGTTTTTCTTTTGTAATACTGAAGGGAAAGAGTGCAATCAAATGTAAATTAGTTAGCTAGTGCAGATTAAATCACAATCTTTTAAGTAAAATAGTGTTTAATTAATCAGGATTTTACAATAGCTGTTTTGTTGGTCAAATGTTGCTAAATTTATTTGTAAACTATCGCTGATTGTGGCTTAATTTAATTTCAGACAATAAAAAATAAATTAAATGTAAAAGTAAACACATTAATAACTTCAGTTCTTATTTATGATGAAGTTTCATAAAATGATATTAAACTTGATAGAAAATCCACAAAAATATAAGTATTACAAACTGAAGTTGTTATTAATGAATGATTTCTCTTCGTTATCACTAGATCTATCTTACTGCAAAGAAACGTGGTTCTCCATTGAACCACTAGAAATCCATTTGCTTCCAGATCTACATCGTTTTAACAAGAAATGTATAATTAAAAACAATTTTAAATAGTTAAATGTTATAACAGTTATCCGATATTTCAGCTGAGATTGTAATATTAAGATAAGTCGTCTACGAGGGAGTTGTCAACTATTTCAGATAACCAGTAGACTATGAGGTTGTACGTAACTAAATCTATTTTGTTCCAACATCATTTATGAAAGAAGCGAGTCTTGGTGGTATTTTTTGCGTGACGTAACATTTTACTAAACCCCCTCCCCCTATCATCACACTTCGTCACACAATTTTGAGACCTTTTTTTTTTTTTTTTTTAAAACTGAGTGACGTCTTATGTGGACGACCCCTAAGACGGCTATATTTTATCTGAAGTTTGTTCTATAGTCATGAGTGTAGAGACTACTTCTGACAGCGAGAAAATGAAATGAAGTGATCAGAGAAAAGAAAAAAAGATGTCAGTTAAAAACTGTTAATTGACACAAGGAGGAGCAGTCAGTTCTTTGGACGCGCCATGAGAAGGGAACATTATTTCGTATTTCAGCTTCGCAGGGAGCATAGGCTTTTAACAAAATGATGCCAAATTGTCCTGTCCCGAACCATGGGATCAAGGTCATGTCTTCCTCAGGTCATGTCTTCCTCATCCCCGTAATATCTGTCTCCAGCTCTCGTCTCCATGTGTTCAGAGACGGTAGTTACAGATGCATATCAGTAAGGAATCAGCAACTGGAACAGACAGACACCTTCACATGCCTAGGATGCATAGTAACACCAGACGGCGGAGCAAGCAAAGACATCAACAACAGAATGAACAAATCAAGAACAGCTTTTTTTAGTTTAAACAACATCTGGAAGTCCTCTCAGTACAGCACAAGCACAAAATTAGGATTATATCAGAGCTGTGTGCTTTCTGTGCTTTTCTATGGTGCGGAATGCTGGAGAGTTACAAAGAAGGAAATGTCGAAATTGTCCTCTTTTCACACAACATGCCTAAGAACAATTCTCCGAATCTTTTGGCCAAATACCATCACCAACCAAGATTTGCTTACTCGGAGCAAGCAAGAGGACATGCACACCATCATAACTGGCAGACGCTGGAGTTGGGTTGGCCATGTCCTCAGAAGAGACCCCGGTGCCATCACAAGAACAGCTATGCTATGGACCCCTGAAGGAAAACGAAAGAGAGGCCGACCAAAAACAACTTGGCGGAGGACTGTGTAGGCTGAGATGCAAAGAATGAATCAGAGTTGGGGCACTGTACGAAGGATGGCCACCGACCGAGCAAAGTGGAATCAATTTGTTGTTGCCATACAAGACGCCACCAGGCGTGATGGCCACTGACTGCTTTGACGGTCGGCGGCTAAGGATCAAAGAAGAAGAAGAAGTTACAGATGGTAAATTCAACTCAAAGAGAAGAAGGAGACGAAAGGGCGAAATGTCTGGACAAACTGACCACGTGTCACTGGTGGTAGAGATTAAGACACACGATAATGCAGGAAATATGGTCGCTAACGCCAGTCAGCAAAACATTCGGTGGATGAAGGACCTTGACCGGAAGCATAGTGACGTTGTCAGCAGAAGAAGACGTTTTGTTTCAATGTTGGTTGAGTGAGTTAGGGCCTTCTCCTTATGGCGAGACGGAAGTCGTCACCTGGAGTTGTCTTATTTGGCATGTGGAGTAACACATATTGAGTTTTTGTTGGCTTTTGCTTTTTCTCTCTTGTACTAGAAGTATGGTGTGTTGTCTTAATGAAGATAATTTGATAATGTAAGCAAATATTGATCGCTATTTGCTTGTTTTTTTTTTAATGCTCTGCAACAACATAGGCCTTAGCCTAAATAGCAGAAAGACTAAAGTGATGGTCATGTAGAAGTAAATGACTTCTCCAGAATACACTGTCAAAGTAAACGTTGCCATTAATGAAACGAGTAAATTGATTTAAATACATAGATATATTAATAACATTGGATGATTGTTATTGTTGAACATAATCAACATCATTGCACTCCGGGCAAACCCATAGGTGCCCAGCATGTGTCGAAGTGCATGAATGCTAACTGTTCCCGTAGCGCGCTGGTTGTATACACATCGGATGCATCCTCTCGTACGTCCATCCATGCTAGCCTTACGTTTGATGCCAAATTCCAGCAGTCTTAGCCTTGTTGATTCATCCATTGCAGTATCATTCTCGAACATGCGACATTTCATTGATTGTCCTCAGTATCTCTCCCTTATCCATATCCAATGTCCCCATTATCGGTGCTCTTAGGCTAGTCTGCCAGCTCTCTCATTAACGCGTACCCCTACATGACCTGGACAGTAGATCCACACCAGTTCCTGAAGATTCGAAGCTTCTGATGATGTTTTCCGTTCATGCCGTGGCCATCCATTTTGAACCTTCTGAAACATTGGATGACAGATGCATCATAGAGATGAAAAGTATAAGAGCCTAAGCAGAAACAGCGTTTTTATATAATACAACTTATTTTATGCAACAAATCTACGTTAATTGAAGTAAGACAGAGAGTTCTTTATGGTTATATAGAACCATTCCTGATATACAGAAGTAAATCTTGGGTATTAGTAAACAAGCAAGAAAATCTCTTGATGTCACAGACATGTGGTTTTTTATCGAAGAATGAAAATAATACCAATATGAGTAGTGATGACGCCTTTAAGAAGTCTGTACGCAGAGGAAGCTTGTTTACTCATGTTACAAGGAATCGATCCAGTTTATTTGGGTATGTTATGGGAAGAAGAACGCTGAAATATATTGTGACCACAAGGGAATGGAAAAAAAAAATAGAGGACGACAAAGAGAGAAATGCTGGACAGTTTGACATCGTGGCATCGAAAAAAGCCAACAACGTATTGAAAAACATCACTGGGACACGTAGTTGTGGAGAGATCTGATCACGTACATCAGCTGGAATGGCACTTGATGATGATGAAATTGTTCACATCATGTCCAGTCCTGTAATCTAGTCACTCACAAAATATTTACTCCCACACACGGACACATACGAGCGTGTTCGAAGAATTTTTGCTTTTCTGAATTCTTGGCATCTCATGTTTGATCTGGTGGTTGTTGAACACACGCTGTTCTGTTTATTGTATAAATACTCACCTCGTTGAACGGCGGCCAACTAGCCGCACAACGGTTTTTAGAATGGTGCGTAAGTCGGTGTTTTCAGCTTCTCGTTATGTGGAATCTGGATCAGTTACTTGGATCTTGTGGGATTGACTTCTGTCTGTACTTTTCTTTCATTGCCCTCCCCCTTCTCTTAAATACGCAGTCGGGCCCTTTCGCGGCAAAGGTACAGCCTTCGAAAAACGGTAGCGTCATACTTCAGAGTACCTAGCTGTAAATGGGGGCCTGACTCTGCTCATGAGTTAGAGAAGGCAAAGGCAGCGAGGAAGGGAACTGGTCACCTCCATCTCATAAAGCTAGACATAATATAGTGAAGTCTCTAACACTTCACTATCCTACGGCAGCATGTGCTGTGGGATTACCTTTACATTTAACTCAGTCGCATCTGTCATCGTATTCTGCTTTCATCTTTGCACACTCACTTGATCTATCTTTGGTGTGTTGAACAAAAAAATATTGTGCGTGTATACATTTGAAAGAAGAGTTGAGAAGCAGACCTTGGCGCCAGTGACACACATTATGGACACCTAGTGATAGCCGTAGAGTTCATTTCTTTTTCTGGAATCCCCAAGATGATGGAGACAGAAAACACACATGGACTAGGTAACAGGAGGCTGACATGAACGGTATAAAGAACACATGGAAAGACCGTGGGTGGATAGCACGGGTCGGGAAGGCTTGACGTAAATTTGTCCTGGGCTCCTTAAGGAGTTGAACAATAATCATGTATAAATGTATATGTGCTGTGCCTTTCTCGCTCTCTCTGTCTTGATATGTCAAATGCATGTGAGAATAAATGCATTCAGTATGAATTGAAAGGTGAGAGAAAGGAAGGGCAGAATGTCAGACGGGCCTGTATGCCCAATTCTCAACCCTTTGAAAATAAAGTTCGTTCGTTCTCTCTGTAGTGGTGTTGCTGGTATTGTATGATGGTGATATTACTAATTGTAATTGTATGAGGCCAGCTGTGAAGGCTCCTGAGATAAAATGTAGTTGTGAATTGTCAGAAGGCCTTTCTTGCTACCACTACGACCTCACACTTAATTTTTTTTTTTTTTAATGAATGTGGCTACGTAAAGTGTCTAGGGTTATGCTATGTAGTGTGGTGTAATAGGTTATAGATATACCCACAGATATTTAACAAGACTAATAATATTAATAAATGTTAAAATACACTGAACTAACTCACGTGTGTAAAATTTTTTGATAGAATTATATTACATTTATTTTGTTCTGGATCAATTTTTTTAGGTTGATTTAGAGATTATGAAAGAAATGCATGGAATATTATATCATAAATGCAATAGTGTACATATATATGTACTATACTAGTTAGTTTTATTAAAATGTTCTAGTAGTCATCTACTTGGGAGGATAGTTACTGTTTGTGCTGTTGGGGTGGCCTCATCACACCTGTCTATATTGACTACACAGTGTCCAGAAAATGGTGGGAATTTTTATGGGGGGTATTAGTAACTACACAGCGTTGGTGAATGTCCAGCAGACCAGAGGCTCACTCATCTGGTAGTTGTAGCTCTGGTGCTGAAATCAGGTGGTCCCACCTCTCCGTGCTGGCGGGCAATAATGGTGGTCTCTGTCACAAGTACTGCACAGATACACTCGAGTAAAGTCACCAACTGAATAGACACTGCTTGGTTGACAACAGAAACTCGCAGCTCTGCAATCAAAGTATGGGCCATGTGTCACAATCTATTCTCTACCCACGTCTGGACACAACACTGACACAACAACCACATCATACAGACAGGTCAGATCTCTCTGACCAAACAGCACATTTACCATGGTGGTTTTACATCAGATAGATCCTCCCAGACTATAGATTCTGAAAAATATTTATTAGTTTTCTGCCCTAAAAGAGGATAGGTAATATGTTTCATTATTCTCAACACTTGATCTGTCTTGCATAATCCTTGCTGGAGTTTATGTACATTGTTGGTCCCTAGACCCTGACTAGGGCGGGGGGTCTAGAGCAAATCCCTACTTGTTTGTAAGGCTAGATTTCGATATGGCAGTATCAAATCACTCGAACATGAAACAATATTCAAAATATATAAAGAAATAATTTCAATCTTACCAGATTATGAATAAATAACACAGAATTGCTAGCAAAACTCAGCTGAGCTGCTGGCTATAGTATGGCGTCCCTAAATTTATTACACTTTCTTTCATATGGAAATCACCACACTTTAAAATCTGTGTCTATCACTGAACAACTATTGAAGAATGGCCCCACTTTCGCGTCTGAGCGCTAATGATATGATTGTCTGTGGCCAATCACTGCCTAGGTTTATTTTAAATTCAAATTTCCTACCATAAAGTCATTTCAGTCATGCTTCAGTCAAGTATGGATGGTTATCTGTTAGTCTGTCCGTCTCTACTTGTGTTTCTACAAAATGTACTTGATTTTTGAACCAACCTTTCTCTCCCCTCCAAAATTTTGTCGTTAAAAGTTATATTTAGACACAGCTACCACCCAAAAACCCTCTCTTCCATACTACGTAGATTTGAACACTTGCGTCTCGAGGTCGTGTTTTTTTGTGCAATTAGCGACACTTTTAGATTCAATACAGTCTGTCGATGATGTGAACAACACTGTCTTTTGTCATTATCTTCAATATTATCTATCCGTCTGTAAAATTAAGAACATATTAGTTCACTGCTCAGAATAGGCCATCCGGCCAGCTAATTTTTATATTCCTAACATTAATATTAAGAAAAAAGTACTTTTTAATTTTTGTAATATTCCTAACATCTGCGTTTAGCCGCTGAATTCAAATCAAGGGCTTGGTATCGCGCAAAAGCGTCCAATAAATGACTGTGGCGTAACATATCTATGGTCCCTTCTGTCGAGTTGCTTACTTTTTATGTCAACTTGGGAAACGTGACTTTTCTCCGTTTCCCCCCCAATTGCGTCTCCTTAGCCTTTCTAGTTTCACGCAATCTTTCCAGTCATATTTTTTTCCTTTTTGATCCGCCGTTCCCCTCCTGTCTAGCAAGTCAGTTATTATGGAGGATGATGACCCGCGGTCTAGGCGATCATGTACTATTCGCAGCCTACGCATTATGTTTTTATCCTTAAATGTTATCTTTGGAGATATTTTACCGTTGTATCTCTGTCCATTTCACTACACTCTCTTTGTCTTCTAAAGTGACTTGTCCACCTTGTTTGTGGTTACACACATGCGTTTTCTATGCATTAATTAAACAGTAACCTCCTTAAAGTGCATTCAGTGCGCATTCCACCATACATTGTTTTGTGTGCTCAGCTCACTTACCTTACCCCCATGTCTAAGGGCACGGTCGTAACAAGTTGACATTGCATACTTGCGCGTTGCGATTACCTGCAGGTCTAGAGCATCTCGCATGCCACGGCCACAAAAATACTGTTCAGAAGGATACTTTAAGGAAACGGCTGCTAGTAAAACGGTAAAAGGTAGACCCATAGCAGGTACTGCCTTAGGGGAGTGAAGTGTTAGAGACTTGGCTATACTTGGTCCAGCATCGAGAGGTGGGGGGTGACCAGCTCCCTTTCTCTTCCTTAACTCAAGAGCAGAGCCACGTACTCATTTACAGCTGGGTAGACTGGAACATGACGATACCGTGATACCAACCCGGCACCTTTGTCCCGAGAGACCAGCGCTCTAATCACTCTGCCATTCGGACGCTCAGTCAAACGATTTCTCTTTGTTGTTGCATGTATTAATCACCACCATCATAACTCTTGTCACTCCTTATGGAGAATGGAGCCAGCACGACAGTTGGCCCATTAGCAGGAAGGTTCCACCAAAGCATTCATTTACTCTTGTAGCTCTGGTTTTATAGCAATTTATTTTACACTATAGTCCGTTCGGAAATTCGTGCCCACAGAAAGTGTCAATTTTCTCCAAAACTGTTTGTTGTATGGACATAAATGTTTGCATGCAGTCTTAGATTTTCCATGCAGTTATTAATATATTTTTTGCCCTTACAGAACTCATGTCATGTTCGAATTTTCTTCTTTACGTTATATAAAAAACTCTTACCGTTGTCTGGGTTAATTTTTAGTAGTTTTACAAGAAAGTTACAAGATCCGTTCAAAAAAAAAAATATATATATATTTTTTTAATTAGTTACTCGCGACTGTGTACAATAGGTGCGCACTCGTGCGGACATATAGTCACTACACTAATTAAAAAAAAATATATTTTTGAACGGATCTTGTAACTTTCCTGTAAAACTAAGAAAAATTAACCCAGTCAACGGTAAGAATTTTTTATATAACGTAAAGAAGAAAATTAGAACATGACATGAGTTTTGTAAGGGCAAAAAATATATTAATAACTGCATGGAAAATCTAAGAATGTATGCAAAAATTCATGTCCATACAACAAACAGTTTTGGAGAAAATTGACACTT
Source organism: Oreohelix idahoensis (assembly GCA_024509875.1). Classification (NCBI taxonomy): domain Eukaryota; kingdom Metazoa; phylum Mollusca; class Gastropoda; order Stylommatophora; family Oreohelicidae; genus Oreohelix; species Oreohelix idahoensis. The sequence continues at coordinate 319,833 of JAMPIV010022934.1, forward strand.
TCTGTGGGCACGAATTTCCGAACGGACTATAGTGTAAAAGCCCGTCATAAGACGAGAATTAAATTCAAAAGCACCAATACCTAACGGCAATTTTACTTATTTAAAAAACCACTGTGCATCACCACAGTACACGAACTAGACCTACGTAGCAGCAGCGATGATCCCAATATGTGTATACGGGATCACACATTCTATAAATACATTTTGTGCACACCGTCATTTGCGCACTTTTCTTTGTCGAGTGTTACTATTTTCGGGAGAGTACATATAAGGGAAACAATACAATTAATGTCTAACTTTCAACCAAAGTTGCATCCTTTAGCGTTAGGGACAGAAAAAGCTGGGATTTTATATTTAACTATATATATATATATATATATTGATAATGAGTGTGTCTGCACCATGCACAACCTCATGTTTGTCGCCTCTTACGACATGCTAGAAGGAGTAGTAATTCTGTCCCTTATTTATCTTACCACAGTCCCCCGGGAACTAGCGGCGTGAATTAATGATAGCATGTACTTTTATTTGAGAACCTTACTTGTGCATCAGATTACATCACGCGTGTGAAATTGACCCTTCTTTCTGAGCACAGTTTGTCTTGGGCTTCCATCCGTAATCGAATGAGAGCAAGACAGAATGGCAATTATAAAAAAAAACTTGCTGGAACAACTTGGGGTGCAGATGAGAAAGTGCTGAAGACGTTGTACACAGGGCGAGTGAGGCCAGTCCTTGAATATGGCATAGCAGCATGGGCAACAGCAGCTAAGACAAACTTTCATAAAATTAGCAGACTCCAAAATCAAGCAATGAGAATTATAACGGGAGGCATGAAATCAACACCTATAAAAGAACTTGAAAAGATTACATGCCTTCAGCCAATGGAGGATAGAAGAGACTGCAGGGCTCAGCAACAGGCCGAAAAATTCAAAAGACTAACAGACCACCCAATGTGCCATGGAATGAAATGCCCTTAGAAAGCAAAGACTCAAACGCAGCAACTTTGTAGAATCAACCAAACCACAGATGAGCGCAGTTTCCATAAATGAAATATCCACTATTAAACCCATTTACACTGCACACAAGCTTCCAGTTTGGAAACAAAATCGTTTCCCTAAAATGATAGAAAACATTCCTTGGAATTGAAAGAAAAAAGAGCAAAACTGCAACAGATAGAAAATCTATAGCGACAAAATACATAGAGAAAGATTACCCACGCAACACCTGGACCCAAGCATACACAGATGGATCAGCAACAAATGCAACATAAAATGGAGGTGGGGGTGTCTTTCTGACCTTAAGCACTGGTGCAGAAAAAAGGCTGTCAGTGACAACAGGACAATTCTCAAGTAACTTTAGAGCAGAGGCAGAGGCCTTGAAAACTGCAGCAGAGGTTATATTGAGAGAAGAAAGCGCAGAGAGACAAGTTGCTTTCTTTACTGATGCACAGTCAGTAATTGCAACGTTGAAAAGCCAAAATAATACAGACCTTGATGACCTCAGAATAGTGCTCCACAAACTGTGTCAACGATTCAAAAGTGTTGTGATCCAATGGATCCCATCTCATTGTAACATCACCGGCAATGAAGAGGCTGCCAGAATGGTAAAAGAAGGTTCACATCTACCTCAGCATGATGCAAGCATAACTTTCGAGGAGGCAAAGAGTATTATCAGAATCAGATACAGAAACAAATGGAATGTAGAACATCCAGGTCACACACAGAATGATGCTTACTACCAGCTCAACAGAAAAGAACAAGTGGTAATCTTCAGACTCCGCACTGGCCGCAACAGATTGAGATACCATCTATTCAACAAGCTAAAGATAGGAACTACCGATCAGTGTAACTGTAGCACCGATAAAATGACTGCTGAACATCTGCTTCAAAGTTGCCCCTTATATGCGGTACAGAGAAAGCGCATATGGCCGACGCCAGCTCCTTTCGTGGAAAAGCTTTACGGGGATTCAAATAGCCTCAAACTGACTACTGCTTTCTTTGAGAACATTCAAGTGGACGTCTGAGAGTGTACGAAGAAGAAGAAGAAGACAACCGTAATAACCTGTAGATATTAATGAAGGAGGTCAAAATTAGACAGCTAAAATATTTTGACCAAGGGAAAAGAAATAACTGAAGACCATAACAGAGGGAAGAGTTGAAGGCAAACGTGTAAGAGGAAGACAGCACTAGATGTGGGAAAATAACATCAAGAGATGGACAGGAAAGAGTGCACCATCAAGGCAAGAGACAAAAGACATTGGAGATCCATTCGATGTGGAGATGGCAGATGATGATGATGATGACCTTCAGAGAGTCCTGTTCATTTGTATCCTTGTTCTGTCTCTTTGCTGTTTTTATACGTCTGGTTTTTGGCGAAGACCTCGCAGTCGTAACCCTTTTAAAAAAAAATATTTTATTTAAACTTTCCTGCTATAGTCCGTTCGGAAATTCGTGCCCACAGAAAGCGTCAATTTTCTCCAAAACTGTTTGTTGTATGGACATGAATTATTGCATGCAGTCTTAGATTTTCTATGCAGTTATTAATATATTTTTTGCCCTTACAAAACTCATGTCATGTTCGAATTTTCTTCTTTACGTTATATAAAAAAAAACTTACTGTTGTCTGGGTTAATTTTTAGTAGTTTTACAGGAAAATTACAAGATCCGTTCAAAAATATTTTTGTTGGTTTGAATTAGTTACTCGCGACTGTGTACAATAGGTGCGCACTCGTGCGGACATGTAGTCACTACACTAATTCAAACAACAAAAAAAAATATTTTTGAACGGATCTTGTAACTTTCCTGTAAAACTAAGAAAAATTAACCCAGACAACGGTAAGAGTTTTTTTATATAACGTAAAGAAGAAAATTCGAACATGACATGAGTTTTGTAAGGACAAAAAATATATTAATAACTGCATGGAAAATCTAAGACTGCATGCAAAAATTCATGTCCATACAACAAACAGTTTTGGAGAAAATTGACACTTTCTGTGGGCACGAATTTCCGAACGGACTATACCAATTTTCTGCTCGTATGTTACTGGGGCCCGGAAAGGAAGCAAAGAGTACTAACACTTTGCCACACCAGGAATGTCGTAGAAGTCGATAACAGAGGGTTTGGTTTGGGTATGGGGACGGTTTACTCCATTCTGTGGAAACTTTAAGCCTAACAAAAAAAACAAAAAAAAAATATTCAACAGCAATATGAACAAGTCATTCAAAGCAAGGAATTAAAATACTTCAACTCAGCCATCCAAGATGGAAGAAAGTCCTTTATTAGGAGTCTTGTGGCGCAACCCAGAGAAAGCTTCACGGATTCTTGGCTGCTGACTCACTTTTATTCTTCTTTGACAACTGAAAACACGTTGAAGATAGGGAACTGTGGACAGACATGACAGAGGTTGAAAAATAAGAAGTCTTGAACGGATGACACGTGACTGGGAGGCATATACTGACGTTTCTGCCCTCGCCCCTAGAATATTAGTTTACTATTTGGTCTGTTTAAAAATTCGCATACAGGTAGGCAGATTTATAGATTTCTTCATTCTAGGCACGTTTCTTTAAACTTAAGCCGTAGCAAACGAAGTTACGCTTTTTGTTTTTTAAACGGCTGGTATATTTTGGGAGTGGGGCCTTGTGTGTATGTCACAGACTGAACCAACGATAATGTTTACACTGTACATCGGCTCACGGTTTTCTTCTTGAGAAATTAATTTATTTACAGCCCACAGTTACACAGTACAGAAGAGAATTATAACAGGTTTAAATTGTGATCGCCGTGCCGAAAAGTTTTGGGCCAGTTTGTTCCTGGAGCTGTTTTTGATGTCTTGAATCTATCCAGTCTTTAATATTCTCCCGTGTCGTGTTGAAATATTTCTTCCTTAGTGGTTTCTCTTCTCTTGAAGTTAAATTCAACATTTATTATCAAGTTTGTCTTCTCTTGAAGTTAAATTCAGCATTTGTTATCAAGTTTCTCCTCTTTGGAAGTTAAAGTCAGCATTTCTTATCAAGTTTCTCTCTTTTAGAAGTTAAATTCAGTACTTGTTATTACAGTTCTCATCTCTAATTCAGCATTTGTTATTTAGTTTTCTCATTTCTCTCTTCTCATGACATGTCTAAGGGACTGCCATTAATTGAAAACTGTCTTTCTCCCCTCCCCCGCCCCCCTTTGAGGACTTAATTAACTGTTTTGATTATTTCTAGGTCGTCCGAGTTCTTCGTTGCATCGTAATATAATAACCACGTCTCTGTTGCCTTTGATTACTTGTCATTTGTTTCGTGCGGTGGCTAGAGCGCTTGCTTCTTGAGGCAAAAGGGGCCGGTTCGAAACCAGGTCGCTTAACGCCTCAATCTACCCAGATGGGTACCTGACTGTTCATGAGTAAAGGAAGGCAAGGCAGTAATAGTAAAGAAGGGAACTCGTCATCCTACCTTAACAACCGCTGAGATCAAGTATATGATGAAGTTTCTAACACTTTATTCCCGTAGCGACTGTATTTGCTTTGGGGACGACTTTAACCTTTGTAGTAAATTTTGTTTGTATTGTAAAGATTTGTGTATGCGTTTTGCATTTTCCAATTAAAATTGTTTTCTAAGCAAAAAGAGAACATTGTAGTATATACAGTGCATGCATTATTTAGTTGAGACTCGTCAGGAACAGTTTTGAAAGTTCTTACGGATCGCAAGTGACTACAGAACCATGGATTTTTTACTCTGATCTAGACACAAGTGTGCCATGGGGCGTATAAGGAAGTTACTCCGAAATATGTAGACATTTTAGTTTGTCCGTAGTGTTTGTTTGATCTAAAGCCGCAGCTATAGGACCTCCTAAAACGTTTATTTTTGGCACTAATGTTTGGAGTTGGCACCGAGGCGTGACATTATCTGGTCCAATGGCCATCTCGCGCAGAGCACATAATATCGGATAGGATCGATAGTGCGCGTTCAAAAAAAATCTCCTTGACCTCTGACAGAAAGAAATTCGGTCGCGTGGCAGCAAGTTCCAGAGTTCTGCGCAACAGTTACATGTTACAGACAGTGAGTTGTATCAGCGTACATTAGAGGGGTACAGTTGTGGTTTAGTTACAGTTCTCATGTGTGGTACGGATTACAAGTTATTTTATTTTTAGAACCTTATTAAAAACTTGCCGTGTTATAACGTCATGCCGTACTAAGGAACGTTTGTTTGTATTAAGGCTATATTTGGCACAGAATACTTGTAACATGATTGAGTCCAGCGTTGGGTATCACGTTAAAAATCTGGCTTACGTGTACTTCTTATCTGTAGCAGTGACCTCTGGCCAAGTCGATGTTCGCAGATCATTGGACTAGATTGTGATTGCCGTAGGTAGACAAATAGTGTTCCACGAGGGTTTATCATCATCATTTCACTTTGGAGCGTAGAGGTACCACTACAGCTGTCCCTGTGAAGCCTGCATCAAAGCCCGCGTGCTCGTGCAGCAGTGTTGTCTGTAACAATTTCCTTTACATGTCGAGGCTACCAGCCCTGTACACAACCTCCTTATACGACATGCCCGAGGGAGCTGTAGTCATGCTCTTTCCTTGTGTCCCCTGAGACCCCCCGGGCACTTCACGGGGTAAAAGTTTATTGGATGATGAAATATAATTATCGGAGATGTGTTATCATATGTGCTACCATCCGATGATGTTATTTAGTGATACATTGAGAATATTTAAAATGTTTCCGTCACCATACTGCGGTGTCTGTGCAACAGTCACATGACTAGATCAGCTTTAGGGGCATTATAAACCAACGTTTTAGTCTTTGAAGAAGTCGTAGTTATTTCGTGTCATTATATAAAATCTGTAATTGCTGTCAGCGAATGTTTTGTTAGGGAGATGCCGATAGTGGTACTGTCGCGTGGGTATGGGTACTGCATAACCGTGTAGAATATTGATTATTGGACACGCGAATTGTTAGTTCTTAAACCGTCGTCTTCATTTTCCTAAGCGCTCCTACACGGGGTAGTTCTTGAATGGTTAAACACATTTGTTGTCGTTTCTGTACAAGAAATATCACGCACAATGCTTCCTGCGTGCAGCCTGCCCTTTTCAGAAGTCTGAGTTTGTTATCTAATCCGATTATTAATATTCTATAGTAACACAGCATCGTGAGGCTGGCAGCCTTGTCGTGTTAAACAAATTGCTTAAAAAACTACCACTGCAAGAGAATGTGGACGCTTTGGTGTTTCCTGCAGGACGACCAGCTTCAGGGGTGATCTGATGCTCTATAGAGAGTGACAAGGAAGATGATAATGATCAGGGCTCTGGAGCTGGGTCGTGGAGCACTGGAGCAGCAGGTTATTGACCTGAGTTGGAGCGGAGCCGGAGCACAGCAAATTTTTGGCTGCTCCACTGACCCAGTTTTTTTCAGTCCAGAATGAAAAGCATACTATATATATATATATATAACTATATATATTGGTTTTTCCTGTCCTTTCTCCTTGTAAGACGTATTACTATTTGTGTGTTTTTTTTCCCCCATTCTACTATATACAACTAGTAATTAGAATACTTTATATGTGTGTTTTTTTCGCGCTGGTGTAATGGCTTCGGCGTTGTACTGGCGACCAGGTGTTCATGGTTCAAACCCGGGCGTCGGCGTTTGAAGAAATGTTTACGGCCGGAAATTTGACTGAATAGCCTGAACGGCTCCTGTGATAAACCCTCTGTGGATGGGAAGGAGCGAAGCTCCTGACCGGGTTGGAAGGAAAGTCCTCAGGTTCCCCAGCCTCGCAATGACATGTCATTGGGCCGAAGGGCTGAAAGCCTAAGTGCCGCTGGTTAAGAAAAAAAAAAAAAAAAAATATGTGTGTTTTATTTGACACTGGAGTTAATTAATATTTTAAACTGTACATTTTCAGGGTTAATTAACTCAGAAAAAAAAAGTCACACTTTTAAAAAGAAGAAAAATTGTACACTGCTATGATGAGAGATTAACTTAGTCCATAATCAGGAAAAGAACAAATTTGTAAGAGCAGGAGTTACAACCAAAGGAATATTTAATAGTAGAGTATGTTGTTCTGTAAAGTTGACACCCTTCAGAAACAGCTGGCTGTTCTACCCACACAAAAAAAACTCTTTAAAAAATAATTATTGGAGAAATGTACACTGCTTAACCTCCGATAAGTTATAATTAGGATATACAATGTCTATAATTTTAGAGTTTCCTCACCAAGAGCTTAAGCTCAGTGACAGTGGGTCAAGTCAAGTCTAGTCGAGAGAGTCTGTTCCGATTGCCACTTTTAAATTTTCTCAAACCTCTATCTCGACTTCGAACTTGTTCCAGCATTCATTGTACTGCTATCGGCAGGTTTCTTTAGCGTGAGTCTATAGAACGTCAGGTTTTGTTTAGTTTTCTCTACATGTTTTCACAATGCTGATCTTGTCATACCATCTCAATCCTCCTCTTCTGCGACATAATATAAATGTATATACACACGCACATTTATATCCAAATTCGAAGGCCTCAGATCCTCCAACTAATTCTTGCTCATTTATCTTTTTTTTTTTTTTTTTTGGTATCATACAATAACGAGAATTATATGACACCCTTGATGACTCCCACTTTTAATTTGTTTGTTATATCAGTTTTTATTTTATTATTTATCTCTTGCTTTTGAGTTCATTTTGGGCCATTCATTTTCTCCTCATCGCTTCTGTTAATATGTCTTCAAGATCTAAGGTACATGATTTTACCCCCCTTGCGTAGATGTTTAATAGGCAAGGAGACAAAACACCCCCCCCCACAATCGTCTTTTTAAATCAATGTATGGAGAGTAACTCTTACCACACTCTATTGCTGCTCCTTGATCTTAGGCTACACTACTTATTAGTCTGACGTCATTCCTATACTGATCTATTTTTGGAGGCATCTAGTTTAACTCTTCATTTTGAACTTTTGTCACTGTCTGAGTCAGTGAAACATTTCAATACCATTTAGGGACCCAAAGATGCAGCAATAGAGAATGCAGTCAGCGACCCATAGCTTGACTGCTTGCGTCAGGGTCAGCGAACCAGAGCTGACCAAGACCCTACACCACCTCCACGTGGTGGTCCTGGAAACAGGCTGCATCACTGCAGATGGCTGAGAGAGTAGGGATCGAAGAGGGAAGGCAAACCCGGTCCCAAAAAATGCCGTGCTGAAGTCGGATGTGCCGGCCGAAAGGCGCAGATATCTCAGCTCCGGTGTAAACAGACACAACGCAACCAACGTTTTTTTCAGGACGAACGAGGAAGAAGAAGAAGAAAGAAGAATCACGATATCGTCACGCTTCAGTATACCCAACTGTAAATTAGTACCTGGCTATGCTCGTGTGTTAGGGAAGGAACAAGCAGCGAGGAAGGGAACTAGTCACCCTACCTCTCGATGCTGGACCACGTTTTGTGAAGTCTCTAACACTTCACTCCCCTAAGGCCGCATCAGCTATAGGACTATCTTTACCTTTTTTATATTTTCTAATAGTATCTGTTTTTTTTTAAACATAATATTGCGTCTCAGTTTTTCTTTCCCTGTCGAAAAAATTTAACTAATTTCATTGTTTTATTTGTATTTTGTAAAGTACGGTAGCTGTTAACGTATATGGTTATCACTGGGAAGAATACACTGGCAATGGATATGACATACATTGAGGACACCTACTGATAACATTACCAGGCAATCTTTGTTCTGGACCCCCCTCACAGTAAGAGATGCAGAGGTAAAACGAAAAACACACGGCGAAGAGAACTTGAGGCAGAAGTGACAATGACGAGGAGGACATGACAAGACCTTGACCTAATGGGACGCGACAAGACCTTGACCTGATGGGACGCGACAAGAGTACTTGGCGTGTATTTATTGAAGGCCTGTACTCCTTGGGCAGTTGAAATGGGAAGGAATGAATGAGATGTGAGTTCTACCCTGTCCGCTGCAAGCTAAAATAGCTGTCCGTTTCTAACGCAGAATCGCATACCACGTGACTTGAGCTCCGCGCTCAAAGCCAACGAATGACATGAACTCCAAGAATGCATGCATGAGTAGCCTAGATGTATGAGTGGAAGTTGTAGAACGTTTCGCTTTTACGTTGCCGGGAATCAGTCATTGATTTCTCAGGCGCACAAAACGTGACTGAAGCCGATCGAAGCCGGCAGATTTTTATTTGTACAAATCCCATTTTGCAGTCCTAAAGTGCTACATGGATGCTAGCAAATGTGACTGACAGCATAAGTGTGTCTGCCTTTTTGCTGGTTAATAATTTTAAAAAGATTCTACTAAATGAAACGTAGTCGTGTGCTTTTATTGTATAATTCGCCGAACACTGAGAAGGTGCGAGCAGCGTTGGCATAGGTGGCAGTCCTTTTTAACACACTTCCCTTTTAAGGCTTTATCATGTTAGCAGATAGATACTATAGGTCCTTTTCAGGACTTAGTATCTAACAACGCTGCATGAGGTGGCAGTCCCTTTGAGAACTAGCCCTGTTCATGGCTTCATCATTCTAGCTGATAGAAGCTAGTAGTCCTTTTATTCCCGACAGCAGAGTCTTTAATAGTTGGACATGCGACCATAATATAACCGACGAATCCAGTGTCTAGGTTGAAGATTGCGCGGCTCTCCAAAAGGAGGCAAAATTTTAATAATAATTAGTTGAAAAGACTTCTTTTTTTTTAACCAACACTATTTCAGTTAATGGAGTTCACTTAGTTTTGAATGCCGAATTCCGCTGTAATACAACCGACAGACGGAAGTCTAGGTTGAAAGGTACGGGCTTTGCCGCAATAAACTATAACCCCCCAGGGGGGAAAAAAAGGAGAATTTGTTGCACAATGTTGGATGCCACCTGTGACAGGAGAGTTATGTCCACAGAGTCACAGCTGTAAGACATCGTTAAAACCTGCTTTCGTGTGTGTCCTGTGTCAACTGAAGGAGTGAATGCCACCTTGTTTGATTTAAGGATCTATCTTCAGCTTACAACACACGTACAAACACGCTAGCAATGAAACACAGGAGAGCTTTCTATTTGCTGTAGAACAATGATTCAGACGATGAAGCAATTTACTTGAGGGGAAATATTTTAAGATTAAAATTAAATAGATTAATTCTCATACCGCGGGGAGAGGAATTTTATTAATGTAACTCACGTGGTAAGGAAGAGAAACGGCCTTAGAAAATCATGAAAGAAGAAAAACGGCCTTAGAAAATCATGAAGGAAGAGAAACGGCCTTAGAAAATCATGAAGGGAAACGGCCTTAGAAAATCATGTAAGAGAAACGGCCTTAGAAAATCATCAAGGAAGAGAAACAGCCTTTGAAAATCATCAAGGAAGAGAAACGGCCTTAGAAAATCACAAAGGAAGAGAAACGGCCTTAGAAAATCATGAATGGAAACGGCCTTAGAAAATCATCAAGGAAGAGAAACAGCCTTTGAAAATCATCAAGGAAGAGAAACGGCCTTAGAAAATAATGAAGGAAGAGAAACGGCCTTAGAAAATCATGAAGGGAAACGGCCTTAGAAAATCATCAAGGAAGAGAAACAGCCTTAGAAAATCATCAAGAAAGAGATACAGCACTAGAAAATCATCAAGGAAGAGAAACGGCCTTAGAAAATCATGAAGTAAGAGAAACGGCCTTAGAAAATCATGAAGTAAGAAAAACGGCCTTAGAAAATAAAGGAAGAGAAACGGCCTTAGAAAATCATCAAGGAAGAGAAACGGCCTTAAAAAAAATCATCAAGTAGGGGAAAAGAGACAGCACTAGAAAATCATCAAGGAAGAAAAACGGCCTTAGAAAATCATCAAAGGAAACGGCCTTAGAAAACGGAGAAACGGCCTTAGAAAATCATCAAGTAAGAAAAACGGAGAAACGGAAACGGCCTTAGAAAATCATGAAAAGAAAATCATCAAGGAAGAGAAACGGCCTTAGAAAATAATGAAGGAAGAGAAACGGCCTTAGAAAATCATGAAGGGAAACGGCCTTAGAAAATCATCAAGGAAGAGAAACAGCCTTAGAAAATCATCAAGAAAGAGATACAGCACTAGAAAATCATCAAGGAAGAGAAACGGCCTTAGAAAATCATGAAGTAAGAGAAACGGCCTTAGAAAATCATGAAGTAAGAAAAACGGCCTTAGAAAATAAAGGAAGAGAAACGGCCTTAGAAAATCATCAAGGAAGAGAAACGGCCTTAAAAAAAATCATCAAGTAGGGGAAACGGCCTTAGAAAATCTTCAAGAAAGAGACAGCACTAGAAAATCATCAAGGAAGAAAAACGGCCTTAGAAAATCATCAAGGGAGAGAAACGGCCTTAGAAAATCATCAATGGAGAGAAACGGCCTTAGAAAATCATCAAGTAAGAAAAACGGCCTTAGAAAATCATCAAGAAAGAGAAACAGCACTAGAAAATCATCAAGGAAGAAAAACGGCCTTAGAAAATCATAAAGGGAGAGAAACGGCATTGGAAAATCATCAAGGGAGAGAAACGGCCTTAACAAAATGTCTATCTTCAGTTCTTTTCACCATAGGTGTTTTTCGGTGTCCCTCTGCCACTCTGACCGTGGAGATTCCAGAACAAGGACTATCTTGTAATGCTATCAGCAGGTGTGTGTCCTCACTGTTTGTCCTATCTACCGCAAGTATCTTCTCTGTCTATTTCCACTGGTGCCGGTCTGGTTCGTCGTTAATTTGACGTGAAGTTTTTACAGGGTGACTTAGCCAGTCCTGTACTCAACCCTCCATAGTCGCCTTTTGCTACTTGCTTGTTTGGTTACAGTGTTGCTGTTCTTTGCTCCTCTTTATCGAAACGCGGTCAAGAGAGATGCATTTAGTATGGAAGCTTTCTGGTTTCAATACATGAAAGGTAAAAGGAGGTTAAATGATCCCGTTACACGCCCATTGAGGCATATTGGGAATATGGTGTTAGGCCCATATTTTCTCGACCATCGGCACACTAGGGGTGATGTGGTCAGCATCACGCCGGCCGCCTTAACCTTCCCAGCGTTACTCTGGTACCCAGTTCATGAGGCTGGGTCGACCCCGGAGCTGTTTGCGGTCTAAAAAATCCCACCACAAATGGGGATCGAACCATGGAATCACCGAGCTAGGAAGCCATCGTTTCAGTACGTAAACAAAACCCCCAAAAACATGTCATATAATAATTATGACAGTGAGGTTGGTTGTGTAATCATCAAAAATTAATTCCATCGTCCCCGTTTGTGGACACCATGCTGCTGTCATATTAAAGGTTAAGGTAGTCCCATAGCATAATTGCCATAGAGGAGTGAAGTATTAGAGACTTCACCACACTAGGTCTAGCTATTTTATGAGGTGTGATCAGCTCATTTCCTCGCATCCTTTGCCTTCTCTAACTCATGAGCAGAGTCAGGTAGGCATACCCATTTCTTCTTCTTCCTCGTTCGCCCTGAAAAGGACGGTGGTTGCGTTGTGTCTGTTTACGCCGTAGCTGTGATATCTGCACCTTTCGGTCGACACATCCGACTTCAGCACGGCATTTTTTAGGGACCGGGTTTGCCATCCCATTTCGATCCGTACTCGCTCAGCCAGACTGCACTGCTGCAGACTGTTTCCAGGACCACCACGTGGAGGTGGAGTACGGTCTTGACCAGCTCTGGTTCGCTGGTCCTAATGCAAGCAGTCAAGCTATGGGTCGCTGACTGCATTCACTATTGCTGCATCTTTTGGTCCCGCATACCCATTTACAGCTGGATAAACTGGAGCGTGAAGCTGCCAGATTTTGATCCCGTCACCCGTTAACTGTGCCGCGAGAGGATAGTGCCCCTTAACCACTTAGCCAATCGGCATTTACATTACAAAACAATTATAATAACTAAGGTTTTCTCATATACTGTGTTCTAAAACGCGATGATAATTAACGAACTCATATACTACTTATATATTTTATTGCATTCATTGTGTTGAAAAGTCGGCAGTTGAAAATCGTAAAGAGTAGGCCATACGGCCGTTGCCCTGGCAAAATTTACAAAATTAGTCAAAACCTACCCACCACAGAAATATTTATAGAATGTGTGATTTCTGTCCACACACATTGGTATCCTCGCCGGTGCTACGGAGTTCGTGCACTGTGCTGAGATCCTCCTTGTGTGATCTAAGGGAGGAGATGGGAGCACTGATGGAGTTGTCTGTGTTGCAATGAAGATGATCATTAAAACCAAACCAATCCTTGTGTCGACTATTCTAAACTGTACCAGAAAAAAGGATAAGCTATAAAGTCGTCTCAATAGTCTCTTAGACTGGTACATCACAGTGTCTTTTGTAAACATAACACCCCTCGTGTGTGCGTGGAGTTTGAATGAACTGCCCCTCCTGTGTTATATTTGTTCTACCTTGTACATTTTTGTCGACGGTGGAGGGAGAAAAGCGATGTTGATTCGACAAATATAGCAACTTACGTCTTAACAGCCTGGTCGCGGTTTGATATGTTATGATGAAAAGAGTGTATAGATTACTGTTGTTGTTGTTGTTGTTTTCGTCTACTATGTTGCTGTAATACCCTGTTCAACCTGAAAGTTGGTTATAATTGGGGTATATTGTGTGTTAGGTTCTTCGGTGCTAGTCGTCTGTTAGTCCTGAAAAGGACTGGTCCTGAAAAGGACCACTAGCTGGTTGTCTGGTTTCCTCTTCGTTGCTTGTCGGTCGTGGTGTGTTCATGGTGTTCATTTCCTGCCTTCCTATCTGTCTTGTGTCGTTTTGTTAGTTTTTGCTTTCCTCGTTTGTGTTTCTCTTGTCTTCCTGCTTTCCTGTATCTGTAATATTGTTTTTTCTAGTTTTTCAAGTGTTTCTTCGATGACTTCCTCGTCTGATTGTTCGTTTGTTTTGGTCTCTCTTGTGTTTGATGTCATTTCCTCAATGGCTCTTCGCTCTGTTTCGATTCTCTTGAGGATTGTGTTTTTTTCTTCCTTCAGTTCTGTCAGCCTCGTGACATCTGTTTTTTATCTGCTGCTGGATTCTTTTCCTTCTTCCATCGTATCTTTGACGCTCTGAAGATCTATTACGTCTTCACCACTGTCGGTTGGTTCTTCGGGAGCCTGCTTGCTTCTGTTTACGACCTGTAGTTTCATTTCTTTCACTTCAGCGGTCAGCTTGTGTAACTGTCGTCTATCTATTATGCGCTGTTTTTCTGCACCATCCGCAGCCACTCTGTGTTTTGCCTCCTTGAAGGGGATGTTTTTGGACACGGCCTCCTTCAAGATGCTCTTTGTTTCCTGAAACACAGGGCAGCCTCGGTACCTTGCCCCGTGGTTTCCATGGCAGTTTGCACAGGTACGGTTTGCATTAATTGATTTGTAGTTGTGGTCCTCCTTCGCCCTGGGGCAGTCGCCATATTGGTGGTTTCCCGCGCAATATCGGCAGACAGCGTCTCTCCTGCATGTTTTCTTGGTGTGTGAAAACTGTTGGCAGTTAGAGCACTGCATGACCGGAGGTATATATGGTTCTGTCCTTTTTGTTGATGTTTCGAGCGTCAGTCTCTCGGGTCTTGTCAATCCTTCTACCGTAACTATCATCAGGTTGGTATCTTTCTTGGCCCAGGTTTTTAGCCTTTCGACCTGCGTGATTTTAAGATTTGCGTTTTCAGCTTGAAGGCGTCTGTGGACCTCGGCTTCGGAACAACTGGAATCCACCCCTCTGATGACCACCTTCTTTGTTGTTATGTATTTCTCCACCACCACTTTTATTTGGTGGGGCAACTGGACTTCTTTTGGACTAGATTCCAGTTCGATCATCAGCGAGGTTGTTTTGTCTGTGTTGTTGAGAGAAAGCACTACTCCCTTTTCTTGCCTCCCTACTTTGGCGATACCTCTCCGTCCAGTTATCACCTCGAGGATGTTGATCACTTTGTTGTCGGGTAGGGCCCTGAGTGAGGCCTCACTTCCTGACGTCTGGGTGATCTTAACAATCCTCTCCTGTATCGTTTCTGAGTTGCTTGTATTTTTTAGTGTTTGGTCTTTGTTTCCTTCTACAGGCTTGGTTCGAATCTTGTTCTTGGTTATTCGGTGTGATATCTTGTGTCTGAGCCCTTGAGTTGTCAGCTGTTGTTTCCTCAGGATCAGGAATGGTAGCTTGCTTCTCAGTGGTTTCGATGTCCAGCACGTCTGGGGCTACTTCTACTGTTGCTTCTTGAAGAGCGAGCCTAAGGGACTCGTCTCCGTCTTCAAGTCTTCGAAGTGCATCTAAAATGGTCTCTGCGACATCTTCCTCTTGTACCTGTCTGTGTTGAGGATCTGCCTCTATCACTTCCTTCATAGTGCTTGCAGGTGGGTCAGGTGTCATCTCGGCATCGTGCGGCTTCTCTGTCATAGACCGGGTTTCTGCTGACGAGTATGGTACGTGTGGTGGGTGCAGCCTGGATAGAAGCGCTTGTTTTCTTTTCTCCAGCTGTCGTAACGCTCTCCATATTTCTTTATGTTCTGGGTCTTCTTTATCTAGGCAAGGGGTCGGGCCACTCAGACTCTCAGTCGGGTCGACGCATGTCACAGCTAACTCCGTCGTGTCCGGAGTTATAGAAAGGCCGGTCCCGGCACGAGTACTTGGGGCAGTCTTGCTCTCTGGCTGTCTGTCATTGTTGATTGTGATATTGTGATTACCCTTGCTGTTCTGCGCTGGTGGGCTGGTGTAGACCTTTCTCTTTTTAGCGTGTGGCTTATGTCTGGGCATTTTGACGATAAAGCGATCTTTTCTCGAGTAGTGGCGTCCTGAGAAGGACGTTGGTGTCTTGTAATGATGAATGATGACGACAAAAGGTGCCTGATCACCAGAATCCCCCCTCCCCCCTTTAAGAAAAATGATTTGAACACTTATCTTCTTCTCATCGGTCGCTCTCAGAGAACCGTATCTATCTCTCTTATAAAACTGGCAGCCCGTCTCAGGCTTCTATCGTCGCTATACAGTTTCTCCCTCAATTGGGTTGGTGAAGGTCACGCTGCCATGCCCTACTGCTTGTGTGTCTTCCCTATATGAACATTACATATAATTGTCCGATTTTCAGTTTATTGAACAGGTGGTATTTGAGTCTCCAATGGCCGGTTCTTAGTCTGAAAATGGTCACTTCATCTCTTCTTGGTAGTGGTTCTGCAGTATTGGACTCTGGGAGTTCCTTGTGTCATTTTCTTTAAAGGTAGTTGTTATTATCGATTTGATCTGTAATTATCAATTTGATCTCTTCCTAAGTTTATCTTATCATTTTGTCTCTGAAAATATTTATCAATACTTTCTGCTGATCGCGTTCATTTCGGTTGCCTGTTTATTTCTGCTGAATGATCGCATTCCGTAAAGCTGTTTGCTGCCACCAGTTTTGCAGTTTAATGACATTAAGTCAAACTATTTTCTGGCTCTGAATAGTGATGACATCCTTAATCTGTATTTATAAATTCCATCACTCCACTGCTGGTCTGTAATGTCTTAAGGCGAAATCATTTGCATATACGCGTATTTGCTATTTGTAGACCTGTTACGGTACTTAGCTTAAGAAAAACACCCGCGCCCTTAGTTTACACAAAAACTGGAGTTTGCCGCGAGTTAAAACTGTTTCCAGCACAGTACTTTACTCATTTGCAGGGTAATCACGTTTCTTCTCCTCTCTTCACCCTCTCCCGCGCTTCCACACGTCTGCGCTGACTTACTTATTCACTGTTCATGAATTCTAATTATAACACGGTACAGCTAATGCTAAACCTCTCTTTCACGCTTCCATGGTGACGTAACTATATTTTCGTGTTTCCAAGGTTTGTGTGCGTGTGTCTAGCAGGTTGTAGAGTTCCAGAAGTTAGTTTTTTACTCGATCGGGTGCTCGGAGCTGGATTTCGGCATCTAGTGTAGTTCTTTCCCACGGAGCAATTATGTAGCTTAACCGTCTTTTATACTTTAAAACAAGGAAATCATCCGTACATATGTGTCATAAATGTATCGATTATAATGTGTGAATATCGGATATGGGAATCGCTGTCCTATTTAGTGTTGTGATCATAGTAAATATTTTTATGCATTCTGTGCAAGCAGTGTTTATTGGGTTTTTATTTATTAATTTTTTATACTGTTGTTTGTTTCAGAGATGCATTGATCGTTAAGCACTTTTATTGCAAATTTAAGAGATGTAAACGGTATATTTTGTGAAATTAGCTAAGCACTTAGCCTTGTTGTTTCATATAGTGTCCAGTGTTGTCATCATTTCCTTTTTCGTTCCTATGGAACATGTAGCCAACACTGCAACTTGCTCCTCTTGCAGGAGACCTGCATCAAATCATTAATGTGCCTTTGCAGCAGGGGTTTTTGAAGCAATTAGCTTTACTGATGCGATTGCTGGCCCCAAACGCTACCTCATATTAGTCACCACATACGACATGCATGAGCTAAAGCTTAATCTGTATTTTGTGATACCAATATCCTTCCTCATTGTTGGGGGAAACTATAAACTACAAAGGCCACTTAAGTTTTTTCTTCTTTTTATTTTTTTCTGTTGGGTGTAAACAAGAGATTTAGTTCATTAATGTTATAGTTACTTTTTGAGCCAGGGTAGTCAGGTAGGTCTGTTTCTTATTTCTGGAATCTCAGGTATACTTCTTGTTTCTAGGATATTAAGATTGTTCTAACTCCTGAGAGTCAGGTCTTCTGTCTAAATCCAGGGTGCTATGCGTGCTATTGAATTCTAGGGAAAGGCAACACTGGCTAGTAAACAGGCGTCTATCAGCATTATGAACAGCTAAAGTATAACATTCGGTGTGTAGAATTACATCCCACAGTAACTAAAGAAGTCATGTCTGTGGTTGAAAGGGCGTGGTGAGTAGAAAGAAGGCAAAAATGTAAACAAAACAATCGATGTTTGTTATATTTGAGGACATCCGCGTTCTTGATGTCAGATTGTGCTGTACAATTTTAGAATGTCAGATTTTGGTGTATAATTCTAGAATGTCACATTTTGGTGCATAATTTCAGAATGTCAGTTATGTTGTATAATTTTAGAAGGTCAGATTTTGTTGTATAATTTTAGAATGTCAGATTTTGTTGTATAATGATATAAATGTCAGGTCAATTGTTTAATTCCAGAATGTTTGTTCAGTTACTGAATTCTAACCCGTCTGATACAATGATTGAGTCTTTTGGATCGTTGTAACTACGTCAGATTCAAACTGAATTTTATGTAATAATTGAGCCCCTTGGGTCATCATCATCCTTGTCGCTCCTTATGGAGCATGGAACAACTGCTGTAGCTGATCCCCTTCCAGGAATCCTGCAACAAGCATTCACATGCCCTCTCAGCAGTGGTTTCTGTAGCAATTTGTTTTACGTGGAAGGGGTTGTCAGCCCCACGCACAGCCTCATATTAGTCAGCCCCACGCACAGCCTCATTGTGACAGTGGGACTGGACAAGATAGACCAAGTTGGACCATTTTGATTTCAACCCTTATTTAGACAAAGGGCAACACTCAGAGTTCTTCTTGTTTATGAGCTTTTGTATTGCACTTGCTAACCGCAAGAGGTGTTACTTACAAAAGTGGTAAGGCAACCCAAGTTCTTGGTATGTCGTAAGTGTTGAAACTAGTGGAATGCTTCATGATCATTAGTGTAGTTTAAAATGGTGATCAGCAAACAATGTCAACAGAACTGGTAACAGCAGATTATTTTATAATTCCAGTTCTTTATATTCGAAGTTTATTTCTGGCTAGATATTCTTGGCATTTCTCTAGGACTGAACTAACTAGAGTTACACAACTCAGGCAAACATTGTTATTACATTACCAGGAATGCATTACTTGTGGTGCAAAATGAAATGAACTATCATTTCTGGTAGAAAATAATGCTTACTACAGCCTCGATGCAGAAAGGCTATAATCTTACTGTAGTCGTTATTAATGCATGTCTTATAATCTGTGGAGCCTTCATTGAAATCAATATTTCGGATAAAACGAATCTCTCTGTTACTTATGATGGTGTTTACGAGAAGCTTAGAGGGACCACTATAAAACAGTTGCAGGGGTTAGCGCTGGTTCGCTAGTGGCCCTGGTTGGTAGAAGATGTCTAGTTGTAAATGCACTTGTTCTCGACGTTGGTACCGAAGGCTTTTTTGTTTATTACCTCTCAAAAGTGAGTAATGCCTTATAGTTATCAAGGTACATATCTCAGAGCTACTATCTCAGGGTCACACTTGTCTCTAGGTTGCATTAGTTTTTTCTTTTTTTAATTCTTAATCCGGTGCTAAGGCTTTGCCGGATATTCTAACGTGCATGTAAGCCACGCAAGGTTTGATGACATCATAGGATCATGTGTGTGTCATGATAAATGACGTCATGGGTTTGTGACGAGTGTTCAATTTAACTTACTAGTCTAAATCTAATAGCACTAAAAGCGATAAAAGCGTAGTAGGCCATACGGTCACATCATATTAGTCACCCCCACGCACAGCCTCATATTAGTCACCACCTTGAATCTTCTTCTTCTTCTTCCTCGTTCGCCTTCAGACTTCCACATTTATGACTCTAATAAAGGCAGCAGTCAACTCAAGGTTCCCGACATCTCCAAACAGTTTTTCGTTGACAGAAGTGGGTTGTTGCCATATGCTACCCCGTTCATTACTGTAGGGTGGGCAGTACTGCAGCAGGTGTTCGACTGTCATCGGGCTGGTACCGCAGGTGCAGAGATCTGTTGCACCAATTTTGTATTTGTGGTACAGATGGTATCTCAATCTGTTGTGCCCAGTGCGCAGTCGAAAAATGATGACCTGTTCTTTTCTGGATAGTTGATGATATGCGTCATTTTTCAAATGTCCCGGGTGCTCTCTTTCCCATTTGGACTTGAATGTAGCCTTTATAGTGGTCTTTGCCGTTGCGTAAGTTGTCTCTATATCATTTTGCTGTAAGGTACCTCCTTCTTTAGCAAGTCTATCTGCCTCTTCATTTCCTGGTACGTTGCACTGCTACTGTATCCACTGGATAGTGCACTTCTTGAAGCATTCGGCCAGTCTTTCAAGGGAGATTATCAGATCTTTCAATCCTTTAGTTTGGTGGCTCTTCAGCGCTGATATTATTGAGAGGGCATCTGAAAAGATTACTATCTGTTTTTCTGCCTGTGCTTTGCATTCAATAAGAGTTTCAGCTGCCTGTTTCAGGGCTTCTGCTTCAGCACAGAAGTTGTTGCAGTATTTTCCAGTGGCAATTGCCATAGAGTGAATTCTATTCTTTAATTTTATGAGGATGCCGGCACCCCCATTTTCAACTGCATTTGTTGCCGAACCATCAGTATATGCATGTGTCCAAAGCTTTGCTGGAAATCTTTGGTCAATATACTTGGTTGCTATACACTTTCTTTGTGTTTCTGTCTGTGTTCCCTTACCTTCAATGCCTGGAATATCAGATTTTAACTCAGGAAAGCATCTTATTTTCCACAGTGGGATAGTTGAGCTTGTTGGGATTTTCTTTGCAACTGAGCTAGCTAGTATGGTATTATTGTTAATTTTTTCTTTTGCTTGGGCGACAAAGTTAGTTCGCTTGAGCCTGCCTCTTCTTAGCCTATTCATTCTTTGGTACATGGGGTGTCCTTCGAGCCTCTTAAATTTTTCAGCTTGTTTTAAGACTCTGCTGTCACGTCTATCCTCCATTGACTGTAGCCCTGTGATGTTTTCCATATGGTTGATTTGTGTAGACTTTAGGGCCCCTGTTATAATACGTGCTGCTTGGTTTTGGAGTCTGTTTACTCTGTCAAAATTTGACTTTGCTGCCGTCGACCAAGCTGTGATGCCATATTCCATAGCAGGTCTGACTCTGCCTGTGTACAGCTTTTTGAGGATATTCTCATCAGCACCCCATGTGGTACCTGCTAACTTTTTCATGATGGCCATGCGAAGTTTTGCCCTTAGCTGTATTTTGTTAATCTGTGATTTCCATGTCATTCGGCGGTCTAGTGTGATTCCTAAGTATGTTGGTGTTTCATCTCCTCGTACTGCCTGTCCATTTAATTGCAGCTTTGCTTGCTGTGGTTTATTTGACAAGGTAAAAATAGTGTGTGTAGTTTTTTGTTCATTTATTTTGAGCAACCACTTTTTGGACCAACTTTCAAGGGCTAGCAGTGAATCCTGCATGCGCACTCTTGCTGTGGAGATGTATTGTTCTGAAGTCCACATGGCCAGGTCATCAGCGTAGAGGGAGTTGTGGACATTCTTGTGGATGTTTTCTGTTATATCATTTATATATATGAGGAAGAGTGTTGGGGAAAGGACCCCACCCTGTGGAACTCCATGTTCCATTGTAGTCTTTTTGCTTAACTGCCCGTGCACCTGCACTCTAGCTGTTCTGTTTGTTAGATAGTTGCTGATCCAGTTATACATTCTTCCACAGACTCCATATTTAAGCATTTTAACTCTTAGCCCATCTTTCCAAACTTTATCAAATGCTTTCTCCATATCTACCCAGACTGCTAAAGTGTGCTTTCTTTCTTGGAAAGCATCTTCGATTTCCTGTGCAATGTAGGTGACTTGGTCCTCTGTAGACCTATGTTGCCTGAAGCCTGCCTGTTGGTGCAGTAAAATTTGTTTTTCTTCGAGGTGCCAGCTTAATCTGGTATTGATCATTCTCTCCATAAGCTTTCCCGTGCAGCTTAGAAGGCTGATGGGTCTGTAGCTGTTGGGGTCCATTCGGTCTTTGTCCTTTTTGGGGATTGGAACTAGTATTGCTTCTTTCCAGGCTTGTGGTACTATTCCACGCTTCCAGCTATAGTTCATAATCTTGAGGAGTACTTTCTTGGCCTTAGGCCCTAGCTCTTTAAGCATGTCATTTGTTACCCTGTCTTTTCCAGGTGACTTTCTTTGCTTAAGGGATACGATGGCTGCCTCTAGCTCTCTCATGGTGAGGTTTTTTTGTCATATGCTCTTCTGGAACAGTTGGTATATTTTGGTAAATTTCTTGCTCTTTGGAAATTTCCTGTTTTCTGTCCAGTGGAATATTTATCTGGCTCTCAAGTGAGAATTTTTGAGCAAAAACATTAGCTGCCTCTTTCTTTGTGAGTATTTTTTCATTTTGTTGTAGGGCTATTTCCTTATTTTTGCATTCCTCATTATTTAAGACTTTGGCG
The DNA here is from genome assembly GCA_024509875.1 of Oreohelix idahoensis. Classification (NCBI taxonomy): domain Eukaryota; kingdom Metazoa; phylum Mollusca; class Gastropoda; order Stylommatophora; family Oreohelicidae; genus Oreohelix; species Oreohelix idahoensis. The sequence continues at coordinate 341,922 of JAMPIV010022934.1, forward strand.
AGCCTCCATAATTTTCTTCCATCTTTATCGAGGTTAAGACTTTCTGTTGTTTTGATCCAACTATTTTTTGGCTGAACAGTTTAACATTTTCCTGTATTTTGCAGAGATAGCTTTGTAGGCGATGTTTGCCTCAACTGTTTTGACCTGTTCTGCTACATCTCTGGCCTCTGTTACCTGTTCTTCCAGTTCATTGAGTTCTTCTGTCCAGTACGGCTTATAATCTTTCCTCGCCCCTCTTGGTATTGATTCCAGGGCAGCTTTCAGAACTGCTTTGTTAAATCCGTCAACTATTTCTCCAATTCTTTTGTTTTGGGTGTTTATGGAACCACAGTATTCATCAGTCAGTGCTGAGAACTTGTTCCAGTTGGCCTTTTTGTAGTTCCAGCGGGGTAATGGTTTATGGAGGTGGAGTGTATGTTCCATATTGATCGTTAATTTGATCGGTTTGTGGTCACTGCCCGCCAATTGGTTGAGCACAAAGCGTTCGATCTTATGGTTGATGTCTCCTGTTGAGAAGGCAAGGTCGGGTGTCGAGGTCGATTGCCATCTTCTTGAGTAGAAGCTGGGTGTATCATCTGCATCTCCCAGTCCTCTACCTCAATGCCACGGGTATCAGCCTTTGTGTAACCCCACCTTTCTGAATGGCTGTTGAAATCACCAACAACTAGGCAGTTGGTGCGCCTAATCTCCATTGTGGCTAATGAAAGATCTTTATCTGGGGGGGCATATAGGTTGTATACTCTAACGGTCTGATCATCTATCGTGATATCAGCTCCTATAATTTCCGCCTGACCGTTTGTAGCAACAGAAAGCTCTCTGCTAGGCAAGGAATTTCTGATTAACATGAGTACTCCTCCCTTGTGTCCCTCTCTATCAAGCCGGAGGGTTTCATATCCTCTTACAGAAAATCTGTGGTTTGTATTTAGGTGTGTTTCCTGTATGCAGGCTATATCAATTTGCTCATCATGTAGTTTTTTTTGTGAGCGGTAGTTTCTTCCTTAGGACACCTTCTGCATTCCATTGGAGTATATTTAGTGTTCTTTCCTGGGTGTTTTGTCCAGTCTCATTTTCTCTAATATTCTGCGCCCTGGCTGTACGATGCAGAGATAAGTGACCACCAGTAGCCTTGGGTGGACCCCTTCGAGGCAGGGAGTCCGGCAATCTTCCCACCTGGCGGGACTCCTTGGGTCGAGCACTATCTCGTTGAGTCATATCTGTGTCTGTCATCTCATGGCGGTTTGCGTTGCACTATGTTGTGCGCCTTGCGGCCCAGTGCATCCGTCTTCAGCATGCATTTGTTCGGGACTGCTTCCCTAGCCTCCGGTTTTCCGTGACCTTCCTACAAGGCAGCAGTTGTTTTACATCAGAGTTGTCTCTCCTATGAGAGCTATCTTTCTGGACTAACGAGTCTTTCCTACCTGGGTTTGTGTGAAGTTGTCCTTCTCTTAGGTGGATTGTCAACCAAGACTACATGCTTTATACGAAGTGAAGACATTTGTTGATGACGCCATTATAGTAAAGCATGTGAAGAAAGTACACGTAATCTTTTTGTGAACAGAATTTTCTGACATGACAAGATGGCTGACAGTGTCGTTAGCTGAACATTCCAAAATCATGCCCTCATTCAGGTATATACGCAACATGCAGACATTGCATGTAGCACAAAACATGGGGGAAGTCTCCTCACATGAACCCAATGGCTCGTACCAAGTCAATCACTTACGAAAAACTGCAGTAAAGACTATCAGTATCATTAAAGCTACGTCAAATTCTACAATATGCTGTATTCGCAGTCATGCAGAGATGATGTTGTGTGAGCTGTTGAATTCTGTATGCAGCTGACGAGTCCCTTGTTCTTTTGGCCGCAATGATGCAAGCGCTGTCTTGTGAGAGATCGGACATCATTAACACACGCTGCAGTAAGAGCATATTAGATGCCATCTCCAGAACGAAGGTGTGGCTGTAATGAATTTCTACCACTACAGCTGGTATCCTTGCAGAAGGCCGGAGCCAAGGCACCTCGTTTGCTCGTGCAGTGTTGGTTTGTGTAGGATTTTTGTTTTTGTTTGACCTGAGGTTGCGAACGTCATGTATAATCTTCCTCGATCATTACCTCATTCGCTGTAGGCCGGTTTTTTACTGCACGACTTCGAGGCCCCGGATTTAAAGGAAACAAAAATTTTTTTACGTGGCGCGCATCATTCAACCTAGAGATAAGGCCGGTCGGTTGTATTAGGGCGAATGTTCATATATAAAGAGACCTTGTCTGGTATTTACAGTATTTGAGCATTGATAATTAATAGATGTTCATCATCAGTGGCATGCCTGCATGTGCTGCCGCATTCTTGAAGTTCAGTTTTTGTGTGTTGTAGAAAACTTCGATTTCTGCATGAGAATTTCTCAACAGTAATAGAATGTTTGTACAAATAAGTGGTTGTGATGTACTCCTCCTTTGGCAGCTTGTACGGCCTTGTTTAAAAATTGTATTGATGTTTCTTGTTATGACAATACCTTCCTTAAATCATGTAAATAATAGCCACGCTCAGTGTGTAGGTAGTGGTTAAATAAAAACATGGTTTTTATAAATTAGATGATACAGTTCGGGATTTGTAATACAAAAATATTTTACGTTCAACGTCTGATTGGCTGAGTGGATAGAGCGCTTTCCTCTCGCGGCCCAGTTATCGGGTGCGGGGATTCTTCTTCTTCTTTGTTCAGTCTCAGACGTCTGCTTGAATGTTTTCAAAGAAAGCAGTGGTCAGTTTGAGGCTATTTGAATCTCTGTAGCGTTTGTTCTCGAATGGTACTGTTGTCGGCCATATGCGCTTTCTCTGTTCCTCATATGTTGGGCAACTTTGAAGCAGATGTTCAGCAGTCATTTTATCAGTTCCACAGTTACATTGATCGGTTGTTCCTATCTTTAACATCTCAATTTTATCAGGTGGTCCCCTAATGATTCTAATTCATACTATTTCTGGATGACCCTCGCTTCATACAATACTTTTTACTGCCATAGAACTCTGCGTGGAGGATTTCTGTCTTCTCATCTCTCTGCTCTCTATTTCTCTCCATGTTTCTGTCTCACTCTCCTTAACTTACCGGGGTTATACGGTTCATACATTGAGGAGTGGGCGCACGGAAAATGCTTTCTAAAAAAAAAAAAAAAAAAAACCTTAGATGGTATCTCAATCTGTTGTGGCCAGTGCGGAGTCTGAAGATTACTGAAGATTACCACTTGTTCTCTTCTGTTGAACTGGTAGTATGCATCATGAAACCTGGTAGCGTCACGCTTCAGTCTACCCGGCTGTAAACGGGTATCTGACTACTCGTGAATTATGGAAGGCAAAGGCGGCGAGGAAGGGAGCTAGTCACACTGCCTCATAAAAAAACTGGACCTAGTATGGTGAAGTCTGTAACACTTCGCTCCCTTACGACAGAATCTGCCTTGCAACTACTTTTACCTATTATTAGGTTGCTCCATGTAGTTCATGGAGGTCTTTGAGGAGACAACAGATTTAATAGGCTATTGCTGCCTCAGGCGCTGCGACTCATATCAGGCTTTGCGTGTGGCAGGCAATCTCGTTACGCAAAACACATTGCAACAGAAATCACTTCTGCGAGAGCACATCAATACTTTGGTGCAGGCTTGCTGCAACGGAACTATCTGCGTTGGTGGCTGTGTGTTCTGTGAGGGGCGGACAGAGAAACGCTGATGATTATTATGTTTCTGATGTTCCTTAACGTGTGGTAGTCATTGTTTCTGCTAGTGATAGGAAACTATCTCTCTCTCTCTCTCTCTCTCTCTCTCTCTCTCTCTCTCTCTCTCTCTCTCTCTCTCTCTCTCTCTCTCTCACTCTCTCTCTCTCTCTCTCACTCTATATATATATATATATATATATATATATATATATATATATATATATATATATATATATATATATATCATTACAACAGGAGGCAGTCTGATCATCAGATGTGGTTCCCCGACACATAAGTGGTTCGGTCCCATTTAGGTTAACGCATAATTTCTACTAGGATCATGTTACTCTTCAGTGGTGGATATTCAGTAGACATTATTTCTGTTTGGATCATGTAACTGTTAAATGGTGGCTAGTCAGTATACATTATTTCTTCAAGGATTTGGTAACCGAAATGGTGCATAGTCAATAGATGTTATTTCTACTAAGATTTGGTAACTGAAATGTTGGATAGTCAGTAGATATTATGTCTACTAGGATTTGGTAATCGAAATAGGGGATAGTCAATAGATATTATTTCTACTAAGATTTGGTAACCGAAATGTTGGATAGTCAATAGATATTATTTCTGCAAGAATTTGAAATGATGGACAGTCAGCAGACATTATTTCTGCCAGGGTTTAAGATGGTGGATAGTCAGTAGGCATTATTTGTGCTACGATTTGAAATGGTGGATAGTCAGCAGGCATTATTTCTGCTAGGATCTTAAAACTGTGAAATGATGTGTCCCCATTTTTATTTTATTATGTGGAATTTTTTCATGCTGCTCGGAACTCAAGATTGTACAATAGAAGAGCACCCAATTTACTGTATGGAAAGAACTACTCCTGTCGCTTTTGAATATCGAGTCTGCACATTTTCAGCGTGGTAAACACAACTGAGATTTCACGAGCTAGATCCCGGATGTGAGCCGTCGTCTGTGGTAATGATGTAAAGAGAAATGTCACAGCGATGAGCCACTCAACGTGCGGCCAGTGTCACAGGCGTGAGAAAAGTCAGTCCAGCATTCGACGGCTGTCGGATATTCTTCCGCACCCATTTCAAGGCGCTATTAATAGCCTGACTCTACCCATGCCAGCCAACATTATTGCTAAGGTGGAGTTATGCGTGTTTGTTTGTTGTCTAAATAATTGTTTTAATTTATTTATTTACGAGGTTTAGAAATAAGTCCCGCGGCGTATCCCGCGGCTCTGTGAGGATACAGAGACAGAATTCCCCGGGGCTCTGTAAGGATACAGAGACAGAATAGAACGACTTCTGACTTAAGCGTGGTGTAAGAAGCGACTAAAACGAGGGACGGACGGTCTCACCATGTTAAACGAATTGCTGCAGAAGCCAACGCTGCAAGGGCACATTATTGCTTTGATGTAGACTTCCTGCATGAGGACCAGCTGCAGTAGTGGCTCCATACTCCGTAGGGAGCGAAAATGAAAATGCTAAAATAGACAAAAAATATTTATGTGTTGTAGAGTCATTAAGTACACCGCCTATGTCCTGTAGTAGCTCCTGATCCCGCCCCTCTGCAACCGTTGAGACTTCCTCCCATAAGTGCTAAAAAGATACATCCAAGAAGATATTACCCTCATACCTACATATGTCATGCAACCATTTCTACTATCACTCCTCACTCCTCCATGATCATGTCCCTCCCTATCACTCACCATGTCCCCCTCATGTACCCTACAAGTATGTTGTGACGCCAGACTCCGCCCCGCCACACCCAATCACCATCAGTAACTCTATGCCAACCAAATCCATCAACACCAAGGAACACCATTCCACCACCAACTTTTTTCAACCTACGACATACTCTGGGATCACTTTATCTCCTCGCCCCTATATCAAAACAGCATGTATGGACAAGATACGCCATTACACCAATCCACACATCCCACCCCAAGCGATCTTTTTCACCCATCTTTCCCTTTTCTTTTTCCTCACTCTGGGAGGTGGTACTTTCACACGCGTACGATACTAGTGGAGTCTCACTCAGCGTCTGGTTCAGACCGAATTTACATGTCTCAGTGACTCGCGCACTCACTGATCCTAATCCAACACTATCTTTCTCTATCAACTTACGAAGTTTAACGCCTCAAGCAGAAACAAATGAAGGAGTATTAGATCACATCGATACAAGGTCGGGTTGCATGTCCATATATCGCTAGATTGCTGGCAATATTTATCAGCTAGATGTGCGTGCCCCCTTTGGCATCAACAATGAAAATTGCAGACCAATACACAAAGTTCCCTGTCCATAGCGTTTTCTTCGCACTTATTCTAAGAAATGTCGTGCAAACAACACAAACTACGAGCTACAGCCTAGCCCCCTTAAAGATATGCTAGAAAGGTAGAACATCTTTTTATCAAGTTCACGACAGCTGCAAGAAGATATCGCGAACTCATAAGGAAAATAGAAAACTCAATAGTAAGTCTCGCTATCCCGTGTTTAATTCTGTCTCCAGGGCTTAAGATCGGGATCGCCGTAGAGCATTTTAATACGTTTCAGTCTATCTCACTAAAGTATATATGTTGACAACTGTTTAATGTGTCTGCAAAACAAAAGGATTTCTAGTCTCGTTAGTCTGCTCCCCTGTAGATTAAACTCAAGAAGCGTAGGCTCGAACTCATTTGCGCAGCTGATCTGTAAGTAACGCACGTGTGGTGGTATATTTACTCATCGTCTAGGGAGTGTTAACTCCTACATAGTGGATCCAGCTTGACACATTCTTTTTCGTATCAGGACCCCCCTTATGGACCCCGTTACTCAACAAGTGGCCCCATGACAACCTACCCTGTATCTCCATCTAGAAGCTCCGAGCCGACCAACAAACAAATGTCAGACTTGGTCCACCCCCTAGTGGATCACCTCCGGAACGAGTTCCTAAAAACAGGGAAAATATTGGTAGTCAGATGTATTATCAAATTAGCTATATGGAACCGCGGATTTCGTCAGCATGGTAGCAATGGGATTAGACCATACGCTTATCATTCTAGGTGTTTTTTTATGCTTTCTCTCTAGGTGCTCCTTCGTGTGCGCGTATTTCATGCTCACTAGTTGATTCTGATTTGCTACATCCCTCATAAATATAACTAATATAATCAATGCCTAATACCCCGATATGTAGACGACCATTTCATAGGTGCCAAATACTAACGACTTCATTCCTTTCCTTTCTCTCTTTTTCTACTGCGGATGAGCCCTGGAGTCTCACCTATCTAAATAATATCTCAGTAGCGGATCTCAGGACGCAAAGTAGGACCTAAAATAGGACACATGTCTACTCATTCATATCTGCTAGAAAATGTGGCTGTGCTCTTACTCTCTTTACATTTATCAACTACCCCCGAATAAGGGACCATGTGCTCCGACAAAAAAACTGAGATACACCAATCGGCTAGTTTTTCGCGGTGCTTTCTACGACATGCGCTATCGATGAGATATAGACACGAGATAATCATTTTAATGTCGTCCCACAAATCATCAACTGTATGATATCCAGCCTGATCAGAACTCAATCTATTTTGACACTTCTAGATCTCGCTGACACATCCATCAATCTACAGTTTTTTTTTTTTGAATTATTTTTTTGTGTGGTCCCCACCACCTGGTGTTGTTAATGTGTTGTTTTTGGGTAGCCCATAATAATGTCACATGCTCTACACATTCCTCTCAATGCATTTGTCTGTTTGGTGGTCACACATATGACCGGTCTGGGGGGTCGATTACTATGCGCAGTCATTAGGTTCATCCATCTTATTTTATATGTCGAAGAGTTTGTTGTATGTGCGCTTATAGATGCCAGTAGTGTAGTACATAATGATCTAAGTCTTGTCACCCAAAGCTTTTTTATTTTTGCGCTGTCCCTTTTTACATTACCCACCAATTTCATTTCGCACCCATTTTTCTGGTTTTTACAATATTATGTTGCTGTTTTTTTTGTTATTTTTGTTCTACGGCTTTTTATATTAGATTATGTGGAGTGATCAATGGTTATATTTGACCCACGTCAAAGCCACTATCCGCTACACATATCTATGCATGGGGACTACATTTGTCAGAAAACCCTCTCTGCTGACATGGGAACTGCTTAAAGAAAAGAAAGTAGACTATTAATAATCCTTGAAAGAAGTGGGTGTAAGAATCCCTCCATATAACATTTATCAGAAAACATCTGGTATACGACAAAGGAAAATTAAACACACTCATAAAAACCATAAAAAATACCTCACTACTGTGATGCAGTACCAATACATGGTACCATTTTTTAGTCAAAAAAAGAAAAAGTAGCATATGGGATACACCGAATAATAACATAAGCAATCGCCCATTCATAGTATAACAAGAACAATTGCGCTCGCAAGCCCCATGATCTGTACAGCATACTTATATCCCTTTCAAACAGGTCTAGGAGTCGCTGTGTTATGTGTTACTCCTATAATCGCTATTCCCACTTCTGAAACAAAGCCCCTCCCCCCTATAAAAAACTAGTAAATCAGGTATCCCTTTGGACCCATATTGGGGGGTTTACTCCTTTATGTCTTCCTTTTGTGTAGGTTTTAATGCTCCCCAGATTGTGTTCCCTCTCGCCCATTTAATAATAGAGTCTTTTTATCGCAAAATCCCTCACCTCAATGTATAGAGCCCAAATACCGGTAACGCTACGCTCACATATAATATTTGGCATTTTGTCAGCCATCGCTTCCGCTTCAACTATATCATAGATATGTCAATTTCTACTAATCATCCCCCCCCCCCCCATATAAAAAACCCTGCACTAGTCTCCATCTATTTTCCCTAAACTTTCACCGATATTCTACCACCTGTCGCATATTAGTGTGTGTGTACTAGTCTCGCGAAAGATAATCACAATGATACATACGACAGACATAAATGAGTCACGTAAGAGTGATATCTAGACGTAACAAGTGAGGATCCCCCCAATTCTCGTATCTAACTCTGAATACCCAATAATACCACAACCCTTTAGAGCTGTAGAGTTGATGTGTCAGAAAACAAACAGTCTCCTAGAAATTGAGAGATCGACACCAAACGATATGACGACAAAGAACGCTCAGAAATAGTACGTGAAGAAATGGCCCGACGACCTAAGAGCGACGTCAACATACGAACCCCTAGGGCATGACTTATGTGCGCGTGAAAGGACCTGACTCAATTCACCCTCAGTAAAGACTGAAACAAAAAACTGCCCAATTCATGCTTTAGAGAATCTAAAACTTATACTACCCCCTTTAAGAGATAGTATCTATTATAATAAAAAATAAAATTAATAATATTAGATTACAAACTATGAATCCGCAAGTATAAAAAATAGCTAAATACGTAAACTACAAAACCATCTAAACATGCAACTCGTCTCTCATATTAACTATCCCTAAAATGATTACATCAAACACAAAAACGCTGAGATCTATTAGTGAGCGTGTTTTTTCTTTGAGCGTATACTAATAATTTTTATATCCTAGTGCCTCTAAATTTATAGATTTCCACTCAGCCATGATGTAACACTCGCTCCTTATCGTGATCACAGCTCCTTATTATTATAATAATAAATCCGCATTTTAATGAGTTTCAAGACTTCTTGAACACGATCTAATTTAAGGTACCCCCAGCGTAAACAATATGCAGTAACCCATTTTATTTTTTTGACTAAATAAGCAACATTCCTGGCCATTGGTTCCCCACACTTTCACTCCAACATCCCCCCCACCAACACAGTCAAGCTAAATTGATAATGAGCCTACAAAGTACTTATGTGGACAAAAATAAAAACAAAAAAAACAAAAAAAGTCCTGTTGACCCCTTGACCCTGCATGCGTGCTGTGACCCTGCCTGCTGGGTACCTGGAGTGTGGCACCGTCTGCTGTGACACCCCACCACACTCGCCACTGAGCATGTTACGTGCCCCAACCATTCAGCTGATTTTTTTTATCTGTCCTGTATCGTTTGGTGCTCTTCACACACACTCACGTAAGGGGAGGGTCCAAAACCTTTGGTTTCCGAACTTCTGGACAACCGCCCCCGCCCCCCGCCCCCGCAACCTCCCACAGAATTGTCTAGACCCAGATCAGGACTTAGTGGTTACAAATAAGTGACACTATCTAACCACAAGTACAGGGAGTAACACAAAACGATTTCATCAACTGCGCAAAAGATCATAGGATCCAACTTACAAACGTGCACCTGGACAGACACCTTAACCAAAGCTAAAACTGAAAAACTTATAAGCTCATGGCCCAATGGCCGCCTCTCGCTATACCCTACCCCGACAATAGTAAGCAGCCCTGTCGCATGAGCAACGAGTCTGTGCGTCCGATTTATCACAATCCCCCACACCAAGAAAGCTGAAATACTGTACATATTCCACACAACGTTACCATTTGCATTCCAAAAAAACAATTTTCAAATGGAAACTACGTAACACATGAAGGTAATATCCCCACCAACACACAAACTCGAATCTTGCGTGATACCCCGCATAGACCAAACACGACACTGCAAAGCTAAGCAACCCCCGTGGTTCCCCCCCCCTTCGTCGAGGGGTCCCCCCCCTCCAAACAAGGGAACCAACAGCAGACAGGTGGCAGCCTAATCCACCCCCTGTCCCACCCACCCCCCAAGAAAATTGGGTACCATCCCCCCCCCCCCCTCCTACCCCCCATACCCGCCCCCCCCCCCCCCCCACAACCCCCCCCCCCCCCACCACCCCCCCCCCCCCCCCCCCCCCCCCCCCCCCCCCCCCCCCACCCCCCCCCCCCCCCCCCCCCCCCCCCCCCCCCCACCCCCCCCCACCCCCCCCCCCCCTCCCCCCCCCCCCCACCCCCCCCCCCCCCCCCCCCCCCACCCCCCCCCCCCCCCCTACCTCCCCCCCCCCCCCCCCCCCCCCCCACCCCCCCCTCCCCACCCCCCCCCCCCCCCTCCCCCCGCCTTCCCCCCCCCCCCCCCCCCCCCCCCACCCCCCTGCCCAGCCCCCCCCCCCCCCCTGCCCCCCCCCCCCCCCCCCCCCCCCCTCCCCCCACCCCCCACTCCCCCCCCCCCCCCCCCCCCCCCCCCGCCCCCCCCCCCCCCGCCTCCCCCCCTCCGCGCCCCCCCCCCGCCCCCCCCCCCCCCCCCCCCCCCCCCCCCCCCCCCCCTTGTTAGGTGTCTAACTAGGTGCACTTGAAGTAGGATCCTAGAACTTAAGGCGCAGAGTGATGACTCTGATGTTACTCCCTTATAATCTTAGAATTCACTTCTTGTATTGGCTTGTCCTGTATTGGGGTCCAAATAATCCGTGTTCCTTGCTGTCTGATTTCTCTTTGGCGAAATTTGAAGTTGGTGAAGTAGTCTTACAAAGTGGTATGTTTTAAGCGAAATTTTCGTCCACACATCCATGTTGCTTTGTTGAGGAGAGATCCAATCAGGAGTAGTCTATCTTATCATCTCAAATGCTAAACCAGTTGCAAATAAGTGTCTGATTGTGGTAGGGGGCCGGGAGTAGGGGCCCTCCATTACCCTCATGTAGAACATTTCTACATGACAACATAAGATATTGCACTTTACATGGTATTTTCAAACTTCATGACCATTTAAGGTTTTGCCACTTCCATTGTTGCCTGTCATGTTTACCACCTCACTACTTCATAGATCTATCTCTGATAATCTCCACCAAGATATTACATTTTCGTATTTGATTATTACGACAAAGTCAACCTGCCAGAAGTGTTACATCTCTTTCTGTGTCTTAATCTGTAACAAGATTGATATCTTCCGACATCCCAGTGAAATCAGCCGTGTATTTGGGCACATCATGTTTGCGAACTGATACGTATCTCCAAACACAATCTATTGTCGTTGAAGAAATGGTCGACTGCCGGAGGGGAGTGAAGACCAAAAAAAAGAGAACGAACGTATTTTGTCAATTGCTATTAGCTCATTTTCATAACGTGTATCCTGTCCAGTGCTAGTTTCTTCTCCTCACCTCACATCTTGCTCCACTGGTGTCTTTATCTAGTTTTTTCAATTATTTCAGTGTTTGTTAACGTTTTAAAGGTCCCACACCCCTTTAAAACACCTTATAAAGCCTCGCACCCCTAGAGGGTGGGTCTGCGTGCACCCCTGGTTAAGAAACACTGCATTACTTCCATATTAGTGATCTTGTCATACCATTTCTAGTTGTCATTTGTACTATTCTGCAATTCCTTTTTATGCATTTCTCTTTTTTGTGTTCTGAGTCATTTCTAAATATAGAAGTACTCGAGATATTACCATGTAAGTGCTATACGGCGCTGACCAGATGATAAATGCTTTATTTCAGGGGTCGACAACGGTCGATCTTGACCTACTGATAGATCCCATGGAATCATTTAGTAGATCTTTAGGTGGGGCGGGGGGGGGGGGGAAATGGGTTAAGCTAGGGTAAATTTCGGAGTAGTCTTCTCCCACAGGCACTTAAAAGCGCGACGTCCTTAGTGTTAAAGATTCTTTCACCACATTCCTAGGGAAGACCTGTAAATTAGCTGACTAGAACTCGCTTTATTGATGAACTGCGTGAGATAGGAGCGCAATGATGACGTAAAAGTGAAGATTTGGTAATATATTTTAGTTTTAATTTTCCACTGCTCTGTTAACGGAATTGTAGGAAGCGAATCGTTCTGTAGATATGAAAGTTAAATATAGCCTGCACTTATTTCAAATTCCAAGTACCCTGAAGCCTGAAAATAGACATAATTTCACCAAAGTAAATCTTTAGAGAGCTCAGAGTTTCTAAATTAGATCTCCACAGCTTCGGTGTTGTCTACCGCTGCTTTTTTTTGATCGAACGATCACAGTTTTTTTAAGTACAGTATAGAGTCGCCACTATTGACCCACTCAGTTTAAATCAGTGTTGCCCGGGATAGCATTATTTTATCTTACCTTTGATGGCATTATTAGTGAAACTTTGTCTGCATGGTTGTGGTCGGGATTTATTTAGTACGGAGAAAGAAAAGACCTTGCATTGCGTACTATACTGTTGAACCTATTGAAATGTAACATTCATTAATCAAAAGGAGTACTTTAAAAATAGGACATATCTGGGGGCTGGTCATCATGACTCTTGAGCTCCCCATGGAGCAAAGGCCTTCTACAAACTTATGCCAAGTCTTCCTGTTCCGTGCCATCAGCTCACGGTCTTTCTGTATTTTCTTAATCCCCTACTTGACTGTCTCAGGTTCTATTCTCCACATGTTCCTTTGTCTTCCTCTGCCCCTCTTACCCTGAGGATTCCGGAACGCGGACAGTCTGATAATGTTATCATCAAGTTTCCTCAATATGTGAAATATCCATCTCCAGCATCTTCTCATCTCTTGTTCCGCTGGCACTTGTCTGGTTATTGTCATCTCTTGTCCCGCTGGCACTTGTCTGGTTATTGTCATCTCTTGTTCCGCTGGCACTTGTCTGGTTATTGTCATCTCTTGTTCCGCTGGCACTTGTCTGGTTATTGTCATCTCTTGTTCCGCTGGCACTTGTCTGGTTATTGTCATCTCTTGTTCCGCTGGCACTTGTCTGGTTATTGTCAGTTTCTGAAAGTTATAGGAAATGTAGTGGATTTTGATGGTACTGTATGGTGGTGATATTACCTAGTGTGATGCATGAGGTCAGCTGTGAAGGCTCCTGAGATAAATGTAGCTGTGAATTTACAGAAGGCCCTTCTTGCTACCACTTACGACCTCACACATATCTTTTTTACTAATGAATGTGGCTACGTTAAAAATCTAGGGTACTGAAATGTAAGGTGTTGTATTAGTATATACAAACACACACACAGGTATTTAATAAGTCTAGTAATATTAATAAACTTTATAACACACTGAACTAACTCAAGCTGGTTAAAATTTTGATATTAAATTTTCTTTAAGTTTATTTGTTCTGAACCAAGGTTTTATTTTGGTCAGAACATATGAAAGGTTTTGAAATTATGAATGAAATGCATGAATATATGGCATAATAAATGAAAGGTGTGTACATATGTATTTTACAATACTAGTTAATATTACTACTGTTTATATTTGTAATTTCTCTGGGAGAACGATTAATGGATGTGCTGTTGGGGTCCCAGTCTATGACTACTAAACATTGTCCATTTACTGATGGGAGGAATACAAGTTTATTTCCCAACATGGTATGTTCTAGTTGATGGGATTATAGTTGGTGTGTTAGTTAGAAAATAAGTTGGTGAATGTCCAGCAGGCCAGACGCTCACGTATCTTTGACTGAGTAGTTCTGGTGCTGGAATCTGGTGGCCCCACCTCTCCGTGCTTGGGGGCAATATAGGCTGTTCTGCCAAAATCTAGACTGCACGGGTCCACACTTGTATTTTTCAACACAGCATTTGACACCACTTTGGTGCCAAATAAAAAACTCACAGTTCTGAAATAAAAGTATTGGGTCATGGGTCAGAACTCTACCTCCTGAGCCACTTCTACACTCATCACTACACAACAACACCACATAGACGGGGTCAGATCTCTCTGACCATACAGCACATCTTACCAAGTTGGTTTCACATAGTATAGGTTCCCCAAGACTACATATTCTGAAATAGGTTCATTAGCTTCCTGCCATTGAATAGGATAGGTGATATGTTCCACTGATCTCAACACTTGATCCGCCCTTCATAATCCTTGCTGGCGTTTATGTATTTTGTTTGTCTCTAGACCCTGAACTGGGGCTGGGGATCTAGAGCGAATCCTTACTTGTTGTAAGGGATAGATTTTGATATGGCAGTATCAAATCACTCGAAACATTAAACAATATTAAAATATACAAAGAAATACTTTCAGTCTTACCAGAATTATGAATAGAGAACACAGTTATATGCTAGCAAAGCTCAGCTGAGCTGCTGGCTCTAGTATGGCGTCCCTCTAAATATTGCAATTAGCTTCTGGGAAATACACCACTGAAGAATTACTGTGTCTAATACTGGACAATTTATGATGAATGGCAAAAATGCGCGTCTGAGCGCCGATAATATGTTTATCTGTGGCCAATCACCGCCTTTCCCCCTTTTCAAATTTCAAACCTCCTACCAAAAGTCAATTCAGTCATACCTCAGTCAAGTATGTATTATTGTCTGTTGGTCCGCCTGTCTCTACTTGCGTTTTTTACAAAAACACACTTGTTTATACATGCATTTCCTACACGAATCTGCCTCTAGAGTTTTTTAGCCACAACTTTCCACTAATCCCCCCTCTCTTTCATTCTAACTAGATTTTAGCACTTGAGTCTCAAGGCCGCAATGTTTTGAAAATTAGTGACATTTTTTTGTTTCAATGCAGTCGCTCGCTGATATGAACAACACAGTCTTTTGTCAATATCTTCATTATTATCTATCCGTCTGTATAAATGAAAGCATATTATTTCTCTGCTCAAGATGGGCCATCAGGCCAGCTAGGTTTTATATTCCTAACATTATTATTAAGAAAAAGTTACTTTTCCAGGTTAGTTGTTTTTTTGAAATATGTTCGAGCATCTTCTGTAATGCGTTTGCCGCTGAATTCAAATAAAGGACTAAGTATCGCAAAAGCGTCCAAGAAATGACTGTTGCGTATAATAGCTAAGGTCCCTTTTGTCCATTTCTTTACCTTGTGTCAACTTGGGGACGTGAATTTTTTTCCTTTCCCCACCAATTGCGTCTTTTTAGCCTTGCTAGTTTCAAGCACGTGTTCAGTCATATTTTTCTTTTTGATCTCCGTTCTCATCCCGTCTACAAGGGTAAACGTTTTGCCTTCACGTCTAACAAGTTAATTTCCATGGCGGGAGTGACCCGCGGCATGGGCGATCATGTCTTCTAGTAGCTTACGCAGTATTTTTATCCCTACATTTTATCTTTGGAGATATTTTAACGTTGTATCACGGTTAATTTTATCACAGGAAATAAATGTGTGATCCCGCGTTATCTCGTTCTTCACTCCCCCACCCACTTGGAACGTAATAATCCTATTGTAAATTCCCTACTGTAATCATCAAACTTTTTTTTTTTTTAAGTCCATTGGTCATTGGCACATCAGTAGGTGGAAATTGCAGTTCAGAAAAAAACGATGAAAAAAAGCTGTTTCTAGAAAACGAATAGCTACCAGTAATGTGCCCATAGAACTATTGCTGCTTCGGGCATGTCGTTAGAGATGACTAATGTGAGGTTGTACATGAAATTTGGCAGCTTTATCATGTAAAACAAATTACCACATGGACCATCGCTGCAAGAGTACATGAATGCTGTGGTGCAAACTTCCTGCAAGAGAGGACCGCTGAAATGTTTGATTAAGTTGTTTTGAAAGGAACAGTACTCACGGATGAATGATTTTACAGGGGAAAAAGCGACAATCTACTTTTATTTGACACTTTTTTGAGAATAGAGGCGTTCTTAACACTTAGTTATACCATCAGCAGAATTGACACAGCGGTAATAACGATAAAGAGAGAAGATATTAAATAGTATAATAATATGGGGCAGGAGAGTGCTCACAAGAACACAAGGAATCGGAAGTTATGAAGGGACATGATCGTTTACGGCAGAACATTTGAAAAAGTATAAGTTACCTGTTTAACTCTTTCAGTCCCTAGCAAAAAAGTGGGTTTGGCCCAAACAAAAATGGCCATACCAGTATGTTTTTATTGTTTTTGTTTGGAAATAATTTTTGTAAATGTTCATATTCATAAATAACAAAAGCCCATAATGGATGGCTATACTTTAAGAAAATAGCGTTTTTGAGTTGTCAAAATTAGAAAACAGCCCTAGAAAGGATCAAGAGATATGAAAGCCAGTATAGTATACTGTTGATTGGGTCAAATGGGTCTAGCGCGAAGTACAGTATACTGGCTCTTGGGGGTTAAAGAGTTAAGTGTCGTCGGCGGTCCTCCTTTGGATTCTCATTCGTTTATATTTTAAGCCTTTCTAAATATACAAATGTTATTGGATAATTTTCTGGTAAAAGACTATTATTTGTTTCGTTTCATTTGGTTAATGTATACTTTGTATGTATGGGTGTGTGATATTTTTTAAACAATTGTGTTTTTCCCCATGTTTGCTGTTTCACTGAAACGTCGGACAGTCAGTGTTTATTCTTATTAAGGTTTATTCTTATTAAGCTGTACAATTTACAAGCCGTTTGTCTTTTGCGTTTAATAGAGTTTATTTAGCTGTACTTTGTCTCAGTAAATTTTTTATTGCCCCCGCCCCGTTTTTGTCATTTCTAAGTGTTCTCACTCTTGTCTTGATCATTTCTTATTGTTATAAGTTTTTCTTACTGTCTTCTTAAGCTCATATTACCATCACTGTTTTAGTTAGTTCTGTTTGCTCTCAGCTGTCCTCCACAGCCCTTATTATCCTCACCCTGTCTTCTTCGATTCTGTTTTAGTTAGTTCTGTTTGCTCTCAGCTGTCCTCCACAGCCCTTATTGTCCTCACCCTGTCTTCTTCGATTCTGTTTTAGTTAGTTCTGTTTGCTCTCAGCTGTCCTCCACAGCCCTTATTGTCCTCACCCTGTCTTCTTCGATTCTGTTTTAGTTAGTTCTGTTTGCTCTCAGCTGTCCTCCACAGCCCTTATTGTCCTCACCCTGTCTTCTTCGATTCTGTTTTAGTTAGTTCTGTTTGCTCTCAGCTGTCCTCCACAGCCCTTACTGTCCTCACCCTGTCTTCTTCGATTCTTCTAGACATCGTTCTGTCTTCGTCAATTCTCATGGCTAGTACTTGTCAGCTCTTATGGTTGCTCTGTTTTTGTTGGATTTGGTGACCTGTCTGTCTTTGTTTATTGCTATTACCCTCTCTCTGCTTTTTATTTTATTTTACTGCCAGCGCTCTGTCTTCTTCAGTTCTTATTGCCCTCGCACTCTTATTGTCTTCGCAGCGAATCATGGACAATAAAAAAGAAGCAAAAACATCCCTAGAGGCCACAGCCATGTGCTTTTACAGAAGAATGTTTAAAATGTCTTGGGCAGCAAAAAAAAGTAGTAGGGATGTTCTGAAAGAAACACATGCGCTTATTACTCATGTTAGAAGGAAGCAATTCAGTTTTGTTGGGGCATGTTATGGGAAGACGTGAGCTGGAATATATTGTAACAACAAGAAAGATTGAAGGAAAAAGGTTTAGAGGACGGCAGATGGAGAATATATTAGACAGTTTGACATCATGGCATGGAAAGATGTCAGCATCAGAATTGGTCAACAGTACTGGGGACAGGAAGTTGCGGAGAGACATGATCACCTACGCCACCAGACATGGTACTTGAACAAAAGGAAGTGTCTGCATTAATTTTTTTAAATCTCGCAGCAACACTTATTGCCTCTGACTTTCCTTCTGGCAAGAGTGCCACTAATCCTCGTTGTTAAAGCAGATTCTTAGGTACATACATTGATTAAAAAAAAAAGATCAAACAGAAGGTCAAGTGCTAAGTCAAGGATATCTTATTCTTAGAACACCATCAGACGTTTAACGTTGTTGAATATGTTTAACACATTAACTACCGCAAGCCGCTGTCAGCGGCTCACAAAATAAACACATTTGGACTGCAAGCCGCTCAGAGCGCCAATCTAATTTTAGTAATAAAACGAATGAAAAATGTATTGAAACACTTTCTGATCTGGTTCGAGATTTTGAGTTTCCACCGGAAAACAAATTCCCAAAGCATGGTTGTTGTAGAACACTGGAAAATTGATATTATGTTCATATTTTTCAGCGTTTTGGGTTAGTTACCAAATCGTGTAAAACTGTTTACCGTGGCAACTAGTGATAGGACTACAAAAAATGCGTGTACATCTCGTCTATCGGCTGAATAGGATAGAAACGTGTTTCAACAACTGACTGATAGATCTAGCGACGAGGACAAGAGTGAAAACGGTGTGCACATTGATTGAAATTGTGAGTTTGATAGAGATGGGGCGCAAGCAGTTATTATTGTGAAAGTATTGCAAGTCCTCGGCCATCGGAGGGCCGTTAAATAGCAACAACCTCTATTAGAGTTACAAACGGTGCTTATTGTAATAGTACATTCATTTATCTTTAAAATGACGTGTAATTCATAAAAATCTGTTAACAGTTACGAAAACTACAGCTTACTTTGTGCAAACACCTACAGGATGAAAATGGGAAAAAAATTTAATTCGGCCACAGTGTGTTTTTCAATTCGGTAGTTAATGTGTTAACAGAAGTTATGGCCACCTCAAGAGTTTCTTGTAGCCATTCTGTTTCTTACATATGGGGCGCTGAAACAGATGTTGAGCAGTCATTTTATCAGGACCACAGGGACACTTGTGGGTAGTTCCTATCTTTAGCCCCAGAACTGACAGAACACATTGTATCTCCGTCTGCTGTATCCTGCGTGGGGTCAGAAAATTATAGCTTGTCGAGCAGGTGGTAAGGCATCTTTATCTGGTTGACTGGGCGTTCTACTTCTCACTTTGTTTCTGCATCTACTCTCTTTTTGTTTGTTAATCGTGTATCAGTTTGAGGTAGTTGTCTCTCTTGACGACTAGAGTATTTGAAGACATTAATTCCGGATTACGTACAGGTCAAGAGCCACGAAGCATACAGGTACACGGAACGGGAGGAATGGGGCCCAAAAACAGCAAAATCGAACATGTCAGCCTAGATTTTTGTGGCCGTGGGGAAGTGATTAGTATAGTGTAGATGTTTGTTATATCATCCAAGTCAGGAATACTGGTATACTGCCAGAGGTCTTTATTCTTGTTGATATCTGTAACCTAGTCCGTTCCAAACTTCCTCTGTGTTGTTATATGTGGCGTGACAATAATTTGCATGTATTTCTTCATATATCTTTACTGTAAGACTTCATCAACGAGAGATAATAGAGTAAACTCTCCAGATTCAAAACAATCATTTTATTTAGGTAATTCTACCAATGCATAGTAAACAAAGTCAGATGTATACATTTGGTTACCTTCTCCTTGCTATATCTTCCAGTGCATGAAAACTTTAAAATGCCTTTTCCATAACAATATTCACAATGTCATCTTTCATATTAACATTCACAAATCTCCAATCATCCTGAACGAATGATTAAGTTATTCAGTTGACCCTGGGGTTGTAAATCTGATACTATGAATCGCCCGGCACGTGAAAAGTACTGTGACCTTTTCATCCGTGCGGGTACCCTCCTTATCGTGTCTGCGTGTTGTGAGCGGGCCAAAATAATAACACTGTGTTTTGAGCTCTGAATCTCGTGACCTTTTGTAACTACTGTATTTTTCTGCACTGTTAAATAAGTCACTTGAAGTTCTACTTACAGCCTCAAAGAATTTCCCACACATTTAAGTAATATTATCTTTATCGAGTCGATGTCTTGAAAACTTCAAGATCTACGGTTGTACATCTGTACACACCGGCATTTTGAGATCAACTCCTTATCATCTCGAAGTTTGCCTTCTCAAAAAATAGTGCGGCTTTTCCAGTCTTTTGGTTGGGCGGCTTAATATTACCCTATTTATTTTATAGGTCTCCCGATGGAAGTATTTCGGCTATTCCGATTTACTTATTTCTAGATTCAATCTGATACTCGCCTATCTTAAATCTATTTCCATAAAACCTCGTGACTATTTTTACTAACAATTAGCACGAATTATGCTATAGTCATAGTAGTAGGTCGCCCGGTGACATTTTGATGTCTTCACAAAGTGGGGCACATGTTGTCATGTTTATATAGGTCTTCAAAAATCAAAATCTTCACATGAAATGTCGTCACTCTTATTGTATGGCTCCGAAACATGGAAAACAACAAAGACAACCACGAAGAAGTTACATTCATAACTGGGTGCTTGCGTAGAAGAGAAGGATTGAAATGGTACAAGTTGTTCACCAACAGGGAACTGATGACAAGAACTAGACAAATACCAGTGGAGCAAGTGATGAGAAGAAAACGCTGGCGATAAATTGGACACACATTGAGGAAACCTGCTGATAGAATTACAAGGCAGTCCTTGTGCTAGAATCCACAGGGTAAGAGGCAGACCGATTAACACACGAAGAAGAGAACTGGAGACAGAAATGAAAATGATGAAGAAAGCTTGAAAAGAGTTTGAGCTGATGGGACGCGACAGGAGGATATGGCTCGTGTTTGTTGAAGGCCGATGTTCCTTTGGGAACTAAAGGGCATTGATTGATTGATATAAGTATAGATGATTCCAGCGACAGAACGTCAACAAAAATGTACCGGTTTCCCATTCGTGAACACCTGTCATTAAATTGTGTTTTCTTGTGTGTTATCTTGTGTGTTTATACACTCACTTACACATTTCACCTAGGAGGCCACATGTCACAGCTAGTTCAAGGTTATAATAAAATATTCACTCGATGAACGTCCGATTAGCTAAGCGCTTAGAGAGTTTGCCTCACGTAGCAAAGTTACTAGGTTCCGCTATCAAGACCTGGCATCATCACGCTCTAGTCCACCCAGCTGTAAATGAGTACCTGACTCTCCTCATAAGTTAGGGGAAGAAG
Organism: Oreohelix idahoensis; assembly: GCA_024509875.1. Lineage (NCBI taxonomy): Eukaryota > Metazoa > Mollusca > Gastropoda > Stylommatophora > Oreohelicidae > Oreohelix > Oreohelix idahoensis. The sequence goes on from JAMPIV010022934.1 coordinate 363,169, forward strand.
GCAGCGAGAAAGGATAACCGGTCAACCAACCCCATGAAGCTGGACCTAGTATAGTGAAGTCTGTAACACCTCACTCCCCTACGGCACTAGTTACAATGATACAACTTTTACCATTCCTCTGATGTCAGCGTCCGGTATCAGAAGGCATGAATTAAATCAGTGGTGCATGGCGAGGTGGTTGCCATGTCCTTAATGACGTTCACACATTCCAGTTTAAGGACATCGTGCCTGGTATTCAGGTTTCCGGAGTTTGATTTCTGTGTGTGATATCATCGAGTGCTAATGACTTCAGTTCAGTGATTCTCAATCTTTTATGTAGCGTTGATCTTCCTGTAAAGAGATCCTATATCGGTGGACCCGTTCTTAAAAAATAATTACGTCATCAGTACGGTAGAGTTTATTTCAATTACAGATCCAGAGACGTAAATCATAAAAAAGTCACATATTCAGATCTGGTAGCATATCAAATATGAGACTGTTTAGTGTGGTCTGTTAAAAGACTTTAGTGTTATGCGTACTCTTCATAACTGAAGAACCGCAGCTGAGGTTCAAATATGTGTGCACAAGAGATATGAAGGCACTGGACATAAATCCAGCAACCTGGGAGGATGAAGCTGCTGATCGTACCAAGTGGCGATGCTCCCTACGGCGCCACCTGAGATTGGGCGAAAAGAAACTCTCTCTCAACAAACAGAAGATAGAAGAACACGCCGAAAAGAACACCAGGAAAAAATACATCTGAGGGCCATCACCTCACGGACGCATTATGACTGAAAAAGGGGGGGGGGGGGCTCCTACTACTACTGCTACTCATTACTGCCTGGTGCATGAAGATGGACCCGGTAATCGAAGACCACAATGGAGCGCATCTCATGGAAGCAGAAAAAATTGAACAGAGAAGTCCTAGAAAAACTAGAACTGAAAACAAAGATAATAAAAGAGATAAAAATTATAGAAATAAGATATTTTAACATTTTAGTCATAAAAGGAGACATAGCACACTGCTGAAAACTGTGGAGGCGAACGGGCAAGAGGACAACAGATCTGTAAGTGTGGATGTAACATTAAGAGATGGACAGGAAATATCCTACAGGAGTGTACGTTTTTTTAAAAAAATAAAGTTTTGCCTCGTTTTGGCGAGTAGCGTCCCGTTCAACCTAGTCGGTTATATTAGGGCGCATGTCCAAACATGAAAGACCCTTAGGTCTGGGGTTAACAACCGAGACCATGAAAACGAGATTCATTGCCTACTTTCCATGCGGAATTGGCCCTTGATATGATATTCCTAGTACTCTCAGACGTCTATTTGAATATTTTATAGTAAGTGAGGCTATTTATATCTCCATAGAGCTTTTCCAGGAATGATACTGGTGACGGCCATAAGTGCTTTCTCAGTTATCTCGTGCCCTTTACTTCTGTGCCTTGACTCCACAGTACAGGGGAAGGTGACCACCTGTAGCATAGGATAGACCCCTTCCAGGCGGCAGTGTTGTGTCTGTGTTTGTCTGGTCCCTGCATAAAGGAGAAATCCACAAACGTCAATATTAACGTCGCCATCTTGACAAGGGGAGATCTGATCTGAGCATGACTAAAACTACCCTGCTTGGAACTGTAGGCTTACAGCTTGCACCATGAGGTCGGTGGATCAGCAGGTGAGAAACACTGGCATGTGTGCTAACATATTCTGGGACATGTTCTATATTTGGGTCTCGAACAGAAGGCCGTGGTACTTTATGTCTAGCACCTCGTGATACAACTTAGAACTGATGTAGTAGTTTGTAAAATCTCTTCTGGCTAATATAATAGGGCAGTTGATTTCTTGATGGATGTTCAGGACAGAAACTGTTTGGTAGGCTAACGTGATTTTCATAAAAGCTTGTTTTATATTGATGTGCTGAAAGTGTCTTACCAGGTACCTTTGTCAGTTTGGGACATTTTAGTTATTAAAGGATTTGTGTGATGATTTGCTATCGATTTCTTCGAAGGGTTACTTCGATACTGGGGCATTTCGGTGGTGTCGTATTTGGCAAACACGTCTCCTTTGCCATAGAAGAGAGGTGTCTAAATGTGCTTTACGGTCGCAAGTGTCGGCTTGTTAAAACATCCCAGATCAGACATCCGTATGGATGCAACAAAAATTTTTAACCGACGTTAAGTTCTTTGTTTAGACCTCATCGGTTCAGATTTTTCTCCCGCTTCTGTCAGAGAGGTGTGACTAGTTGAGTGTGACTAGACATGCCTTACTACTTACGTAATCTTTCCTCTTCTACCGTGAGATGTAGAGGTTTGGAAGAGATAATTTTGTCCTCCCAACGGACTCTGGGTCGTCCTGGAGGTCTGGATCCCTGGCTCTTAGTTTCCCAGACATGCCACTATTTAAAATAAAAGAGCAGTTCTATCGCAGAACCTGCCGTAGGGGAGTGAAGTGTTAGAGACTTCACCAAAGCAAGTCCAGCTTAGTAAGGTGGGGTGACCAGGTCCCTTCCACTCTTCCTTAGCCTTCCCTAACGCAAGAGAAGAGTCAGATACCAAGACTGGAGTGTGACGCTACCAGGACTCGATCCCGGAACCCGGTAATTTTGACTGACGTGAGAGGCAAGCGCTCTTGCGACTTAGCCAATCGGACGTTCATGTCAGTATAAGTAACCTGAAAAAATGTTCAGCATTGTCGAACTTTTGCAATGTTGTCAGCGGTATCAGCTGGTTGTATACTTGTAAGATACTGCTGTGATCAGCCTTATCAAAGTAATATGTGTTCTTGCGATAACCGCCACAGACTTAGCTGGTCGTGTGACCTGTCACGGTTAGCACTTTCAGTGATGCGATATCGGCGCTTACATGGTCAATGGCTCGATTTCCTGAGTAGGCCTACCTACTTCTGTATAATAAAACCTACTTCTGCTACTTTTCTGTTGTCTAGTTACGAGTGCCTACCACATACCTATTCCCGTGAAATATTTTACTACTCACAGTCCTCGAGTTTCCTTCTTAGCTTAATCTAATAGCGAGGCAGGGTGTTTTTTTTTCTACCTTAATATAATGCCGGTAACCAGGTTTTATTGGGCTTCTGATGTTAGTGAGAACTATGTATTCCTTGCCTCAGTGTTGTAGTGAGAATTAAATTGTAGTGACCTAAATAGAATAGAGTAATAGAGAGACGGTGTTCGTTGTCTTAATGTAGTAGTGAGAACTAGGCTTTCACCTGTGTAATCACCGAGAGTCTGTGATGAGACAAAGAAAGAAAAGAACCCTCATCCCGAGTCATGGCCTACATGGCGACTAGTGCGCTATTGTGCACGAAGATGGCAATCTCAGCGTGTAAAACTAGTTTCAACAGATTCCACCACTGCATGACCACAACGAGTGCTTTGGCGCAGTCTGCATGGGGTGACCGTTGATCGTTGAGCGAAAAAAAAAAGGGAAAGACAAAACTATGTTTGGCTGCTATAATAGACAAGCAGGAACTACATTTTTGCTGCTCTGAAAGTTATAGTGAGAACGAGGATGTAATAGACTTAACGCCGGTTGAATTGTATCTTAGAGTTTATTCAGTATGGCAGGGAAACATAAGAAAAATAGATTGCTTTATAGTACGATTATAGGCTTTCTTCTTGTTACCTTTGTGGGGTAAGCCTACTGTTGTCGTGAAAACTTGTATAGTTTTTTTGTGTGTGTAGTCTATCAAACAAAACTTGTAAAGTCTTTTTGTGTGTAGTCTTTCAAACAAAACTTGTATATCGCCTTTCCTGTTGACAGTCCCTGCGTTGCGTCATTCACTTCGATGTGACAAAGGAACGCTTTGACAGTCAGAAAACTTTAACGTAACTAGGTAAATCACGGGTAGATGGCGCGAGTACATCCGCCCCGAAGCTTTAGAGGCAAACATTAGAACTCCCGCTTACCCAGGCGGCTTTGATAAGGTGGTTTATTTGTTCAGTGCACTAAATTCAATAGGAGGTTGACAACCAACGGGAGGCTGCCACTTGGGAGTCATGACCCAAGTGCGGAAATTTCCCCCCCCCCCCCCCCATTATTTTTAGAGTGTTAAAGGAGATAATAGGGCCGAAACACTTGTTCAACCATTGGACCCCTTCTGATGATCAGATTACCTCTTGTTGTAGTTCTCTCTGTATAGTTTCCTGTCAACGTTACTATACTATATTTGAGGACGTGTAGCTTGTTAGTTCTGGGTTATAAATAATTGAACTACATAGTTTGATTTGTTGATTTGATTTTACATAATTGGCCCCATTTCAATACCGATAGCGATGTATTTGTAAACTGTTTCTTGCGCCACATTACACGTCAGCTGCCGTCTTCGCAGCGAAGGTCGGTGGACTGGATCTCCCAACGTCTTCTGTTTCTTGTCCTGGTGGTACACTCGGATAGGCTCTTTCCTGTCCACCTCTTGACGTTATCTTCCCATTTATAACGCTGTCTTCCTCTTGACGTTATCTTCCCATTTATAACGCTGTTTTCCTCTTGTCGCATGTGCCTTCAACTTTTACTTCCATTATGGTTTTCAGCAAGGTGTTACGTCTGCTCATATGACCAAAATATCTTAGCTGTCGAACTTTAAGCTCATTCATTATTTCTCTTTGTCACTTTAAACTCCATCTAATGACTTAATAAACCGAGCCTGACAGTGTTTGTTTAGTGTCAAGCCGGCTCATTCTCAGGTCAAGTTCACCTGACTAGGCATACTTAAGTTTTGCTATTGGCAATGTTGATTTTGGCTGATGCCCCGTAGGCTGTTACTTTATTGATTTCTGGTCTGATTCTGACGGACTGTTGCCGTCTGTGAGACTGAAGTACATCAAGTCAAGTAAGATGCGTGTCTTGAGGCGTAGGTGACCATGTCTCTCCACAGATCTCGATTTTTGATGCTCTCTCCATCAGATTTGTTGTTGATATTTGTTTTGAGCGTGAAATACGTTGTGCCACAGTTTAAAGTTGGACTGCAATAACTGAGCCCTTCGGCCCGGCATGTCCGATTTCAGCAGCAGAATTATACTACTAATTACCAAGAAGAGATCAAGTGATAATTTTCAGACAGAGAACAAATATCACATGTTCAACAAATTGAAAACTGGACAGGCAAATATTTCCACGTGGGAGGGACAAACAAATAGTAGAACGTGTCACGTGTCCTCCAAGACTATCGGGCTACATGGGAGGAGCATAGTGGCATCGTGGCTTTCTCCAATCCTGTTGTTAGAGAAACTGTATAGTGAGGAGAGAAACTGTATAGTGAGGAGAGAAACTGTATATTGAGGAGAGAAACTGTATAGTGAGGAGAGAAACTGTATAGTGAGGAGAGAAACTGTATAGTGACGAGAGAAACTGTATAGTGAGGAGAGAAACTGTATAGTGATGAGAGAAACTGTATAGTGATGAGAGAAACTGTATAGTGACGAGAGAAACTGTATAGTGAGGAGAGAAACTGTATAGTGACGAGAGAAACTGTATAGTGAGGAGAGAAACTGTATAGTGAGGAGAGAAACTGTATAGTGAGGAGAGAAACTGTATAGTGAGGAGAGAAACTGTATAGTGAGGAGAGAAACTGTATAGTGAGGAGAGAAACTGTATAGTGAGGAGAGAAACTGTATAGTGACGAGAGAAACTGTATAGTGAGGAGAGAAACTGTATAGTGAGGAGAGAAACTGTATAGTGAGGAGAGAAACTGTATAGTGAGGAGAGAAACTGTATAGTGACGAGAGAAACTGTATAGTGACGAGAGAAACTGTATAGTGAACGAGAGAGAAACTGTTATAGTAGTGAGGAGAGAAACTGTATAGTGACGAGAGAAACTGTATAGTGACGAGAGAAACTGTATAGTGAGGAGAGAAACTGTATAGTGACGAGAGAAACTGTATAGTGAGGAGAGAAACTGTATAGTGAGGAGAGAAACTGTATAGTGAGGAGAGAAACTGTATAGTGAAGAGAGAAACTGTATAGTGAAGAGAGAAACTGTATAGTGACGAGAGAAACTGTATAGTGAGGAGAGAAACTGTATAGTGAGGAGAGAAACTGTATAGTGACGAGAGAAACTGTATAGTGACGAGAGAAACTGTATAGTGAGGAGAGAAACTGTATAGTGAGGAGAGAAACTGTATAGTGAGGAGAGAAACTGTATAGTGAGGAGAGAAACTGTATAGTGACGAGAGAAACTGTATAGTGAGGAGAGAAACTGTATAGTGAGGAGAGAAACTGTATAGTGAGGGTGTCAGGCTATCCATTCTTTTTGTCTCTATATATCATCCTGTACTTGAGTTTCTTCTTATTTATCCCGCTGTCACCGTGTTTCTGTTTGCTCCTTGTCTTATCACATATCCAGCCATGGTTGATTGTCTTCTCCTTGTCTTTGCGAATACATTTCTTTGTTCATTAGCCGTTATAAAAAATTCTTACTTAGTTATCTTACTGTTTACACGATTCTTAACATTGTTGTGACAACACGCTTATCTTCTTTTCCATGATTTTTTCCATATTCCATCTCCATACAGTAATATAGGTTTGGTGTAACACGCGAAAACCCGTTTCTTGTGTGCAAAGTGACACGACTTTATTGCAAACGATGTTCCTCAATTATATAAATATATGAATGTCCGATTGACAATGGTCAGAGAGCTGGTCTGTCGTGGCAAAGGTGCCGGGTTCGATTCACGGTTTCGACATGCCCCAGTCAAGGAAAGTAGCTGGTCACCCCTATCTCTCGATTCTGGACTTGTATATAGTGAGGTCGCTAACACAACTTTACCTTATATATATATATATATATATATATATATATTATATGCGTATTTATAATATATACATATGTTTATTACAATATATACATATTTCTATATACTATACAAATATGGTGTTTGGTGGCCAGGTGACGGGCATAATTACCGGTATACTCAAGTTGATGTAGATAACGTTGCTATTTCTGAACATAAATATGAACAGGCCCATAATCAGCATTATGCAGATTGTCATTTAATCGTTAATTACCATTGCTTGTGTTCATATTCTTTCTCCCTGAGACCCCCAAACCGGGGGAACCACAATTTGTATTAAAGCTCTTTACTTTATGATAATATATAAGTAGGCTACATGTGTTCTTCCAGAACTTCCCAGCATAAAATAAAGGTCATACAGAACCATGTATTTTAAATTTCATTCTGTTAAATATTACTAAGAATTCACAACAAGCCCTTCATGAAATAAAGGTCTGTATCTTTGAATTCGAACACCCGAAAACCGAAACATTCTGAAAATCGAAAGTTTTTTTTGGGCCGACTTTTGAAAAACAAAATGTTGGGCTACTTTTGAGCGACATTTGGAAACCGAAAAAATCTGATTTCCTAAACACGGCTACCCCCGAGCATTTTGAATTCAAGAAAAAGATAAGGAATTTATTATTTGAAATAGCATCTCCTATATCCTAATTGTCTTACTGAAACATCTGTAACCAACGATGACAAAAACCGTATCAGGCAGAACGGTTAAGGCGCGCATTGCACAGTAAAAGCTAAATTGAACACCTATTAAAAGAGCAAGCAGACCTTTCAATTTTTTTGGTGGTGCATTGAACGTTGATCATATGTCATAATAAGTTTGACTACAAAGATCTAATGTAGTATAAACAGAATGGAAAGGAATAAAATTACAAGAGAAGTAGTGCCCTCATCACAGCGAGCAGCAGAAGGAGTAAAACAATTATCCCCATTGCATCATGTTTTGGGCGGGTTACTTGCTCTTGACATAAACATGAAAAAGATAATGTCAGTACTGTTGAATTACTTTGTGAACAGCAGACAGGACTAACTTGAGTCTTACCGTACTCATATTTTATATCCTTTTGTTTTTAAAAATATCTTGTTTATTTATTTATTTTTTTTGGCCTTCAGGGTTATGACGGTTTTGAGGAGTTGAGAAAATTCATCAAACAAGGAAATGAAATCAGCAAAGAAATTTCACTTCTTTTACAAGAGAGGTGAGTGTTTGCTATGTAGTTGCTGGCCGAGACGGTGTACATTGGGCAAAGTACACAAAATATGAAAGTAAGGTTTTTAAAATTTATATCCTTTAGTCTTCCTTGATTCATGTCTTTGTACTAGCTTGCTATTTTCACACTGATTGAGCTTTATTTTTAAATTTTTTTAAATTTTGGATGTCCTTTGTGTGTAAGAGATACCCCAGGATATATTCATCTTTATCATTTTACTTTTCTTGTGTTGTTTTTTTGTTTTTGTTTTTCCCCCGTACGCCCGCTAATACTCGAGGCGAAATCTCAGGTTATTATTTTATGTCTAACCTGACATTGATTTTACGTGAGTATCCCTTTTTCTTGTACAGAGACAGGTGTCCCTCGCCTTTCAGGCAAATACTCTCCGATTTCGGAGGTACTCATTACAGCTGGGTTGGCTCAGGAGCCGCCAATCCCTGGTCGACGACACTCCTTCAAATGTTCTCACCAGGTCTCGAGTTAATCCAGTCCTAATCCCGGTCGACGAAAAATCCTCAAATGCCGTCGCCCGGGTTTGATCCTGAATCACCCGGTCGCCAGAGCGGTGTTGTAACCACTACGCTAGCGCGGCTCCCTCTTGTGTTGTATTGCTTAGTTTTGCCTTCTCAGATTGGTTTTAAGAGAAGGTTTCAGTACTGATTGCTTTTTCTTTTCCTTCTAAATTCTCTGTATGTCATGATTGTAACACTACATTTATTTTCTCAGGTTGTTATTAAAAATGGTTTTAATACTATTTCCTTCTAAATTCTCTGTATGTCATGATTGTAATGCTACATTTATCTTCTCAGATTGTAATTTAGAAATCGTTTTAATACTGATATTTCCTTCTAAATTCTCTGAATGTCATGATTGTAACGCTACATTTATCTTCTCAGATTGTAATTAAGAAGTGATTTTAATACTGATATTTCCTTCTAAATTCTCTGAATGTCATGATTGTAACGCTACATTTATTTTCTCAGATTGTAATTAAGAAATGGTTTTAATACTGATATTTCCTTCTAAATTTGCTGTAAGCAGTGATTTTAATTTTACATTTGTCTTCTCAGATCTGAAGCAGAAACTATTTATGCCAAGAGCTTAAGCAAAATTGCAGCCAAGTTACTGAAGGCATGTGGAGGCGGTATTGGGTATGTGGCATTGCTGTTGGTTATGTGTGTATATAGTGGGAAATGTAGATAGATGTGTAATTGAAGGGAGAAATGGAGAGAATGAAATAAATAATGAAAGAAGAATGTACAAGGTGGAGTGGAAGATGTAGCATGAAATATAGATGAGTTGGGGAACAAGGGGAGATAGAGAAGTAGAGTGAGAAATGTAGGAGGAGACAGAGAGATTAAAAACTGAGGAAAGTAAGAAAAAAATAAATAGATTGAGAGAGCGACAATTTCAATGTGAGAAGCAGAAATTGAGAGAGAGAGAGACAGACAGAAGAGATAGAGAGAGATAGGTCGAAGAGGTAGAGAGAGATTAAAGTTGAAAGAAAAAGAAAGGACAGAGAAGAAACAGAGAATGATAGAATGAAAGGACCAATGACATAAAGAAATAAAGAATCATAGAAAAATATAAGAGACACAGAGAGGGCTATAGAAAATGGAGAGATAGGTGAAAAAGAACAAGTTGACCATATCAGCTCTTTCTGTTTACCTGTTTTTTTTTGTTGATGTTTGTTTTAATCTCATGCTCAAATTTGTCTGTACCACCTTTTGAATGCAGACACCCATATTCGTTTTTAACAAATTGGTCATAACATTCACTTTTGGAAATTAAACAAATAATGTTTGGTATACTTTATTCATGCTGCTCCTTACTGTCTGGGAAGCAATTTTCTTAATTCAAAAATTTTTCGTCACGAAGAAAGCAGTGTTATTAATATTAAACATTTTTGTTAACACTGAATATTTTCTACATGGGTAAGAATGTTCTTCTTGCTGAGTTTGAACATTTTCTTTACTTTAATTATTGTCTGCATAATGTCAAGTGACTCGTTAGCATAAGCATACCTGCAAAATGTACTGCAGTAATAACGTTGGACATTCTCTGGGTTCCAATTGTGTAGTTGAGAACATCAGTGACACTCGAGTTGTGGGATCAGTTAATAAACATTTAAAAACAGTGACTTGAACATGTAGACAAGGATCAGGATAAGGTAGATCCTAATCTAGTATTTGAACACAGAGGATGATTTGGTAGATATCTAAGTGATGGAACGAAAAAAAAAAGAATTTTTAAGCCTGAGTAATTTCAGACGAGCCCCCTCCCACCAGCATTTTAAAAGTGCTGTAGCCCCAGGTTTAGAAGTACTTATTCTGCGTTCTTAGTGAAGACTCACCAGCTAGTTTACAAAAATCCACTTTAATTGTTAGCTGCATTCCCATACGATCTTTTCTTCTGAGGCCAACTGATGCCCTAAGCACAGCCCCCAATGGTGCCCCTTCCCCCCTCCCCAGCGCTTCCATTGCTTAACTGACAAGACATTAAGACTCAGTAAATGCTGAAGAGACTGAAAATTCAATTTTCTTCTTGGCCAGACTCCACTGAAATTCATGCAGAAAAACCTTGGTAAGACAGGCAAATATACTGAACTCTAGGTCTATGTCTGACACTTTCAGTCACTTACATACCAAAGAAAACGTTTTTTGTTGTTTTTTTTTTAACAATTCGGATTAAAGTCGAACACGACAGATATTGAAAATTACAAAAAATTTGACTAAAGACGACTGTGGCAGTGAAAGAGATGAGAGTTAAGGGCATGATAGCTAGAGGGAACATTCTGTGGTGCCCCCCTTCCCTTGGTGCCCCAAGCATGTGCTTATTTTGCTTAATGGTTAATCCAGCCCTGCATGCATGTGTAAGAGATTGAACCTGCATCAGCTAACCACATGACCACTGTGTATCACAAGATAATAATAATAATAAAAGCCCCTTCAGTCATAACTGACTATGGGACAGACAGACAGGCTATCTGAGAGCATTTACATCATTGTCTACTAGTCCTGTTAGTTCTGGAAATGAGATGTCTTAATTATTGCTAGGTTATATTTTCTGTGTACTTGATATATTTTTGTTTGACCTTTCAACCTTACAGCACACTCTCAGAAGGATGGAAATCTGTAGGGGTGGCAATGGAGCAGGAGGCAGAATTACACAAGTAAGATTATTTTATAGGATTATTTTTTCCATAGAAGGCCAGACATTTACCCATCGATAAATATTTTCTGCTGGAAATAATTATAGCTTTTAAACGGAGACCATGCTAGACAGAAAAAGATTATTATTAGTGAATGCCTTTAGACTGAAAAATTGGTGGGTTGGGGTGGGGGGATGGATGGGTGTTGCAATTCAGCAATTCGTAAGTTATGTTATGTTATGTTATTTTCTTCTTCTTCTTTCGTTCGCTTGAACTATATTGTCTATATCTGCAATGTTGTTTCTTGTATAAATTTCACTCTCTTTTGTAGTTCATACAGAGGTCCATATAGTTTTGCTTCCAGTGTTGTTTCTCTGGGCCAGTGGGTTTGCCTCAATATATCATATTCGGGGCAATCTTGAAGTACGTGCTCCGCAGTCTGGGGTGCCTGTCCACATGTACACATGGCTGAATTGCCAATCTTGAATTTTGTATACATGTGGCTGCGGAGGCGGTTGTGTCCTGTTCTGAGGCGCAGAATGACTATTTGTTCTGATCTGTTCATAGCTTGGTAATCATCCTGCGTTGGTGTTGGTGGCTTTCTGATAGATTTGATCATCTTTTTCTTCTGATGGTACGTAACTGGTACATCCGGTTGCTCGTCTGCAGCACCTTCTTTAGCCAGTCCGTCTGCTCTCTCGTTTCCTGGTATTCCACAATGAGACGGTATCCACTGCATGGTGACCCTGCGCTGGTTGCACAGTTCAGAAAGTAGGGCTTGTATGCCTGGCAATTTTCTGGACTGAAGTGCTTGGAGTGCTGATCTTGCATCTGTCAGGAATACTACAGGCTGTGGACCGAGATTGGTGTTCAATAGTTTCTCAGTTGCCACCTTGATTGCCTGGACTTCTGCATCATAGTTGTTACAGAATTTCCCCGTTGGTACTCTGACAGTATCCCTAGTGTTGTTTGGGTATTCTATGTACACTCCTGCTCCTCCATTCTTTACTGCATTCTGTGCTGACCCATCCGTGTATACTCGGACCCAGAGGTCCTGTGGGTATTCATCATCCAGGAAACTGAGAGTGACTGTCCTACGTTGCACGCTGTTCTGTTCATCCCTGTCGAATATTCCTTTCACTTTTGTGTGAATGTGTACTGGTAGCCCATGCTCCTCTCTCCAAGGGGTTTGTTCTGGCACAGACTTTAGGGGGCTGTTAACTTCAGGCAGGTCTGAGGTTTGTCTACGTAATCGTTTGGCCTGGTGGATAAAGCTGCTTCTTTTCAGTCGCCCCATTGCTAAGTTTTGGAATCTGTCCTTCATTGGATGGCTCGGCATACAGAGGAACTTTTCTGCCTGTGTTAGCACTTTCGTGTCTCTGCGTTCTCTCAGTGCTTGTATCCTCCCCATTTTCTCCATCTTCACTATAGGCGTTGATTTCATTGCCCCAGTGATGACCCTAAGCGCCTGGTTTTGCACCTTATCTAGCTCTTGTAATGTGGTGTTTGATGCTGGGCACCACGCAGCTGACCCATATTCCAGGTGTGGTCGTATGCCCTGCTGGTAAACTTTACTAAGTATTTTCCCGCTGGCTCCCCATGTGGTTCCACTTAGTTTTCTCAGGATGGCTAACTTCCTCCTGGCCTTTGTTGCTGCTTTGTTGATGTGCTGCTTCCATGTCAGCCTATCATCGAATGTAACTCCGAGATAGGTGGGTTGTTTATCTTCTCTCAGGAGCTCTTCGTTTATCTTGATATGTTATGTTATGTTATTCATCTTCTTTTTCGCTCCTTTTGGAGCGTGAAGCCACCACTGCAGACGGACCCCTTGAAGTAGCCTATGCCAGAGCACAAACTCTTGCAGTAGTGGTTACAATTTGTTTTACTTGAGGTTGCCAACCCAATGCACAACCTCAAATATTAATTGCCTTTTGTGACATGCATGAAGCAGCAGTAGACTTACTACTTCTGTGTTTCCTAAGACTCCCCAGGGAACTAATGCAGGAAAAGTGATATCTTGAAAAGATCTTGAAAATCTCATATGTATATTATAAATAGTTCTTAATGCTGTAAAGGTAATTCTAAAGAGGTGTTAAATGTTATCAAAATTGTGTGGAGGTTTTATATATTCAGTTATTGTTATTGTTGAACAGAATTGACATCATTGCACTCTGGGCAAACCCATATGCGTTCAGTCTCCCTCAGTATATGTCGAAGAGTGCGAATGCTAACTGTTTCTGAAGCTCGCTGGTGTTGTATATACAACGGTTGCATCCTCTCATACGTCCATCTCTGCTAGCCTTACGTTTGATGCAGTTTTCATTATTTGGGTGTTGAGAGTTAAACTTCACCAAAGTGAACATATGGTAACATCAAATCTCATTGCTAGCATGAAATTATATAGTACCCATGTTTCTGCCACAAAGTAGGCATTTTAACACACAAGGTGTGGACAGTAGCATAAAATGCTAATACCATAGTCTACATATGACATAAAACAATTTAAATCAAGATGAGGTAACCATAGCAAGATCAGCCAACATATAAGAACGTCATAATTATATCAGTCCATGCATTCTCATCTTTCTGAACACCTATTTGTCCTGTCATGTAACAGTAGTTTCTTAAAGTCATCTCAAAATAACATTATAATGCAACACATTAATAATAATATAAGCACAATAGATGAGATGAGGCAGACAAATAACCAATAAGGTGTGTGACTGCTACAATTTGTCACATGAATAAAGTTTTTTTCTAACTGTGAATGATATGTTATTAATATATCATATTCATAACATGTGAAGCGAAAGAATCAAGTAAGTAACACATTAATCTTGGCAAATAGTAACAATATGCCTATGTGTTGTATCCATAAACCATAGAATGGCATAATAGCTCATCAATGTTTCAAGTTTAGTGTGAGTGTGACATAAATTTTGTCTAACTCAACAATGTGTAGTGCAATTAACTTAATCAGTTTCTAATATTATATAGAATAGTGCTAGTATATAAAATGCAATGTCATTTCAATACTTTATCAATGTTTATCCACTGTTATATGTTGTACGTTGAAATCCATCTTCGATCATGTCCATGATTGATGTCAATTCAATACTATGTCCATAAGAATACTCAAGTTCTTAAACATTGTAGCGAATCGTCACAAATAAGTTCCATCCTAAATATCATTGTTACTTCCCGTAGAGAATTGTGTGACATTCATTTTTGAATTATGTCCCTTGAAAGCGTAGTACAAAGTTTCTTTACCAAAACCAGTGCGTATCACAATAGTATGGAAATGATACCATTTTCAATCATATATATATGGTGTGTTTGACAGTTTGTAGCTTGACGATGAGTACTGTCATGACGGCACGATGTCTACACGAAGTGCCATGAGTTCAACGATATATTACTTGATGTTGCATCTTCTAGGATCCATCATCATCGTGTTGCTCTGCGAGTCGCTCTCTTATATATGAGCATTGTTATCACTGTTCAGTCCAATTAGTGTCCTGCGATTACATGATTATTGAAGTAGTAAGTTCTTGAACAGGACATTACCATGAACGTATCCGTGCTAGATTGAGTTATGTGCATCATCCGGATGTGTAAAGTTAGCAAATGATGTAGGGTCTTTTACACACCTGGAAAGCACGTCTGCCACCACATTGTGACTTCCCTTTATGGCTTTAATAGTATAGTCATACGGTTGTAGGGCGAGCGAGGCTCTAGCTGCTTTTGATTAGTAAATCTTGCCGTTTGTAGATACGCCAATGCCTTCTGATCTGTCTCCAGAGTGAAGTGAGCTCCCATCAGATACGTCTGGAGTTTGTTGAAGGAGAAAACGATAGCCAGCAACTCTCTCTCAACAATTGGATATCATTGCTCTTTAGGTGTCAACTTGCGGCTCACATACATAGTAGGGTGCATGTGGCCTTCAAATTCTTGCATTAATGTTCCTTCTATGGCTGTATTTGAAGCGTCCACTCTGAGAACAAAAGGATATAGAATGTCAGGTAACCTCAAAATTGGTGATTTTGAAAAAGCAATCTTAATCAAATTTAAAGCCACATGACTCGCATGCGACCAAATTACCTTATTTGGAGCGTTATTTTTCACCAACGCTGACAAAACTAAGTCATATCCGAAAAACTAGGCAGAAATTTTCTATAGCAATTTATGAGACCTAATAAACTACGAACTTGTTTTTTTGTTTGAGGAACTTCAGGATTCAGAATCTTAGAAACAGTAGAATCTTCAGGTTTTAGAAACCCACCTCCAACCTTATGACCAAGAAAGGAAATTTCAGTATATCCTATTCTAGTTTTGGAGGGTCTAGCAGTAATGTTGTGAAAGTGTAAGGTATTCAACAAAGAATGAATTCCATTAACATGATCAACCCAATTATGATGGAACAAACAGATATCATCTATGTAAGTGATTAGATCATCACGATCAGAGAATAGTCTACGCATCTTGCGAACAAAAGTAGCAGGAGCATTAACAAGACCGAAAGACATGTAATTGAACTGAAACAAACCTAAAGGTGTAGCGAAAGCCAGGTTGGACGATAAGACGACATCAGTTTATTCATGGTATAAGCTCCAGTAAAATCATCCATTATACATATAGAAGACGATGGCATAACCTAGCCAGTCTTGAGCATCGCTATTCAGTCTGCTAATGACAAGATGTCCTCGACATTCGCATGCAGAATTTATTTAAAAGTTCCAACTCAGGTACTTCAAAATACAGCATTCACTTCTCTCAGTATAAATCTCTAGCATCGACCCAATGAAGCAGGTGGGCAATCTAGATGTTGGAACACTTTAAGACTCAGTAGAATTAACACATTCTAGGAGCTGGACAAATATGTGTCCGTCCACATTGAAGAACACAGAGAAAAGGCCTCGAAGGCTCCTTGACTTCTGCTAAATAGAGACCGGCCAACGTCTGCCAAACTGCCCCCAAAAGGCAGTGATGTACTTCCGGGGTAACCCATGGATACATCATTTGCTAACTTTACACATCCGGATGATGCACATAACTCAATCTAGCACGGATACGTTCATGGTAATGTCCTGTTCAAGAACTTACTACTTCAATAATCATGTAATCGCAGGACACTAATTGGACTGAACAGTGATAACAATGCTCATATATAAGAGAGCGACTCGCAGAGCAACACGATGATGATGGATCCTAGAAGATGCAACATCAAGTAATATATTGTTGAACTCATGGCACTTCGTGTAGACATCGTGCCGTCATGACAGTACTCATCGTCAAGCTACAAACTGTCAAACACACCATATATATATGATTGAAAATGGTATCATTTCCATACTATTGTGATACGCACTGGTTTTGGTAAAGAAACTTTGTACTACGCTTTCAAGGGACATAATTCAAAAATGAATGTCACACAATTCTCTACAGGAAGTAACAATGATATTTAGGATGGAACTTATTTGTGACGATTCGCTACAATGTTTAAGAACTTGAGTATTCTTATGGACATAGTATTGAATTGACATCAATCATGGACATGATCGAAGATGGATTTCAACGTACAACATATAACAGTGGATAAACATTGATAAAGTATTGAAATGACATTGCAACATGGTATCTTCAATTGATACCTATTTGATAACGACCGATATGTTATGAGATTTAATCATAACAATTAGGCTGGGCACTTATGTAGAATTTACCTTGTTTATTTTAGACATTATGTGCTTATGATAAATTTATAATTTTTCTTTCAAGTAAGAAACAGGAACGAACGAACGAACGAACGAACTTTATTTTCAAAGGGTTGAGAATTGGGCACGCAGGCCCGTCTGACATTCTGCCCTTCCTTTCTCTCACCTTTCATACTGAATTCATTTATTCCCATATGCATTTTACATATCAATGTCAAGGAATTCAACGTTGCAAAGTAAAATAAAATAGCACACTCATATTAACATTAACTACTTATAAACATGACATAAAATATGTAGAAAAGTACAAACATCGTCATTAGAACCTACAATTGATATTATAAGAAAAGATAATCTGATTAGGGGGGCATGTAATCAAAACTAATAAAGTATTCGAAAAGTCTACGATTGTATGAATAGGGACTGAAAGAGAGCGAACAAGGAGGAGTTTTCTGTAGAAGTCTTCAGCAAGTTTACATAACTTATCATTTGTAAAGTACCAGAGCAGACCACAAGGTTTTTTTTGTATTTAGACATGCTTCCCAATATAACTGACAGACCTTATGTCCAGGTTGGATGTTGTAGGCTCCACCAAAATTAGGCACAACTCCTAATTTAAAAAAAAAAAAAAAACTGATCATTTCCATACATCTGTGAAGTGGGTAGGAATCCATGTTTCTCTGAATGTTACGTGGTAATGCTAAATATATGCATAACGTTAAGACCTCTATTAGCTAAACAACTTTATAGCTCGGCTAGTTAAGTAATTAAATATCCAGCTAATATTAACAGCAGGTTCAGAGACATTACATATAAAAAAAAGCAGAACTTTGTTAATTGTTGTGTTGTTATTGTATTTTGTAATTGGTGTTTATGCGAAGTGTGAGCTATTTCCTTTCTTTCTATTTTCCCTTTTTTCTCTTATAGCTGGAAGCAGTTGTTGACAAATCATATAAAAATCTCACAGACAGACGTGCGGAGGAATTCAAGGTATGCAATTCTTTAAAATCTGTGTGTGAGGCAGCTAATCCTAGCACAGTTTTATAGTCTAGATTGATAGCAGATTCAAATCCGTTATAAAACATTCTAGCAAATTCAAATATTTTAGCAAACCTTTGCATTCTCATTGACTTCTTTTACTTATATTTTACAGCTCTTTCTTGTTTGTGCTTGTGCATATGAGACCATCTGTAGCATCATCATCATCATCATCATCAGCATCATTTCCCTTTTTGCTCCTTATGGAGCATGGAGCCACAGCAGCTGGTCTCATAAGAGGAAGCCTGCACCAAAGTATTTATGTGCTCTTGCAGCAGTGGTGTCTATAGCAGTTTGTCTTAAATGACCAGGCTGCCTGCCACGAGCATGACCTCATATTGGTAACCTCTTACGACATGCCTGAGAGCGCATTAGATCTATTCTGTCTTTGCCTCAGGTCATGGGTTAGTCAGTTTGTCAATAGTATGTTATTTACATTTGTACCATTTGCTTGTATTTGTTTCTCATACATTTTGTATCTATTTATTAGTTTCCTGCACTGATGTAAAGTGATTTGAGAAATAGTGATCATCCTTGATATGGTAGTGCAGCTTATAAAACTGTTTTATGACTAGAATTAACATACTTTTATTTTGTATAAAATAAAATTTAACACAATGCCTGTATGTTTGTCATGGTCAGTGTTGGCGAATGTTTTATTTAACATTTTAAAAAATTATATTTTATAAAAATAATTTTGGTTCACCAAATATTTGTAATAAATATTGCATTGCTCACAGTTGTTGTTAGTTTCTGGGTGTTTCTTTGAGTTAAACTATTGTTTTTAGTAGGTTAATAATAATGGATTTTACAGCGGAATGAAAATGTTCATTTGTTATTTTAAGCAAATGATTCTGTTATCTATCTTTTTTACATTTGCTTTTCTTCAGTGTAAAAAGCATTCTTATTCATGTTGACTTGTTTGTTAAAACAGTATTTTTGTTACATTTTTAAATGTCCGCTTAGATTGTGTTGATCTAGAGATTTTAACAATCATCTGGAGATTTTAACAATCATCCACCTTCATTCTGTATATGCTGTTTGTACGAGGGACGGTCAAAAAGTAATGCCTCGTAATTATTAATTTCATTCAATTGGCAAGAAAACAGATAAAATTCACACTGAAATGTAGCCCCAAGTCTGAACTTCAAAAATTTATTTCTCAATGTAGTCTCCGTTATTTGTTACAGTTTTTGTCCATCTTCTCACAGGGGCATGTATCCCTGCATGGTAAAAATTTGTGTCCTTTTTCCTAAACCACTGGCATACGGCGCGTTTAAGGGTCTTGGTGTCCTCAAAGTGATGTCCGTGAAGATCTTCTTTCAGTGGTCCAAACAGATGGAAGTCAGAAGGTGCAAGATCGGGACTGTAAGGGGGATGTGATAATAATATCCAGCCAAATTCTGCAATCCCATCAATGGTGCGTTTAGCGGTGTGTGGCGTGGCATTATCGTGCAACAGTAGTGCAGTTCTCTGATCTTTTAATGGGTAAAGTCGCCGAAGACGACCTCTAAGCTTCTTCAAAGTTTCAATGTAACGGTCTGCATTCACCGTGTTTCCCTGTTCCAAGAAGTCGAGAAGAATCACACCCTTCTCATCCCAAAACATGGAGGCCATAACTTTCCCTACAGATGGTGAACTTTTGAACTTCTTTCTTGTCGCCTATGTTGTCTGTCTGACAACATTCTGGGTACCCACCGTGCACAAACTTTTGAATAACCCAAGTCTTTAATGATGTTCTGGACACTGCCTTTACTAATGGACAACATGGAAGAAAGTTCATTCAGTGTTACCCGATGGTCACCACGAATGATGCCATCAACTTGATGAATGTTGTGTGGAGTCACTGCGGTAGACGGATGGCCAGTCCGCTTTGCGTCAGCCATTGAGGATTGACCTACTTCAGCTTCGTCACAACGATGTACCCAACGTCGAACAGTGCTAACATCCACTGTTGAATCTCCTTAAACATTCTTCAAACATTCGTGGATGCGAATTGGGGTTTCGCCTTCAGCATTGAGGAATTCTATGACATAACTTGTTTTAACCGAACGTCTTTGGCAGCCATTTTTAAACTGTTACAGTGGTGCCACCTGTTACTGAAACAGGTTGGTAATGCTATACAGTGCAGAAGAGTGTTTGAGGAATCCTGCTAAATTTACAAATTGCACATCGATGCAGTATTTACATACATAAAAAATAGGAGGCATTACTTTTTGACCTTCCCTCGTATATACAGAGAGTCTCAGAGAATGGTGGTAAATATTTCTAATGCTTATAACTCAATTTAATTATCTTTTGAGATTGGATTACAGCATTTTCACACTTAAAGTCACAGATATTCAAAATATCTACCCACTGAAACAATGCTTTTTTCTCAGTGATGAGCAACTATTTGGCATTCTATATTGTTTATAAGTGAATAGTGATACTTTTTTGACAGTGATGAGCAACTATTTGGCACTCTGTATTGTTAATAAGTGAATAGTGATACTCACAGTTTTAACTTGATTTCTCGGGTCCTTCAGTGAGCACATTATGAGATGAATAAAATTTTCTATAGAATACTTCACAAGTAATAATCTAATGGCACACTCATTCATCATCTACCATCATTCTACTCTATTTCCGTAAAATAGCAAAATGTCATCTCAACTTATATGTGAGTTATAAGCATTAGAAGTATGTACATGTTTTTTTCTGAGATACCCTGTGTATTGTATTCTTCTGCTTCTTTAAAATTTTTTCATCTTGCTGTAAGAGTGAGAATTTTATTCCTTGTCTGTCTTCTTACATGTCTAATTTGTTGTGTCTTTCTTGCAGTCACTTTTCTTATTATTTAATCTTTAGTATGTTAAATTATTTGAAGTGAATTGATTTCACATTATGGATATTGGTAGAGGTTTGGTGGTAGTGTTTGGTTATATTGTTGTTATATTATTTGTTGTTGCAAACATTGCAGTATAATTTATATAAACTTTTAAGACTGATAAAGCAGAGGTTGTGTAGAGATTGAAAATGTAGCAAATCATTCATATATGTGGCTTTAATGAAACATTGTTGAACATTTACTATATTTTACACATATCAAGTTTATATGAAGACATTTTCTGCTAACAGTGAATAAACTGCTGGCACTTAATGATGATTCTTCTTGTTTTTTCACCTTTCTACTCCCCAAGGAGCATAGGCCTTCAGCAAAATTACCCCAAGTCTTCCTGTCCTGTGCCATCAGCTTTGTCCATGTCTTCTTCATCTCCTTTATGTCTGTCTCCAGTTCTCTTCTCCATGTGTTCTTTGATCTTCCTTTACCTCTCTTACCATGGGGATTCCAGAACAAGGACTGTCTTGTAATGCTATCAACAGGTTTTCTCAGTGTGTGTCCTATCCATCCCCAGCGTCTTCTTCCCATCACTTGTTCCACTGGTTCTTGTCATCAGTTCCAGATTAGTGATCTTGTCATACCACCTGATGATGATTGTGTGCTCCATATCTTGACAAAGTATTGAGAAGTTGATAGTTTTTGTATAGTATTTTCTGAGCACCTCACAGCACATAAAACTGTCAAGCCCTTTTCTTCTAGCATATGATTATTTTTACATTTCTGCTAGGTTGAAAAGAAAAGCAAACAGCTTCTGGCAGTTCTGAAGAAGGCAGACAAGGAATACACAGAAGCCAGTTATAAGGCTGAGGCTGCCCGTCAGGATTGGGATGTAACAGTAGCAAGGGTGAGATAGGCATTTAAAGTCAGATAATAAAGAAGATGCTTAATGTCAAATGTAACAATATCATCAACATAATTATCGGTATGGGACAGTTTTGCTAACCTAAACAACATTTGGAAATCTTCTCAGTACAGTACAAACACCAAATTAAGGTTATACGAGAGTTGCATGCTTTCTGTACTTTAGTACGGTAAGGAGTGCTGGAGAGTATTAGAAAAGGAAATGTCAAAATTATCCACTTTCCACACAACCTAGCGGAGAACTGTGGAGACCGAGATGCACAGCATGAACCAGAGTTGGTGCACGGCACGAAGGATGGCCACCGACCGAGCAAAATCGGGACAGTTTGTTGCAGGCCCTACAAGACGCCACTAGGCGTGATGGCCACTGGCTAAGGATCCAAGAAGAAGAAGTAGAATTGTTGCTGTGTTGTTGTTTAACCAGGTCTGCTGAGCTTGTTGTTCTTTCTCAGCCGATGTCAGAGTGAAGAATGTGTCATCTTGTCTTCTCTTTTTCTTCTTCTTTGCATTGCTGCCTGTGCCCTCATTGCTGTTCATCGTGCCCTCATTGCTGTTCATCTTTTAGTTCACAATCGCCATGTTCTTGTTGTTCTCATTACTCCTGTTACTTACCTTATTTACCTTGCTCTTATTGTTTGTATTCTGAATGTCATCTTCATGATATTCTTGTTGTTCAATACCCATGTTTTGTTAAGGTCATCTATTTTTCTATGACTTGTATAGCTGACTTACTGACTACAGATTTCATTATGAAAATGATGGCATGAGCCAACGGAAGTGGAATCCAGTGGACTCTGACTAAACAGTTTGTCTATCTAGATGTTGAGGATAGTCTGGCTCTTCAGTCTCATAACCGTAACCGTAACCATAACTGTAACCATAACCGTAACCAGATGCAATCATCATCCTTTTTATTTCTCTTGTTTGCTCCCTATGAAACATGGATCCACCACCACAGCTGGTCCCCTTGCAGGAAGCCTGCTTCAAACATTCACATGCTCTTGCAGCTGTGGTAATTTGTTTTACATGATGAAGTTGCCAGCCACATACACAGACTCATATTAGTCACCTTGTACGATGTGCCTTAGGGTGTAGTAGTCCTTTTCTTTCTGTGTCTCCTCAGAGACACTTGGGATCTACACTAGATGCATTCTTCTTCTTTGATCCTTAGCCGCTGACCGTCAAAGCAGTCAGTGGCCATCACGCCTAGTGCCGTCTTGTAGGGCAACTACAAATTGATTCCACTTTGCTCGGTCAGCGGCCATCCTTCGTACAGTGCCCCAACTCTGGTTCATTCTTTGCATCTCAGCCTCCGCAGTCCTCCACCAGGTTGTTTTACTAGATGCAATACAGAATGAAAATACTTGATGAGAGGTTACAGCAAAATAGTCTGAAAATTTAGAGAAACGACAAAGATTATGAGAATAAATGTGGCAAATGTTAGCCAAACAACCCTACAAGATGTGCCCATATTATTTTTGCAGCTGTACAGGCAAATTGGGAGGAACAAACAACGATTTCAAAATAAGAATACTAAAGGCAAGAAGAGCTGTAATGGAATTTATAAATATATGGGAATTGGAAGAAGTCGTCCAATACAAAAATAAGAATCTTTAACACCAATGTCAGTGCAGTCCTATTTTATGGCTCAGAAACATGGAAAACAACAAAAAATGTCAGTGAAGTAGTTAGAGACTTGCATAAATGAGTGCTTACAAAGAATACAAGCATTAAGTGGTATGTATGAAAAGATCACCAGTGTGTAGACGATGATAAGAACTAAACAAGTACCAGTGGAACAAGAAATGAGATGAAAACTCTGGCATTGGATTCACACACATTGAGGAAACCTGAAACTTGTTAATAGCAGTACAAGAAAGTCCTTATTATACATAGAGGGAAACTGGAAAACACATGGAGAAGGAAACTAGACATAAAGGGAATAAGGAATACTTTTGGCACAGGACAGGAAAAGCTTGGCATGAATGTGTTGAAAGATTCGTTTATGTGCCTCAGAGTAATGATAGTGATGTATCACGGAAGCTATAGTAATTAATGATAGTGATGTATCACTTACGGAAGCTATAGTAATTAATGATAGTGATATATCACTTACAGAAGCTATAGTAATTAATGATAGTGATGTATCACTTACAGAAGCTATAGTAATTAATGATAGTGATGTATCACTTACAGAAGCTATAGTAATTAATGATAGTGATGTATCACTTACAGAAGCTATAGTAATTAATGATAGTGATGTATCACTTACAGAAGCTATAGTAATTAATGATAGTGATGTATCACTTACAGAAGCTATAGTAATTAATGATAGTGATGTATCACTTACAGAAGCTATAGTAATTAATGATAGTGATGTATCACTTACAGAAGCTATAGTAATTAATGATATTGATGTATCACTTACAGAAGCTATAGTAATTAATGATAGTGATGTATCACGGAAGCTATAGTAATTAATGATAGTGATGTATCACTTACGGAAGCTATAGTAATTAATGATAGTGATGTATCACTTACAGAAGCTATAGTAATTAATGATAGTGATGTATCACTTACAGAAGCTATAGTAATTAATGATAGTGATGTATCACTTACAGAAGCTATAGTAATTAATGATAGTGATGTATCACTTACAGAAGCTATAGTAATTAATGATAGTGATGTATCACTTACAGAAGCTATAGTAATTAATGATAGTGATGTATCACTTACAGAAGCTATAGTAATTAATGATAGTGATGTATCACTTATAGAAGCTATAGTAATTAATGATAGTGATGTATCACTTACAGAAGCTATAGTAATTAATGATAGTGATGTATCACTTACAGGAGCTATAGTAATTAATGATAGTGATGTATCACTTACAGAAGCTATAGTAATTAATGATATTGATGTATCACTTACAGAAGCTATAGTAATTAATGATAGTGATGTATCACGGAAGCTATAGTAATTAATGATAGTGATGTATCACTTACGGAAGCTATAGTAATTAATGATAGTGATATATCACTTACAGAAGCTATAGTAATTAATGATAGTGATGTATCACTTACAGAAGCTATAGTAATTAATGATAGTGATGTATCACTTACAGAAGCTATAGTAATTAATGATAGTGATGTATCACTTACAGAAGCTATAGTAATTAATGATAGTGATGTATCACTTACAGAAGCTATAGTAATTAATGATAGTGATGTATCACTTACAGAAGCTATAGTAATTAATGATAGTGATGAATCACTTACAGAAGCTATAGTAATTAATGAAAGTGATCATTCTGTACAATTTTTGGTCAATTTTTTTTTTTTTTTAAATAACTCTTGCTACTGTTGCCTTTTCTCCTCTCCTCCCCCTCATATCCTCAACTCTTCTTTTTTCACTTATATTTGCATTTGATATTGATATTCTCCAACTAGCGACTAATATGAGGTTGTGCATGGGACTAGCAACCTCATCATGTAAAACAAATTACCTCAGAAACCACCACTGCATGAGCATGTGAATGATTGGTGCAGGTTGCCTGCAAGGAAATCAACTGCAGTAGTAGCTTCATGCTCCATAAGAAGAGCATAGGAAAATGATGATTCTCCAACTAGAAATTAGTACAGCATCCATCAAGAAAGAGTTTGGACTTGATTGATGGATTGATTGATTGACAATGCTGCAAAAGTAAAAATTCTCTTCCCTTTTTCTGTGCTGCCTTCTCTTTATTCTTTTTGTTTTCAGTTTCTTATGACTTGTTTTATTGAGTTTTGTTTGATTGTTTGTATTTTAGGCCAGCATGTCTATGCAATATTTAGAAGAGGAGAGACTAAAAGCTATGAAAGACTATTTAAACAAGTATAACAGCCATATATCTGTTCTTTCACCAAAGCTCACTCAGGTAAAGTAACCATAACCTGTATGTTGTTGCTATGATGATTAGTTTTTCCGGAAAAGTAGCCAGTGCCTATATCTCACTGTAGCATATGTCATACATTTTTCTCTGCTAAATTAACCATTCTGTATGTGTTGTTAAGCTTCGCTTACATAATTTGCTTTGCAGAAAAAGGTAACCAGTGTTTTTATTTTGTTATGATTAGATGAATAACTTTGCCAAGGAAAGTAATCACTAACTCTGTATAATTGTACTTTGTTTAGAAAATTCAATTTCTCAAGGGAAGTAACAACAAACTCTGTATTGTTGTACTTTGTTTAGAAAATTCAATTTCTCAAGGAAAGTAACAACAAACTCTGTATTGTTGTACTTTGTTTAGAACATTCAATTTCTCAAGGAAAATAACAACAAACTCTGTATTGTACTTGGATTAGATGATTACATTTCTCAAGGGAAGTAACCATTAACTCTGTAGTTACTCGGTTGTTTGGAGATTCAAAATGTCACAAATCATTCATATTTATGACTTTAATGTCTACAAAGTATGCTTATTATTCACTTTAAATGGAAACAATCAACTTTCTTTGGTCATGTTATTAGAAGACAAAAGCTGGAATATGGTGTGACAACTGGAAAGATTGAAGGAAAAAGAGATAGGTGATGAGAGAGAAAGACGACATGAGCAGTTTAACATCATGGCATGGAAAGAAATCAACTGCAGATATGATAAAGATCACCTAGGACAGGAAGTTGTGGGCAGATGTGATGGAAGAATGAATCCTCAATTTCTTGGGAGTTTGTTACATACACTGCAATAGATGAATCATCAAGGTTAAGACTGTTGGAATTTGGCATCAAATGTAAGACTAGCAGAGATGGATGTATGAAAGGATGCATCCGTCCTGTATACAGCCAGTGAGGTACAGTAAGCATTCACACTGTTCAACATATACTGAGGGAGACTGAGCACCTATGGGTTTGCCTGGAGTGCAATGATGTTGATTCTGTTCAACAATAACAGTAACAAGTACATACAAAAATTGTTTTATTATTTTGCTCATATTTTAATTTAATTTTGTTGTTTTCATAGAGCTGCCATGTAATAATTATGGGGTTGAGAGTTCTCATTTAACTAGTTTGGGAAGGTGGCTTATTTCTCAGTACTTTCAGTTGTATTTATGCATCACCTTTCAGTATTTTGACCGCCTCAATGAGGCTGTTATAACAGTAGACCTACAGCAAGATAGATACCATTGCGAATGCCATGTAGTACCATTAAGCCAATAACAATCACACACACCTAAGCACATGTAGGAGTCAGGAAACGTTGTAACTCCAAATATTAACTATACAGTCACGAAGACATCATAAATGGCACACTGTCACAGGTTACAGTTCACGAGCAAATTATGATACATCAAGTAAGCACCAACACAACGGGCTGATCACCCGTTTGCCAGTCACTTCGATTACGGAAACAACAGCAAATGGATTGATTTGCCGTTGCCCTAAAGACGCCACTAGGCGTGATGGGAAACAATGGCAAAGAAAACCTATCTGCTGTTGCCCTAAGACGCCACTAGGCGTAATGGCCACTGACTGCTTTGACGGTCTGTGGCTAAGGACAGAAGAAGAAGAAGAAGTAAGCACCAATCCGTAGGTAATTGAGTGTATAATCCAATAGTATATAATCGTCAAAAACAGTTCATAACAGATCATCTGTCATCAGTACTGGTACAAAAATCTCCAGCACAAAGGCTGCAGAGCACAGCAGCTCATAATCATAAACTTCGTGGCCAAATTCTCCATACAAGAAAGGGAACTGCATATGTCGCAGTTTTTAATAATACATATGTATATAGTCTGAATCAACATACTCTGAGGCCTGAAACAATACATCTCATGGGAGAAAGAACATTCCCTTTTAACAATCTGTCGAACTTCAAAAATATCCCTCATCGAAGATATGAATATTTTTTTTTTTTTTTTTTCCCTTAACCAGCGGCACTTGGGCTTTCAGCCCTTCGGCCCAATGACATGTCATTGCGAGGCTGGGGAACCTGAGGACTTTCCTTACAACTCGGTCAGGAGCTTTGCTCCTTCCCATCCACAGAGGGTTTATCACAGGAGCCGTTCAGGCTATTCAGTCAAATTTCCGGCCGTAAACATTTCTTCAAACGCTGACGCCTGGGTTTGAACCATGAACACCTGGTCGCCAGTACAACGCCGAAGCCATTACACCAGCGCGGCTCCCAAGATATGAATATATAATGGCCTATAATCCATGGCCTGAAAGTCTTCAATAACGTACGTTCTGCAGTATATAAATAAGCCGCATATCCATGGCTTTAGGAAATACACTAGGAAGTATTAAATATCCCTTTCACACCAAAAATATCTTATTCCAGGACACACTGACGAAGAATGGTCAAACATCCATCTTCGGAGCTCTGCCCGTATCGACTGTCACGAAAAAATTTACCCGCTAAAAAAAAACAGCTCAGTACCAATTCATCCCCGCGCAATATCGTCGCCCGAGGCGTGAGCTGAATTCATACCTGTTTCCGCTCGAACTGTATCTAGAACATTCGAGCAGATTCCCTAACATATATTTAAAAAACAAACTAAGCTTGTTTACAAGGGTGATTACTAAAACTGACCTGTGCATACAAGTCTTTTACCGCTTAACTCCCCTACATTAAAATATGACTTTAACAGTCTACACCGACCCTCGGGGGAAAAAAATATGATATAATCATTTTTTTTTTTTGGGGAAAAAATACATCAACCAAAAAATTGAGGTCGATAGCATACTAATATGTACACATAAAGATACACTATGTTAAGTCATGTTAACAAATAGGAACAAAAGAGGGATAGAAGTAAGTGTAAAGTACAAAAAAAAATGAGCAGTAATGAAAGAAAGCAGTGCAATATGAATAGAAAAAGCAATGATATATCATGGTAAACAATTACATTAAACAATGCATATCTAAATCAGAGAACAAATAACTAGCTATCATCCCAAAAAATAGTATAATGTGCATGATACCCAAGTCAACAAGCTCATGGAGTACCAATGATGAACCCAAATTAATATCAAAATTGACAATACCGTTATACATAGCTATTCCTGACGCACAATCAAGCGCCGGGTAAAGGAAAAATACATTACTCTAAACCTCAATATAAAAAACATCTTAAATTTTCTCACTCTAGCGGTCTTGAAAAATCCTGTAAACTTGAGGAGGTAACATCATACAATGAGGAGTGAACATGCTGACTAGTTCCAGTGGAACAGCAAATCTTGCGAGAAATACCATCGGTAAATGGTTCAAACAATCAATATAGCAGCATTGACTCTCATGGAAAAGCATACACTGTGAAAAAAATACAAATGAAAATCTCTGTTTGGTAAAGGTAGGACTTTATGATATACAACAATTAATTTTACAGTAAACCTACCAACTATGGCTATGTAAACTTCCGGCCCCTTTATGGTGATAATCAAACCTTCCTCCGTTATGTGTAGACAATGTAGGAGGATTAGGTAGAGGATGACCGCAACTCAAGGTAGTCACCGCTGTAGGCTGAAACAAAGTTGTGCACTCAGGGCACTGAGATGCTCTCTCAAAATCGAAACCAGAGCAAGCAGTAGCATTCGAGACACTATTATTATTGTTACCTTGATTACTAATAACTTGGGGCTCCTGTTGAGCAAAATTAGCATGGTAATGCGATCTATCATTTTGAGATCTACCGTCATATTGAGATCTATCACAACTATTATCTCTATTGGGACCATTGCTATTTTCTCTAATGAGACGATTGTTCTGATTTGAACCCCAGTTAGCATAGTTGCGATTGTTATTATCCCTTTGATCAAAATACCTATTAGATGGATTTTGTTGTCTCCAAGAAAAATTATTGTAAGGTTGATAATTTCTAGTGTAGTTATCTCTACCATAATTTACAGAATTGTTGGAAACAAAATGTTGAGGACCGTTAAATTGTCTCCAGTTTCTTGGAGAAGGAGAATTATTACGTGATGGACCCCTTTGGTACTGTCCAAAATCACGATTATCTCTCCTTCTAAAATTGTTTCTATTTTTGCCTGTGGCAATGCGTTTAACAGATGGATCATACTGTCTGTGCTGAGTATGATGAGTAACAGGAATGATAGAATCTTTATTGTTCCGGACATAATGAGTATCATTCTGGGAACGAGTACTAATAGTTTTGTTCCCTGTTACAAATTTATCAGAAATTTGAAAAGTCGATGCACGGTTTGTCTGAGGAGCCTTGTCATGACATTTATCAAAGTTTTTACCGTGATCTACAGGACTGACTGTTACAATCGGATTACTTTTGTTGGCCTGATGCCAAGAATCACTCCTATTAGAGGCAGTATCGTTATTATGTGGGAAATTATATTTGCCACGAAAAGATTTGTTTACACCATGTTTAGTGTTACTGTTAGCATTGAGTGCATGTGGCTGACTCTTTGCATTTGTAACATATTGACCATCAGCTTTATGTCTAACTTTATCCACCTTGGCAGTAGACAACATCTTGTTGTACCAAACAATATCTAATAGCCCATCAACTCTGTTACGTAGTTTTGTAATTTCTACTTCTGCAATAGCTTTCTCTCTAGCAAGAGCTTTATGAATCTTCTTGTTGGTTTTAACCTGAAGCCTGTTGTAATCTACCCTTAAGTCGTTTAACTGAGAAGTTTGAGTCTTCTCTTTAGCAATCCTATCCCTAAGATCTACTCTCAATTTTTCCTTCTGAGATGTAGTTTCTAATTTAAGGTTCCTAATTTCTTGTTGGAGAGTTTGGATAGTCTCTAAAGCTTTAGCCCTCTCCTGAACAAGTTCAAGTTTGAGTGCTTCCATAGCACTATGATGGCTATTCATAACTTCATCAACCTTTTCGGCCAAAACAGTATTCTTTTCTTTAAATTTATTATCGAAATCTGCATTATTATTTACTAGAGTACTAAGCACTTCTGTATTTGTCTCTTCACGTTTCTTAGCCTCAACTTTTACTTCCTCATAGTTCATCTTGACCTGTTCTAAGTCACCGGTGAAAGCCTTTTCCTCAGCCTGCATCTGAAGTCTTCTCTTATCCATCTCCATTTTAACTAATACGAATTCTCTCAGATCCTCAGTAGACATACCAAGGGATTTCCCCCGTTTAATGAAGTAACCTAAAACAGACGCCTCAAACTTCTGAGCCTTGTCATATTCAATACGTGCGAATTCTTTTACTTCCTCAGTAGTCATACCAAGGGCTTTCCCTTGCCAAGTAAAGTATTCCAAAGTAGACATTATGTCTAATATTATGATATAGATAACTTATGTCAATATACTTATGAAGAACCTCACTTTATCCCAACTCAGTTGGTGACAAGTTCTTGCTCAAGAACCTGTACAATTACCTTTAACTATTAATAATGTAGTTAATCATCTATAAATTATACATTATAATATTGACAGTGCATGACAAAATAGACAGTACAGACAAGAGTGACAAAGACAAGATATAAAGAACAAATGACCACGTTCGCAGGAATCAACTAAAGTAAGAAAGCAGAAATAAAGCAACAAATATTGCAAAGCTTGCAATGACAGCTGCGAATAGTATAACAATACAAGTGACAAAACAGTGTATAAACGAAAAATGTGTATAGAACTAAAAGATAGGAAGGAGAGAAGGACACTCACAAACAAATTAATTAATAAACTAAGGAACAGAGAAAAAAATATAACAACAATAACACTGAGACATTTCGTCACACCTAAACAATTATAATGATGACTGAATCCGGCGTAAACAGAGTATGCCCAGAATTATGTCAAGGGATGTTTTACGAAACGAACTTAGTCAAACAGTCCCTAAAGAACGCTTACGTCGGCCCTCGGTGAAGTGGGATATATCCGAACGTAAGTCTCCACAACCAAACCCACAGAAATATGACATATAACATAGAATACGAGAAAGAATAAATGGATTATGTTCTGAGGAAGGCACAATGTTACACCGAACAGGGGTAAAGTTTACACATACAAAACAACCACTTATCTTTCAAAGGAGAAATCCCAGCTTCCACAACAGCAGCAATGATGTACATAGCTAATACAGTCTAAAGAAATCCAATGGTGATCGATACTGGAACTCCAAGGTAATAGCGGCTATACAGTCACGAAGACATCATAAACGGCACACTGTCACAGGTTACAGTTCACGAGCAAATTATGATACATCAAGTAAGCACCAATCCGTAGGTAATTGAGTGTATAATCCAATAGTATATAATCATCAAAAACAGTTCATAACAGATCATCTGTCATCAGTACTGGTACAAAAATCTCCAGCACAAAGGCTGCAGAGCACAGCAGCTCATAATCATAAACTTCGTGGCCAAATTCTCCATACAAGAAAGGGAACTGCATATGTCGCAGTTTTTAATAATACATATGTATATAGTCTGAATCAACATACTCTGAGGCCCGAAACAATACATCTCATGGGAGAAAGAACATTCCCTTTTAACAATCTGTCGAACTTCAAAAATATCCCTCATCGAAGATATGAATATATAATGGCCTATAATCCATGGCCTGAAAGTCTTCAATAACGTACGTTCTGCAGTATATAAATAAGCCGCATATCCATGGCTTTAGGAAATACACTAGGAAGTATTAAATATCCCTTTCACACCAAAAATATCTTATTTCGGGACACACTGACGAAGAATCGTCAAACATCCATCTTCGGAGCTCTGCCTGTATCGACTGTCACGAAAAAATTTACCCGCTCAAAAAAAACAGCTCAGTACCAATTCATCCCCGCGCAATATCGTCACCCGAGGCGTGAGCTGAATTCATACCTGTTTCCGCTCGAACTGTATCTAGAACATTCGAGCAGATTCCCTAACATATATTTAAAAAACAAACTAAGCGTGTTTACAAGGGTGATTACTAAAACTGACCTGTGCATACAAGTCTTTTACCGCTTAACTCCCCTACATTAAAATATGACTTTAACAGTATACTACTGAATCCTGATCAAACAACAGGTTGGGCATGCCACTTCAAAGAAAATACCAGGAATAGAGAATGGACCCAAAAAAGTGGATGGAGGAATGTCATCATAAAGGAGCACAGGCTGACAGCACAACAGGTTGCATAATCATGTACACTAACTAGATTTCCATGTGTGATCTAACGGAGGAGATCGGAGCACTGATGGAGTGTGCAATGAAGATAGTCCTTTAAACCAAACCAAACACTAGATTGGAAACTAAAAATGAGTCCTACCTTTGATTCTTCCTGGCATAAGCAGCATATAAATAAGAAGAAAAATGAACACAGTAATTGCATAAAATTGTCATCTTGAGAATCTCCTATGGTTTATGGAATTCCCTTCTTCTTTGATCCTTAACCACCGACCGTCAAAGCAGTCAGTGGCCATCATGCCTTGTGGCGTCTTGTAGGTAAAGGTAAAGGTTAAGGAACCCGTTACACGCCCATTGAGGCATATTAGGAATATGGTGTTAGGCCCATATTATCTTGACCGTCGGCACACGAGGGGTGATGTGGTCGGCATCACGCCGGCCGCCTTAACCTTCCCAGAGTAGCTCTGGTACCCATTTGGGCTGGGTCGACCCAGGAGCCGTTTGTGGCCTAAAAATTTTCCGCCTCATCTGGGGATCGAACCATAGACCACTGCGCTAGGAAGCCAGTGCACTAACCACTATGCTACCGCGGCGTCTTGTAGGGCAACAGCAAATTGATTCCACTTTGCTCGGTCGGCGGCCATCCTTCGTACAGTGCCCCAACTCTGGTTCATTCTTTGCATCTCAGCCTCCACAGTCCTCCGCCAAGTTGTTTTTGGTTGGCCTCTCTTTCGTTTTCCTTCAGGGGTCCATAGCATAGCTGTTCTTGTGATGGCATCGGGGTCTCTTCTGAGGACATGGCCAACCCAGCTCCAGCGTCTGCCAGCTACGATGGTGTGCATGTCCTCTTGCTTGCTTCAAGTAAGCAGATCTTGGTTGGTGATGGTATTCGGCCAAAAGATTCGGTGAATTTTTCTTAGGCATGTTGTATGAAAATGGAATTCTCTGGGGAGACAGATTGGAACCACTGCTCCCTCAAACACGTAAAAGGTGATCAGTGTGAGCTTGAAACTTCATTATATAAAACAAATTGCTACATAAATCATCAATGCAGGAGCATGAAAGGAGGAAGAAGAAGAAAAACTAAGAGTTTCCTTTAAGCAAGATGTAGGGATACTTAGTAATATTTCAGATCCAAATTATAACTAAGCAAAACATCATGCAAGCCCACACTATTTAGTAATCAGCAAAGAATTGAAACAAAAAAGTACACAATTACTTAGCTTACATATCAGTATCTTTAAAATTCTGAAAATATATACACTGAGGTATAGTTAAGTTATGTGGAAGGAAATGACAATTAGTTTGGAGGTAAGGAAATTAAAAAACAACACACATATGCATAGGGTATATAAAGTATTACACTAAGGAGAGAGAAGGTGGATCGATCTATAGCATAAAGAAAAGTATACATGTGATGGTTGAATTTGGTGAAAATTTGAATGATTTTTTCTAATTAGTTTTCACGTTAGTGGAACAAAATGTGTGATGTGGCTTATAATAATGTAAAGCTGTTAATATTTTCAGGCTGAAGATGCTCAAGTGTCAATCGACAGTGAGAGGAGAAAAGAAGTGCTAAAAAACTATTTAATTCATATACACCAATACATAGAAAAGGAAGGAAAAGGAAAGGAAGGTAATCACTTTGTTTAATCTTTTAGCAGCATAAACTGCCATTCTTGTGTGTGTGTGTGTTTTTTTTGGTGTGTGTCAGCTCGTAAAGAGACATGTAGAAAGGGAAAAAAAACAATCCTGATCATTGTTTCTTTTTCCTTTGATGTTTATCACATTTCAGTGCAGGACACTTTTAACAGTAGATATGTGTCCTATGGTTATTTCAGTGATTAAAAAAATGTCCATTATGAGTTTGCTATAAACTTTATTGACTGTTAGATCTATTGTTCTTTTCTTTTTTCTTTTTCTTTCTTTTAAAAAAATATTTTGTTTTGGTTTAAATGAAAAAACATTACCGTTTGTACTAACAGATTGAAGTATTTATTACACTGATGTATAATTACATACAAATATATGTTTGCTTTGTTGTATTTTCCCTTAGGTGTTCAAAAATTGGTAGAAGTGTACAAAAACAAACCAAGTTTTGCAGATGCAGATGCACAAGAAGAAACAAGACAGAAGTTAGAGCAGGTTTGAACAAAAGTTGAATGTTCTAAATTTTTGTTCATATGGGGTACATCAAAGGGCAAATTTAAAGTATTTGGTGCCTGGGGTGGATCCTACCTTTGCGCCCCCCTTTCCAAAAAACCCTTCACTAGTATATCTTTAAGAGAAAGTAATAACATAATAGTGCCTGAGAGAACCCTTCTCCTGTCTGTCACCCAGGGCAGACAGCCCCCCCTGCACCCCACGCAGTTCATACGCCACTGGGTGCATCTCAGGGATTTGAAAAAAAAAATTGCTCTTCTATATTGTTCTTCATTTGAAGCATATCCCATGGAAAGAGGAAAACAAAGATAAAGAAAAGCTAGGAATGGAACAAGAAATAATGAAAGTTAGACAAAATATTTGGTCAGATAAAAAGACATAACACCTTGCTGAAAGCTATAATGGAAGGAAACATGGAAGGCAAACATGCAAGAGGAAGCCAGCAAGGTAAATAGGAAGATAACAACGAGAGATGGATAGGAAACAGTTTATCAGGGTGTACCATCAAGCCAAGAGACAGAAGATGTTTGAGATCCATTACAGCTGACCTTTGGTGCTAAGATGGCAGCTGATGATTAATATTGTTTGTGTTATTCTATAGCAAATTACGATTTCTCTGTTTTGTATGGTAACTGTAGGAGTAATGATAGTCTTGTTTGTCAGTTTTGATTTGAGTTTCATTTGGTAACTGTAGGAATAATGATAGTCTTGTTTGTCAGTTTTGATTTGAGTTTCATTTGGTAACTGTAGGAATAATGATAGTCTTGTTTGTCAGTTTTGATTTGAGTTTCGTTTGGTAACTGTAGGAATAATGATAGTCTTGTTTGTCAGTTTTGATTTGAGTTTCATTTGGTAACTGAGTTTCGTTTGGTAACTGTAGGAGTAATGATAGTCTTGTTTGTCAGTTTTGATTTGAGTTTCATTTGGTAACTGTAGGAATAATGATAGTCTTGTTTGTCAGTTTTGATTTGAGTTTCGTATGGTAACAGTATAGGAATAATGATAGTCTTGTTTGTCAGTTTTGATTTGAGTTTCGTTTGGTAACTGTAGAAATAATGATAGTCTTGTTTGTCAGTTTTGATTTGAGTTTCGTTTGGTAACTGTAGGAATAATGATAGTCTTGTTTGTCAGTTTTGATTTGAGTTTCGTTTGGTAACTGTAGGAGTAATGATAGTCATGTTTGTCAGTTTTGATCTGAGTTTTGTTTGGTAACTGTAGGAATAATGATTGTCTTGTTTGTCAGTTTTGATTTGAGTTTCGTTTGGTAACTGTAGGAATAATGATAGTCTTGTTTGTCAGTTTTGATTTGAGTTTCATTTGGTAACTGTAGGAATAATGATAGTCTTGTTTGTCAGTTTTGATTTGAGTTTTGTATGGTAACTGTATAGGAATAATGATAGTCTTGTTTGTCAGTTTTGATTTGAGTTTCGTTTGGTAACTGTAGAAATAATGATAGTCTTGTTTGTCAGTTTTGATTTGAGTTTCATTTGGTAACTGTAGAAATAATGATAGTCTTGTTTGTCAGTTTTGATTTGAGTTTCGTATGGTAACTGTATAGGAATAATGATAGTCTTGTTTGTCAGTTTTGATTTGAGTTTCGTTTGGTAACTGTAGAAATAATGATAGTCTTGTTTGTCAGTTTTGATTTGAGTTTTGTGTGGTAACTGTAGGAGTAATGATTGTCTTGTTTGTCAGTTTTGATTTGAGTTTCGTTTGGTAACTGTAGGAATAATGATAGTCTTGTTTGTCAGTTTTGATTTGAGTTTCATTTGGTAACTGTAGGAATAATGATAGTCTTGTTTGTCAGTTTTGATTTGAGTTTCGTATGGTAACTGTATAGGAATAATGATAGTCTTGTTTGTCAGTTTTGATTTGAGTTTCATTTGGTAACTGTAGAAATAATGATAGTCTTGTTTGTCAGTTTTGATTTGAGTTTCGTTTGGTAACTGTAGAAATAATGATAGTCTTGTTTGTCAGTTTTGATTTGAGTTTCGTATGGTAACTGTATAGGAATAATGATAGTCTTGTTTGTCAGTTTTGATTTGAGTTTCGTTTGGTAACTGTAGAAATAATGATAGTCTTGTTTGTCAGTTTTGATTTGAGTTTCGTTTGGTAACTGTAGGAATAATGATAGTCTTGTTTGTCAGTTTTGATTTGAGTTTTGTTTGGTAACTGTAGGAATAATGATAGTCACATTTGTCAGTTTTGATCTCAAGAGTTTTGTTTTAGATGTAAAGAATCTGTATGTCTTTTGTTTTTAAACAAGACTTTATACTGTGACTGACAACAATGACCAAATTAACAGTTTTATTAATAAGAGCTGTGTAGATTTAACAAATATTTTAAAAAAACGTCCTGCAAAAACTGGTGGCAGAAACAAGTTAGAAGTGAACAACTTTAAGATAACCAGCAAGAGCTGACAAAGCAACAGACACAGAAATGGAAGCAGAAATGAATATGTACTAAGAAAATCAACATCAGGTCTAGCATTTCTGTCAGGCAAAGCAGGGAAGTGGAAGAGGGAAAGCCAAGGGATATATAGAGAAGAGACACTGACAGAAAGATGCAGAGGACATACCTGGAAAT
This sequence comes from Oreohelix idahoensis, assembly GCA_024509875.1. Lineage (NCBI taxonomy): Eukaryota > Metazoa > Mollusca > Gastropoda > Stylommatophora > Oreohelicidae > Oreohelix > Oreohelix idahoensis. The sequence goes on from JAMPIV010022934.1 coordinate 400,655, forward strand.
ATATGGAGTAATTCATCATAATTTTCCTTTGTGCTCCTTACAGGACATGGATCCACCACTGCAACTGGTCCCCTTGCAGGAAACCTGCACCAAGCTCTCACATGTTCTTACAGCAGTGGTTTCTATGGTAATTTGTTTGACATGATGAGGTTGCCAGCCCAATGCACAACCTCATATTAGTTGCCTTGGTTACCACATGCCTGTACATGGAGTAGTCCTGTTCTTTCTATGTCTCTTCTACGACCCCCAGGAACTAGATGGAGTGCCATAGACACAAATTGAATAGTAAGCAGCGACCTGGCCAAGGGGTGCTGAGCTCCAGCAGAAGCTATGGGGCTGCCGCGCCGACCTGGTAAAGACTGTGGACTTCGTCCTGGCGACAGGCCTGCAGATTTAGCATGACTACAAACTGAACGCAGAAGAAGAATAGTAAGCATTTGCCACTGATTTTTTAAGTGAAGAACAGGACGTTTGTGGATGGATTGTGTAGATTTGCTGTAGTAGATTCTGAAGATACTGATATTGTGTATTTCTAAGCTAGTTAATTTGAATATTTGATTGTTGTCCAAATTTGTGTAGTTTTATTCTAGAATATTTTCTAATAATATGGAATGTCTTTTGTCGTCAGGCAACTCTGATGGTCAACTTTCTGGAAGCTAGTCATTGTAAGATCAATAGCTGCCTATGTAAACTGGAGGGCAAGTCACAGCAGCCTAGCTTGTTTTTACAATACATTGAGACTGTCAGAGACAAACAGGTGCTGTCATAGTCTGTGGTAATGAATCAGTACATATTGCATCAGTGATGTAGATAATCAGTTGGGGACCACCCTGTGACCTGATAATTGGGGCCCTCTGTAAATGTTAGCAAAGTTACTTCTAAATGTCATAATAGAGATCCTGTAATAATTTTGTCATGACATCACCATTATGTAATACAGGTTTGCAGTGATTCCCACTGTACACACTTTCATGGAAGATAGGGGCAAATTTTAACAATGCTTACAAATATGACATGCTAAAATTGTTGTGTGCAGCTTCAAAAAGCAGCTGAGGGCTGTCACCTCAGGGGCGGATTCTCATAGTCAGTTATGACTGAAGGGGCTGTTATTATTATTATTAGCTTAATTTTCCAGGAAATAATTCATCTTTCTCCACAATTTGTAAAATACTAGTCACATTAAAGTGAATCTGTCTTGTCAGAATACTACCTTTTTGTCAGCATATTTTTTTATTTTTTTTAACGTACGCCCGCTATTATTCGAGGCGAAATCTCAGGCGAGTATATCTAACCCAGGTTAGTAAATCTAACCCAGGTTAGTATATCTAACCTGAGACTGATTTTACATGAGTATCCTATTTTCCCTGCCCAGGTGTCCTCTCGCCATTCAGGCAGATACTCGCTGTCTTCGGAGAGGTCAGCATAATGAAATCCAGTCTGAAGTACTCCAGAAAAAATTGTAGTACTCATTACATTTGGGAACCCATGTTCATACTGTACTCTTATATTGTGTATCACATAATGGTTTCCTTGTTTTAGTACTTAAATAATTGTAGCTCAGACTGTTACTGTTAGTGCCCTGCAGTCTGCATTTTAGGTTTTCCATTTTGCTAAATTTTAGGGTTAGCTTTTTAACACTTTTTACTACTTTTCAGGGTCTCCTTTGTAACATCTCTGTGCTACCTTTCATGGTATCCTTTTTAACATCTGTCTGCAAATTTTCAGGGTCTCCTTGTTAATGTCTCTGTGCTACCTTTCAGGGTCTTCATGTTAACATCTCTCTTCTACCTTTCAGGGTCTTCAAGTTAACATCTCTCTCCTACCTTTCAGGGTCTTCATGTTAACATCTCTCTCCTACCTTTTAGAGTCTACATGTTAACATTTCTCTCCTACCTTTCAGGGTCTTCTTGTTAACATCTCTTTACTACCTTTCATTGTCTCCTTGTTAACACCTTTTTACTACATTTCAGGGTCTCCTTGTCAGCACGATGCGGCTACCATTGAACCTGGCACTTGAAGGTTGTAGTGATTATTTGCCAACTCATCCACCTAATGATTATTATCAGGAAGTTACTTCTCCAGAAGATGAATTTAGTAAGTTGTACATTCTTGTATATTGTATATAAAGTAAGTCTATATAGAAGAAATAAGTAATACAAGATTAATAGGACTCTGAAGAAACGACAGCATAGTCGTAGATTTCCGTGAACTGTATGGCAGATTCTTAACCCCTTGTCTGATAGGACAAAAGGTATTTGAGATTGAGCCACACATGTACACATACACGCACGCTCATGCGAGCACACACATGCATACATATATATGAATATATATTCTAATTCATTTGATTCATGATGAGAGCCCTCGGTGAAGTACCTGGGACAACACATTGGGATAAATTTATATACACATTTACACTAATGCTGGCCTGAGCATCTGATTGGCTAAGCGGTTAGAGCACTTTCCTCTCATGGCGAAGTTACTCGGTTCTGGGATGGAAACCTGGTAATGTCATGCTCCAGTTTACCTTGCTGTAAATGGGTATCTGGCTATGCTCTTGAGTTAGGGAAGGTGAAGGCAGCAAGGAAGGGAACTGGTCACCCTACCTCATAAAGCTGTACCTAGTATTGTGAAGTCTCTGACACTTCACTCCCCTGTGGCAGTATTTACCTTTTCCAGCTGACCAGTGTGTTTTAGTTACTGTAATACCGTCATCATACAAAAGCGCATGAAATGGATTTTAACCGTGAGAGCTCCCTTCTGTTTGAATAGAAAAGCACCAAAAAAATAAAATAATTTTCATGGTCTGATAAGCATGGAGCAGCATCATGACACATGTGTAAGTAAACTCAGTATGTTTTACATTCTCTAAATGACAGTATCATGACACAGTGTGTAAGTAAACTCATTATGTTTTACATTCTCTAAATGACAGTATCATGACACAGTGTGTAAGTAAACACTCAGTATGTTTAACATTCTCTAAATGACAGCATTATGACACAGTGTGTAAGTATACTCAGTATGGTTTTACATTCTCTAAATGGCAGATAAATGTGGGTTTATATGTAATTTATTATTTTTATTTTGCCTCTTTCTTGAATTGGTGGAGTGAGATTTGGGAAAAAAAAGTAATCAAAGAATAAACTTCAAATCAGAAGGGATCAACCTTCACTATCCTCAGGTCAGAATTGGTCCATGTTGTCTTTATTGACTTAATCCCAGAATGGATCCATGTTGGCTTCACTGGCTTCAAGTCAGAATGGATCCATGTTGTCTTTATTGACTTCATTCCAGAATGGATCCATATTGTCTTCATTGGTTTCAGGTCAGAATGGATTCATGTTGTCTTCACTGGCTTCAGGTCAGAATGGATCCATATTGTCTTCATTGGCTTCAGGTCAGAATGGATTCATGTTGGCTTTTCTGGCTTCAGGTCAGAATGGGTCCTTGTTGGCTTCACTGCCTTCAGGTGCAAGAGTTTATGAGACGTAGAGGAAGGTTTGGAGAGATCTTGAGAAGGGGTTGCAAGATGGAAATAGGAAAGATGAAGATATGGAGTAAAATGATGAGAAGGGGTAGCTCAGTGCTCCACAGGCAATAGTGGATTCATGACCAAGAAATGACTGACCAAGTCAGTGAAAAAGTAGTTTCAATTTTGCTGATGAAAGCTGCCATTTTTATGTCATTATCAGAATAAAATAATTCATTCACTTTTATTTATTTGTTTTTTTATTTTCTAGTTGATGAAGAATTCCCATCTCCAGCTGTGATTGGTCACTGCAAAGCCTTGTATGACTACAATGCCAGTCAGACAGACGAGCTGTCCATTAAAGCAGGTTAGTTTTATCCTCTAAAATGTCTTGACCAGATGTATATATATATATATTTTTTTTTTCTGGTTGATTTTGTGACACATGACGGCAACAAACTGCCGACTTTAAAAATAGTGCAAATATCAGGGAAACCAATGATTGAAACAAGTAGATTATCAGAAGCCACTTGACACACAACACACTTTAGACAGCAGGAAATAAACAAAATGAAATACATCTCAATACATTTTGTTGACTGTATTGTTACATCTGGATCCAAATTACTGTAATGTTACAACTGGTTAAAAATGTTTGTTCCAGATCTGTACATTCAGTGCTAAATCTGGGCACTAACCAAAAAAACAAGAAAGACAAGATCATTCACTTTCATCCCTTTCAGCTCCCCAAGGAGCATAGGCCTTCAACAAACTTATGCCAAGTCTTCCTGTCCTGTCCTGTCCTGTCTGTCCTGTCTGTTCTGTCCTGTCCTGTCTGTCCTGTCCTGTCCTGTCCTGTCTATCCTGTCCTGTCCTGTCCATCCTGTCCTGTCTGTCCTGTCCTGTCTGTCCTGTCCTGTTCTGACCTGTCCTGTTCTGTCCTGTCTGTCCTGTCCTGTCTGTCCTGTCCTGTCCTGTGCCATCAACTCAAAGGTCTTTCCATGTCTTCTTCATGTCCTTCATGTCTGTCTCCAATTCTGTTTTCCATGTGAACTTTGGTCTTCCTCTATCTGTCCCGTCCTGTCCTGTCTGTCTTGTCCTGTCCTGTCTGTCCTGTCCTGTCCTGTCTGTCCTGTCCTGTCCTGTCTGTCCTGTCCTGTTCTGTCCTGTCCTGTTCTGTCCTGTCTGTCCTGTCCTGTCTGTCCTGTTCTGTCCTGTCCTGTCCTGTCTGTCCTGTCCTGTCCTGTCTGTCCTGTCCTGTCCTGTCTGTCCTGTCCTGTCCTGTCTGTCCTGTCCTGTCCTGTCCTGTCCTGTCCTGTGCCATCAACTCAAAGGTCTTTCCATGTCTTCTTCATGTCCTTCATGTCTGTCTCCAATTCTGTTTTCCATGTGAACTTTGGTCTTCCTCTACCTCTCTTACCCTGGAGATTCCAGAACAAGGACTGCCTTGTAATGCTATCAACAGGTTTCCTCAGTGTGTGTCCTGTTCATCTCCAGAGTCTTCTCGTCTCTTGTTGCACTTATTCTTCTTCTTCTTCCGTCCTTAGCCAACGACCGGCAAAGCAGTCAGTGGCCATTACGCCTAGTGGCGTCTTAAGGGCAACAGCAAATGGATTTTCTCTGCCGTTGTTCCCATCACGTCTAACGGCGTCTTTAGGGCAACGACAAATCAATCCGTTTGTCGTTGTTTCCGTAATCAAAGTGACTGGCAAACGGGTGATCAGCCCGTTGGGGTTGCACTTATGCTTGTCTGGTTCTTGTCATCAGTTCCACATTGGTGACTTTGTCATACCACTTCAATCCTTCTATTCCACACAAAGAATCCGTTTATGAAATTCCGAAATCTGAATAAAACAGCTAATGTAAAACAAAAACAAAAAATGATCTACAGATATACAAAGAGATCAGGGCTGTCATTGGAACAGCATTGAGGAAGGAACGTGAGAAACAAAACCAACTTTGATCTGGACATATTGAGAAGACAAATATTGATCATACAACAGCTCAGGCATGTCACTTGAAGTTGAAAAGGACTGCGGATTGAGGACACCTGATGAGAAGATTGATGAAAAGGATAACAGACGGCTTTAAAAAATGCAACATGACAGTACAGCCATCCACACTGTTTGCATTGAATTGGAAACTAATAATCTGTTACACATTTTGGCATAAACAGTGGATAAAGGAAGAAAGGAGATAAGATAGAGATGTTTTAGAAGTAAATAAGAGCATGAAATTTGTAAAGGGTGAAGGACACTGGAAATAAATAGGAGTGTGAGGAAGGGGATCAGAAGCAGAACAAATGTAACAGCAGAAGAATGGTTGACATTTTAACATACATTTTATTGTGTAGTCCATATATTTTACTTGCAGGAAAGGTAGAGAGCATCTTTTTTCCCTGCATCTTATCTGGCAGTCACTTTTCTAAAAATCATTAATGTCTTGCTATACTATCATCACTTTACACTTCCCAAAATGGGACGTTTTGTTTTTTAAAAGACTAATTGACTTGTTTTTTTGTAGGTGATGTCATCAATGTGTACGAGAAGTTGGGTGATGGATGGTGGGAAGGAGAACTCCAAGGTGTTCGTGGTATCTTCCCTTCTACCTATGTTCAAGATTGTTGAAGCTGTGTTGGAGCAGCCAGCATTTGTTAAATCACAGACAGTTTAGAGATACAGGACTTTAATTATGATCTGGAAGTCTTTGAGAAACTTTCTCCACACAATGATGTTCTCTTTAAACTGTAGGAAAATATAACTTCCATTGTGCCATGAGTGCTGGATGGATAGAGGAAATGTTTTCTGACACTCTGACTAACTTGGCTTCTTGGCTGGATCTTGTCATCAATTCCACATTAGCGATCTTTCTCGACCCATTTCCATACTTCTATACTACACAGACATCTATGTATGGAGGCATAACTGGAGTCATCTTTATATGACTACCAGCTATGCACATTGCTACAATATACATATGTGGAAGTGAACCTCTGTCTGTGAGGTTAATTTAGGGTTCCCATTCGTCCCGTTTTTCCCGGGACAGTCCCGTTTTTTTGATAAAATGTCCCGGTGTCCCGAATTTATTCCAAATGTCCCGCTTTTTAAGGGTCCTTCCTGAAAAAAAAAATCTTTGGGTAACGGATTTTATTCCGTGTTTTAGTAGTGTTACTTTATCAATTTCCGGTTACAGTGGACCCTCGGTTTGAATCTCGAACAACAATTCGAAAGTCGACCAAAACAGTGTTCAGTGAGCATCTACCAAATGATTTAATGCGTATTAGCATTATTATACAGTATTTTTATCGTTTTTTATCCGCATAGTGCCGAAACGTAAGTGCAGTATAAATGATAACATTACAAGAGAATTTCCCTTCATTAAAGGTGTAGATGAAAATGTGGAATGTACTTTATGCAGCTCTAAATTTTGCATTTTCACATGGTGGTCGGTCAGACGTAGTCAACCACGTGAAAACGAAAAAACATAAATGTGCTGTTGAAAGTAAGGCTTCCAACAGCAGTATAAGTCATTTCTTAAATGCGAAAACCCAGAGTGAAAAGGAAATGGAAAAACAGTTATCATTGGCAGCACAGGAAGCAACCTTCGCTTATCACACGGCGGTGCATAACCACAGCAGTCCATGGACTGCACAACAGCCATCGTGAAAAAACTTTTCAACGATAAAGTGGAAGTTGTGTTAGTTAATGTGTGTATTTTTATACCAGTATCTTATTTTAAGTGCAACATATAATATATAATAGATTTATTTGTGCTTTACCTTAATTTTTAACATGTCCCGTTTTTTTACAAAATGTCCCGGGTTTTTTAGGTAAAAATTTGGAAATGTCCCGGTTTTTAAACAAAACTTTATGGGAACCCTAGGTTAATTACACCCTCATTGACTTTTGAAATCATCCACACACTTCCAGGGATTCCCCCTGTGGTGAAACATGTTGAGAACCCAGCATTGCAGACTAAGCTTGGAGAAGTCACTTGAGCCCCAGACGCAATTCTTTGGCATTAACCTGGTTGACTGCATGCAGGAGGATCTCACTATGGACCCAGTGATAGGCAGGGGGTGCTGAGAAGTGGCTCTGTGCAGGATGTGACAATTCCTTGGGAGAGCCCAGAACCAGAGCACAGTATTTTAGCTGTGCATAGTTGGAGAGCCCCCTTGGATGGCGGGGAATGCACAGTATGCCATGCTCTTTTACTCCTAGCTTGGGACCAGATGTGATGATCCTTTAAATGCCAGCCAAGCTGGAGAAACTGGAGCTCATGACTTCCAACTCAGCACGTTTCGGAATGGCAGATGAGCCACAGGAAAAGCCTAGATCTGAAGTGTAGATAATACCAAGGAGTCTTCAACTTGGTATTGGCTGCTAAAGAGTGACAAGCTCAGCAGCCCTAGTTAAACAATAACAACAACACAAACTTATTGGGTGCCATTTTAATTGTTCTCCATGTTTCAGATCTTGTCCTTTTTAATGGTTGCAAATTTGACATGATAGAACTTGTGATCAATTTCATTTGTTTACCTTGTAATCTGTTTCTGCTCAGTGTTTTGTAAATAGAATATGACCTTACTGTTCATAATTTGCTGTATACAGATATGACTCTTCATGGAAAACAGACAATTTATAAAAAAATTTGCTATGCATCATGAAAAGAAAGCCTTAACTGAAAAATATACTATTGCAACAGACTTGGCCAATCAACGCTGCCCAGCATCACATCATCTCTTATGAAAGTGTCTTTTTTTAAAATTGAAAGATCCCTACAGTGTATCCTACTTCTGTTCATCATCATCATCATCATCATCATCATCTCCTTCTTGTTCCTTATGGAGCATGGAGCCATAACTGCTGCTGGCCCCCTTGGCATCTGGCCCCCTTGGAGGAAGCCTGCATGATAGGGCACGCTCAAGCATTGGTGGTTTATGTAGCAATGTTGACATGATGAGGTTGCCATCCCCAGACACAGCCTCATATTAGTCACCTTGTATGACATGCCTCAGGAAAGAGTCTATCAGAGTGCACCACCAAGACAAGAGACAGAAGACGTTGGAGATCCATTACAGCCAACCTTCGTTGTGGAGATGGCAACTGATGATGATGACATGCCTGAAGGAACAGTGGTTGGTTGTATTCTTGTTTAATCTTCTCAGAGAACCCCAGCAACACTGCTTCCATTAATAATTATCAGTGACAGCAGATAGTAACGAGCAGTTTTATGAAGTAACAAGGACAGCAGATAGTAACGAGCAGTTTTATGAAGTAACAAGGACAGCAGATGCCCAATGGGCTGATCACCCGTTGGCTTGTCACACCGATTACGGAAACAACGGCAGATGGATCTATTTGTTGTTGCCTTAAAGACGCCGCTAGGCGTGATGGGAAACTACAGCAGAGAAAATCAATCTGCTGTTGCCCTTAAGACGCCACAGGGCGTGATGGCCTCTGACTGCTTGGTCGGTCTTTGGCTAAGGACGGAAGAAGAAGAAGGACAGCAGATAGTAACGAGCAGTTTTATGAAGTAACAAGGACAGCAGATAGTAACGAGCAGTTTTATGAAGTAACAAGGACAGCAGATAGTAACGAGCAGTTTTATGAAATAACAAGGACAGCAGATACTAACGAGCAGTTTTATGAAGTAACAAGGACAGCAGATAGTAACGAGCAGTTTTATGAAGTAACAAGGACAGCAGATAGTGTTGTGTGTAATTTTGTGATCAATTGTTATTTAGTTTTTATCTTTCTTTGTTGCAAGTGCTCTTTGTTGCTAAACCATTGACATGCAAATTTTAAAAATGTGTATTTGTAATGCTGTTTCATTTTTTTTTTTTATTTTAACAAAAAAAATACCTTCTACAAGTGTCCAATTGGCAGAGCGGTTAGAGCGCCGGCCTCTCATGGCAGACGTACAGGTTCAAAACAGGGTGGCGTCATGCTTAAGTCTACCCAGCTGTAAATTAGTACCTGACTCCGTCCTCTTGAGTTAGGGAAGGCAGCGAGGAAGAGAACTGGTTAGCGTGCCTCTTGAAGCTGGACCTAGTATAGTCAATTCTTTAACACTTCCCTCCTATGAATACAAATGTAGAGAAGAAGATGGGCAAAAGTGAGTAAATCTTGAGCATATTTTTAATTATCTGTGGCTTTGTTTGTTTTTTTATTAACAATCATGGATGCTCAAGAAACCTAGCCTCCATTAAAGCAGGGCAATACTGTAAATGTTAACTTTATCGTACACAAATATTTGGGTCAGACTGATCACATGAGTAATACTATCTATTCACAGGCTGAATATTCTTTTCTTGTATCCTTCATTGATATAGAATCTATTTTGTTGTAGAGTTTGTGCTAGAAATTACTTTGTTGTGAGATTAGGTTGTGTTCATGTGAGGATCATTTTTGTTTTTATTTGGAAGACAAACTGATTTATGGAACATTTAAAAAAATTATATGTTGAATATTTATTTCTACATCTGTTAACAGTTAACTGATTAAGCATGTAATAATTGAGACACTTCTTCGCTTTAAGGCACCCATATTCTTAAAGAGCTGTGTTAATTGAAAAATTCTGCTGCAGGTTCTTGCTTTAGAAAAGTAACGTAACATAATGTACTTCGCTTTTAAGTGTGCTGTATTTACCATTGCTATTACTATTTTTATGTAATTTACTGTATTTGTAATGGAGTGTATTAAAATTCATAATGTCTCCCATGTAAATATAATTGAGTTGTGAATGATTATGACATTTTTTAAAAAATGCTCTGAGTCTTGCTTATGTATATTTAGGCTTGTATGCTGCTGTATTTAAATCTGAGTCTTCTAATATGTTTAGGCCTGCACATATGGCAAAGCGCGGGCCCAAATGTATTAGAAGATTTGGTTTTAAATGACGTAAAAGGTGACTCATTCATGTTGCACAAGGTGACTTATGTGAGGTTGTGCATGGGCTGGCATCTCATGATGTAATAACAAATTGCTACATAAATTACTGCTGCTAGAGTATGTGCTTTGATGCAGACGTCCTGCACTCAGCCAGCTACAGTATGGCTCCATGCTCTGCAAGGAGCAAAAAAGAAGTTGAACGAAGTGTGTCTGTATGCATGTGCGTGCAGGAGTGTGAATATCCATCCATTCTCAATACTCTGAGTGAAATAACCATGGAGGTCACAATGTCAGAATGGTTTTAAAGTGAATGTTTTTAACTTCAAGACTGATATACTGAGGTTATATTTCTTAAACATATATTTGAGAGCTGTGTACTTTCTGTGCTTCTCTATGGTGCGGAATGCTGAAGAGTAACAGAGAAGGAAGTGTCGAAACTGTCCTCCTTCCACACAGTCTGCCTAAGGAAAATTCTCGGAATCTTTTGGCCTAATACTATCACTAACCAGGAACTACTTACTCAGAGTAACCAAGAGGACATGCACACCATCATAGCTGGCTGATGCTGGAGTTGGGTTGGCCACGTCTTCAGAAGAGACCCTGATACCATCACAAGAGCAGCTATGCTATGGACCCCTGAAGGAAAGTGAAAGAGAGGCCAACCAAAAACAACTTCGCGGAGATGCAAAGAATGAACCAGAGCAGGGGCACTGTACCAAGGATGGCCGCCGACTGAACAAAGTGGAAGCAGTTTGTTGCTGCCCTACAAGACGCCACCAGGCGTGATGGCCACTGACTGCTTTGACAGTCAGCGGCTAAAGATCAAATAAGAGAAGAGGAAAATGTCTTAAACACAGCTGAACACTCAAGGACAGCTAAAAAGAGTAATGAGAATGTCCTGAAAGAAGCCGTTGCATGAAGGAAGTGTAGCACTCACATCAGAAGATAACAGTCCATTTTTTTTTATTTGGGGTGGGGGGGTGAGGCATATTATGAGAAGAAGAAAGCAGGAATATATAATAAGAACAGAAAATATTGAAGAAAAAAAAGATTGAAGGCAAACAGAGAATATACTGGAAAGTTTGATAACAGAATTGATAAATAGTACTGGAAACAGGAAGTTATGGAGAGATGTGATCACCTAACACCACCAGGCATGGTACTTAAAGAAGAAGAAGCCATTTGTGATAATATAAAGATATACGTATAAAAATACAAAAGAAAGTTGAGATTAAGGAAACAGTCCTATATAAGATGGAAGAACAAGTAAACAGACATGAAAGATTACACAAGAGAACATTTGAGAGGAGAGTCAATGTAAACAGAAAGAGTGTATAGCTGGGACAGTGAATTTTTAAAAACATACAAGAAGTTTTGTTTTTCATTTTTTTTCCAGTGTTTAGTATGGTCATTTGAATTATTATTTGGTCACCGTGTTATTTCATTTGAAGTGGTCTACATAGCTTCATTTGAAGTGGTCTGTAATATGAATACATTAAAGTACGAGCCACACATTGTAATATAATGCGAATCTTGACATGTACGATATTCTGTAAATAAACATGGCTACGAACTGAACATGCTTTTACTGAGTGCTCTCTGAAACATGTGTGTGCTTGTGTAGATGACGAGGTAATGCTTATATACATACATCATAACATTACATGGTGGCAGCGGTCGATACCGGACTGACGCAAAACAGCTACACGATAACACGTGAGTACAGTTTATTCGGCTAATTTTCGTCATCGAGGTCAACAATGGCAGCTAAACATTACCGCAGCGCACCGCAAATGAGATTTGCCGGTCAAGATGATAAGAGTGAAGCTTTCTTGTTATGGCGCCAACGCATAGATCTATATTCCAAGACCACTGGTCTGGAAGGACAAACCCTAACTCCATATATCCTAGAAGCATTGGACGATGAAGGTTTGAAAATCTACAACAGTTTTGCTACCGCCATGCCGGTTGAGTCGGCAACCGACCCCGTAGCCATATTGGACGAATTTGAAAAGCGTCTGATCATAAAGCACACAAACTTTAGAGCGGCAAGATTAGAGCTTCACCACCTGCGACAGAAACGTGATGAAAGCCTAGATGATTTCTTCACTCGCATTAAGGAGAAAACAAGAGTATGTAAATTTAGCAACGAAGAAGAAAAAGAGCGAATTATTGAACAGATTCTTCTTAGCACACCAATGCCAGAGTTCCAGAAATGGCTACTGAGCCAGAGTGATACGCTAACTTTACAACAACTTCTGGATGAAGGCAGGAAACACGAGGCACAAGCACTAAACATTAAACAAATTCAGCAAGGTACATTAGCAGCCCAGGTGGATGCAGTGAAAAGCTATAAACCTAGACACAACAAAGCAACTGGTTCGAAACAACAAGAAAAACACAACACAAGCAGAGGTGCTATGTGTAAATGTTGTGGCCTAAACTACATACAAAACCACTGTCCAGCTAAAGACTCTACATGTCATTACTGCAGAAAGAGGGGCCACTGGATAAAATTATGTTTCAAGAGGAAACAAGACAGTGCTCAACACAAACTTCACAGCAGAAAGTCGTCAAAACAAACACACTCTATGATGACTGAGGACCTTGACTCCAGTGAAGAAAGTGATCCTTCCACTTTTGATACTGTGAAGATACTAACTTTCAGTAATGAACCAAAGAGAACGCAGGCTTTCTGCAAGGTACAATTCCGAATACCAGGAATTAAAATGCACAAAGAAAGAAACATTCGGTTCAAGATAGACACAGGTGCCCAAGGTAACACTCTACCCTTAAGAATATTCAGACAGATCATGCCTGACAAGGTGGATGAGCAAGGATTTCCCACAAGGGATGTAAAACGTAGGAGTGGCAGGACAAAGCTAAGAGCTTACAATGGAACAAGTATAGACTGTTTTGGAGCAGTAACACTTGAATGTTCATACAGAGGCTCAGAATGGACATCGTCAACATTTTACTTGGTAGATGTTGAAGGACCTGCAATTTTGGGTTTACCAATGTGCGAAAACCTGAGTGTGGTAACTATTAACAACATTAAAGAGGATATAGGTTTTGCAGATGCTCTCAGCAGACTACCAAACCCCAACAAGATAACAGATCTTACCCCAAACATCAAAGTTGATTCTGTCAAGTTTAGCGATAATCGGCTTGAACACATCAGAGAAGACACAACGAGAGATCCTATTCTTAACTCTCTCAAAGAACTGATATACCATGGATGGCCAAGCTCTATCAGGGAAGTTCCAACACACATCCGTCCATACTTCTCTATGAGGGACGAGTTAAGCATCGAAGATGGTCTGATCCTAAAGGAGATCGCATTGTTGTACCAGAAACACAACGCGATATCATCCTTAAACAGCTCCATAATAGTCACCTTGGTATTGTGAAGACACAACTGAGAGCAAAGAAAGATGTTTACTGGCCACAGATAAACAAAGACATAGAAACACTATGTAAAAACTGTTCAGTTTGCCAAGAACATGCAAATAGGCAGTGCAGAGAACCTCTCATACCATCAGACATACCATTGAGCCCTTGGAGCATTATAGGAACTGATATTTTCTCAATCGACAATAATGACTATCTTGTTATTGCTGATTACTACAGCAAATTTCCCATCATTGAGAAACTTCCACAACCCTCACCATCAGCTGTTATTGCAGACATTACAAAGAAGTATTGCAGCATGTTTGGCATCCCAGATGAAATTAGATCAGACAACGGTCCACATTTCTCAGGTCAAGCATACAGAAACTTCACCAAGGACTGGAAGATCAAACACACAACATCATCACCTAGATACCCTAAATCTAATGGTTTCATTGAGAGACAGATACAAACTATCAAGTCAATCATGAAGAAAACAAGAACAGAGGATGTACACCTAGCACTCTTGAGATGGAGAACAACACCGGTAGACAGTAAGATCGACAGTCCAGCAGAACTTATGTTTGATAGAAGAATTAAAGACCTCCTACCATCTAAGGTCCACTTCCGTCCACAACATAGAGACAGCACATATGATCAACTTCAGCATCGTCAGCAGGTTCAGAAATTCAACTATGACAAATGTGCTAAAGACTTACCACCATTATATCCTGGTCAGCATGTGACTACTGATAAGGTTGATATAATGTTGGATTTTTATTCCCGTTAATGATATCCACCAAAAGATAGATATAAGTGGATGGAAGCAGACATCATCATCATCATCAGTTGATAAGATCTCTATGGTGTTGTTTGCTCCACTGTAGTGTATGGAATGTCAACTTGACCTACGCAGTGGTGTGTAGACATGGATTGAGTGTACAATGTGCGAATGATGATAAGGGTTCGTGTTGTTGACAAATGTTCTTTTCTCACACTCATGTATGACTGGAAGTCATCGACACCAACGACTGTGTACCTTTTCTAAAGTTTAATTGGACGTACACACTCGACAGCACAGATAGTGACAAATCACAGGTTGGCATAATACATCATAGTACAGTGGATAAATGGTCTTGCAATGTTATGTTACATGGGCACTCATGTAGATTAATATTATAATGGACTGTCAGTAGCCAAGCCCTCAGCATCGCCCATACATATAAATCATCTGACTTCACTGACTGAGCACGTCAGCTTATAAATAATATTTCAGATGGCTTCTAGACCTAATCTCGTCTAGCGACGATTCTCCAACTTAATGTTCAGCACATATTTTTTTTCATATAATAATATTGAACCGCTGATAAAGGGTTCTCAT
The DNA here is from genome assembly GCA_024509875.1 of Oreohelix idahoensis. NCBI lineage: Eukaryota > Metazoa > Mollusca > Gastropoda > Stylommatophora > Oreohelicidae > Oreohelix > Oreohelix idahoensis. The sequence goes on from JAMPIV010022934.1 coordinate 415,791, forward strand.
GTGTAGCAGTGATCTCTGGACTAAACAAGCGATAATACGGGCATCCCCTTTCTCTTCTTGAAAGTCGCTACATGTTTTGGTTCCAAGATGGCTTCACTCGTGAACTGTCACTCACGTTTGGATGCAGATAATGAATCTGTCCTAAAGTTAGTCATTCATAAAACATTGCATTGCTCTGTAGATTTGATCATGAACAATTGACTGCATTCTACAGAATATAGTGCTGCTAGGAATCGAAGTCGTTTTCATCGAGTCAAATATATTCTCTTAGACATTCAAATCGTAACTATCGAAAATGGTGGCTTCGATCGAGAGTTCATAAGAGTGTCTTTGATTACCTTGGTAGAGGAAATATGGAACTGCCATTCCTTGGCAATATGAATAAACACTGGGGTAAAGCATACACGATAGGTCTAGACGACTATCACTTTCCCCACAAAATACTGAGATCACTTTTTCCCGGCGACAGGCCGACATAGGAAACACACAGTCCCTATCAGGACGAAGCCAAATCACCCCACACTCTAGCGACACATCCGCCGAATAGCCTTTGACCTCTCTAGAGACAACAGAACATATAGTTCGACTTAGATATGTAAAGATATACAGATATAAGACAGACTCGTCCTACTCAGACAAACAATACACATAAATTCAGGCCATAGATATTCTGAAGCAAGAACAATCTATTATTACCCAAACAACGAATAAATCGCAGTAAAATGGATTTATCCGCGGAGTTTGATCGAAGAGATGGCACAACTTTCAAGGGAAGTAACAGTATAATACAATTCTGGCAATTACACAATGCCTAAAAAATTCATATCATCATTTCGTATTAGATATCTTAAATTTATGATTTATGAAGAAAAAATCATCAAAGCACAGCGGTGAATAAACATCCAGGAACCGCTATGTAGTGATACAATCATTATATTATTAAATTACAAATGTGTATCTATCATGATATAGAAAAGGAACTACTATAGAACTAGACATATCAAGAAGTCTAAGCCCTAATAGTTATGTGGAATCATGTGGGCATCTTGACAGAATGTCTGCCATCACATTATCTGATCCACGAATAGCTCGCACAGAGAAATGAAAAGGTTGAAGAGCAATTGCATATCGAGTAGACCTCGAGCTCTTCAAATTCTTACTCTGTATAGCAGTAAGAGCTTTTTGGTCGGTTTCTACTATGAAATGTGCGCCTAGAAGGAATCTCTGTAGTTTGAGGATCGACCAAACCATAGCTAATAGCTCACGGTCTAAAACTGAATAATTCCTTTCTGCCGCATTAAGTTTTCTGGAAATATACATTACAGGATGCAGAGTTCCAGAGTACTCTTGCATTAGTGCCGCTCCAATCCCAGTGGATGAAGCGTCACTACAAAGAACGAATGTCTTATCTTTAGTGGGTAGCACTAAAATAGGTGGTGTTGAAAACAATGTTTTAATCTTATCCAGAGAGCATTGGCATTCCTGAGACCAGTGGACCACATTAGGCGAACCTTTCTTTAGAAGTGTTGAGAGAGGTGCCATGATAGAGGATAGATTCTGAATGAATCTGCCATAAAATTGAATAAGACCTAACAGACTTCTCACCTGTTTTTTAGTCTTAGGGATTGAGATGTTAAGTATCTTACTAGTATTATGGTCCTCTGTCTTTAGGAAACCATGACCAACTCGGTGGCCTAGGAAAGAAATTTCGCTAAAACCAATATAGGCTTTAGAGGGTTTCGCTGTCAGGTTGTGCTCACGCAAAGTAGACAGCAATTCATCTAACCCTGAATAGTGATCTTCCCAAGTATCGCTGAAAAGACAGATGTCGTCTAGATATGCAATGACATCTGACCGATAAGATAGGATTCGGCGCATCATGCGTACGAACGTAGCTGGTGCGTTCATAAGACCGAAAGGCATAAAATTCCATTGGAACAAACCTCTAGGTGTTGAAAAAGCCGTGAGAGGTTTGGCGCGTTCAGATAAAGGAACTTGCCAATATCCTTTAGACAAATCAAGTTTAGTGAAAAAATGAGATTTGGAGAGTCGAGTAAGTAGCTCTTCCAGTAAAGGCATAGGTTCGGCATCGAACTTCGTTACTTGATTCAATTTTCGATAGTCAACGCAAAGACGTATGTTATTGTCTTTTTTTACGCACAATAACCATCGGCGAAGAATATGCAGAGGTGGATGGTTCGATTATTTTCAAATCTATCATCTCATCCAACTCTTTCTCGACCTGTGCTTGAAAATGTATAGGTATAGGATAAGGTCTAACCCTAATAGGAGTATGGTCAGTTAGAACAATGTCATGTTGAATGACATTCGTTTGTCCATGGATGTCAGTGAGTACATCCTGAAATGTTTGCAACATAGTTGAAACTTGTCGCTGTTCTCCTAGAGACAAATCAGGAGAGACAGTAACGTTCTTCCATGATTCACTGGAATGAAGTGGGATCATTGGAAGAGGAAGATTTACATCTGAAAAACTTGTTTCCTCATCCTGTATCACGGACAGTGATGAGTAATGACCATGTTGTACTGGAGAATTGTCCGTTGCTTGGAAAATGGGTTGCAAATAATCCGGACGTTCATGGAATTCAGTAAGCATATTGATGTGGAAGGTTTTATGCTTCCCATCAATATCGACAATATAGTCGACATCGGAAATTTTCGATATTATATCGTACGGACCTTTCCAAGAAATAAGTAATCTGTTTTCCCTACAAGGTAGTAATACAAATGCTTTGTCACCAGGACAAAGTTGTCGTAAACATCTCTTCTTATTGGCAAATTGCCTTGCCTTCTGTTTCGCAAATTCAGAAGAAGAAGTTGCTAATTTGCATGCTTCGATAATTTTTTGTCTCAACGCGATGACATATTCGTAGGATGACTTTGTGTCATCGTCAATATTGTCAGATGTTATGAGATCGTGAAGCAACGACATAGGGCCACGCGGACGCGCGCCAAAGACGAGTTCAAAGGGAGAAAATCCCGTATGTTCATTGGGTACCTCTCTGTAAGCGAAGAGGGCCGCAGGTAAAACTCTGTCCCAGTCTTGAGGATGATCCTGAGTTATCTTCCCCAGTAAGTTTTTAAGTGTTCTATTAAGGCGTTCGACCATACCATTAGACATTGGATGGTAGATACTACTTAAAGATCTATCTATCTGCAGGGTAGACATTACTTGAGACATGGTATCTGATATTAGTTGGGTGCCATGGTCTGACAATATCTCTCCGGGGAACCCCAGACGAGAAAATATAAGCCAAAGAGCATCTGCAATATCAGCAGTAGTAATGCTCTTCAGAGGAATAGCCTCTGGCCAACGTGTGCACATATCAACACACGTCAAGATAAACTGATGTCCTCTGGCAGACTTGATCTTAAATGGACCAATAATGTCTATGGCCATTTTTTGGAACGGCCGAATAGGAATGTCCGCCGCCTGAATGGGTGCAGCATGCCGTGGACCTTTGGATTTAACTTCCTGACATACTTTACAAGATCGACAATAAATACGTATGTCCTTGTTTACCAATGGCCAAAAGAAAGCCGCAAGGACTCTTGACTTAGTACGGGAAAAACCCATGTGTCCAGCACACTGAGAGTCGTGAGCGTGCTGCAAAATTTTAACTCTCAAATTCTTGGGAACCAGGATTTGAGAATGACTTGACGTAATGGAGTCTTGAACCATACGTACAAGTACGCCATTCTTCTTTGTAATCCACGATTTACGACTTGTGTCTTTATTCGGATCACCGTTAGTTGCAAGAATGAAGAATTTCTTCAGAGTGGGATCATCTTCTTGCTGTTTTATAAACGAGTCACGAGAAATTACCAAGGGATTATCTTGGTTATGCACTTCATTATCTTCAATAGATGAAGTTTGAGGCACATTAAGAGCCTGAGCTCTAGTGACTACAGCGTTAGCAATCTGCATGTTTTGCCTTTCCCACGTGGAAATTTGTTGCGGAGTGCATTCCTTGACTCCATGAATGCGACCGATGATGAGGTCAGCGATCGGATTCGGAAGAAGACATGCGTGTACATCTCCTGTAAAGAAAGGAGTAGCAATCCTAATGATAGCAGTAGAGTATTTCTCTAATGTGCCGCCAAATGTTACACATTTGACTACTTGTCCAGTGGCACGGGAAGGATCTACGAGTGACTGCCTAACACCAATTGTGGTGCATCCAGAATCAAATAGCACAGAGACTGGATTGTTATTCACTAAACCCTTATGTAAGACAAGAGAACCTCTTCCATCATGCGCGACTGATGCCGGAAGAGCAGGAAGAGGATGGCCACAGCTTAAAGTAGACACTGTGGTTGGCTCAAATAACGTTTTGCATTGGGGCACTGAGATGCTCTCCCAAAATCAAAAGCGGCACATGCCATATTACTAGCATCATTATTATCTTTACTCTGTTTATAGGCTTCATGGGACTCTTGTTGTACAGAGTTTGCCTGAAAATGTGGTTTATGTCTTTTGTTTTGAGATCTACCTCGGTTATTATCACCTCTGTAGTTATTGTTACCTCTATTGTAACCCCTATTTGGGTTTGAGTCATAGTTCCCTTGGTTACCATTATCATATTCATTATAATGAGTATCTCTGTAATTATGATCTTGTTGACTCCAAGACGGATAACCCTGATAGTTTCTATAATTACTTCCTCTACGGAAATTCCTATAATTATGACCACCCCTGTGTCGAGAGCTATCAGGTCGTCTCCAGTTCTTTGAAGAAGAACCCTGAAATGATTGGTTACCTTGGTTTTGATAACTATTATGGTTACCTTTTTTATCAAATCTGTTTTGAGGTCCCTGAAATCTGTGTGAATAATTGGGATTGTATGGTGTTGCTGAAGCAACTGGCATACTCTCCTTAATCTTAGTGTTGCCAAAAGTCACGTCGGGGTGTGCAGTGACATATTGGGAACAATATTCTTCCATTTCTTTTAGAGATTTGGGTTTACGCTCATGTATAAATTCAAGGAAAGGTTTGTTCACACATGACATAATCTTATCTCTGAGCAACAAATCCATAAGTCCTTCATACGTTTTTTTTTCTGTTTTGGAAAGCTCAATCCAACGATCAACTGTGAGACGTGCCTTTGCAGTGAATTCTAAGAATTCTACACACCCGTCTCAGGTACCATCGTCTTAAATAAAAGGCGATAGCCTTCCTCACTTAGCTGATATTTTTTTTATCAAAGCCGCCCTAATGACATCATAATTATCCTTATCTGCTTCTCCTACAAGGCATAATCTAGTCAAAGATTCACCTTTCAAGTTTTCTGATAATTGATTAGCGTATTGTGATTTATCCACATTATGTGTACGACAAGAACGTTCAAATCTATCCAGCCAGAATGTAATATCGTCACTGGACTGATTGAACGGTGGAACCTTAACCTTGTAAGTAGAAGGTTTACCATTACCACTAGATGCCTGATTAACATTACTCATACTTGTCAATCTCAATTTCTCCAACTCAAATTCATGTTCTCTTATTGCTTTTTTCTCTTCAGCATCTAATCTTTTTTGTTCAGCCTCCCTGTCTAATCTTTTTTGTTCAGCTTCCCTGTCTAATCTTTTTTGTTCAGCTTCACTGTCTAATCTTTTTTGTTCAGCCGCAGCTTCTCTTTCTAATTTTTTTTGTTCAGCTTCAAATCTCCTTTCCTCCATCTGCATCTGCAATTTCTTTTGTTCAGCAGCAGCCTCAGCTTCTCTTTCTAATCTTTTCTCTTCCGCCATAGCTTTTCTTTCTTCTGCAGCTAATCTTTTCTCTTCTGCCATAGCTCTTCTCTCTTCTGCAGCTAATGCTTTGTCATATTGAGCAACTGCCCATTGTTCTAATTGTTGACCAGTTTTATCAAGGGCTTTCCCTTGTATAATGAAGTATTCTAATGTAGACATGGTGTCTAACAATAATACTAATCACCTGAAATAATAATAATACCACAAGTTCTCAATGACTTGATTAATCAGTATACTATCCCAATATCTGTGGGTCACAAGCCTTTAATAAGGTCTTGTATAATAGTAATAATAATCAGGTACTGGTTTATACCATAATCCAAGTGCAGTGCACAGGCAATTGTGTCTTATGAAATATACCTATATAAAACATATGTCAACCAACAGAATACATAAAGTACAAATAGGACTGACAATACAAGAACGTTTGCAGAAATCAAAATAAATCAAATAGGGAAATCAATGAAAATAATCACTGAATCTGCAAAGAATAACAACACCAAATGACGTCACAATATATGAATATAAATTGTGAATAGAACTGAAAGATAGAAAAGAGTAGACCAACAAATTACAAACAACTCAAAACAAAACTAAAGAACAAAGAAATATTACAAAAATAACAATAATTACAGTCTTCACAGCTAACACAAAAGCAACAGTTGTCGCAGCAAATTTTCAATCAAGAAAATTGCACCTATAGAAAACGCCCACAACGGACCCTCTATGACGTGGGATATTCTGTTGTGAGGACGCCGCCCAACCTTAAACACAACCCGCTGACATAGAAACTAACATACTATACAAACAAATAACATGTAAACATAAATATATATAAATTATGTGTATGATAGTATGTGTTGCAAAATAGGCTCAGTTTTACAGTAATGGCAAAGTTATTTTTATGAAAATAAACAAACTGCCACTTTATTCAATTAAACATTCTGGCCTTAAATATTAAAGTTCATATATGGAAAAACAAGAAGATCCATCGATGAAAATAGGACTTCTTAGTACACAAATACTGTCTTCCTGTTAACATTGACAAGAATTGATCCAACTGTTCTGTGAAACTCTGTAATGTCTAATGTAAAACTGTCAACAACGCTGGCCTACATACTGCATTCACTTGACAGGTCACGTGACGAAGTGTTGACAAAGAGCAAACCAATACTGCAAGTGTGTCGTATCAGCCACAGGAAACGGTCTGGTATCGGTAATCTGTTGACTTCTGAACTTCTGCGAGGTCAAACCCAGAAAGCTGGTCCACCAGTTGATAAGGTTGATAATGTTGGATTTTTATTCCCGTTAATGATATCCACCAAAAGATAGATATAAGTGGATGGAAGCAGACATCATCATCATCATCAGTTGATAAGATCTCTATGGTGTTGTTTGCTCCACTGTAGTGTATGGAATGTCAACTTGACCTACGCAGTGGTGTGTAGACATGGATTGAGTGTACAATGTGCGAATGATGATAAGGGTTCGTGTTGTTGACAAATGTTCTTTTCTCACACTCATGTATGACTGGAAGTCATCGACACCAACGACTGTGTACCTTTTCTAAAGTTTAATTGGACGTACACACTCGACAGCACAGATAGTGACAAATCACAGGTTGGCATAATACATCATAGTACAGTG